>JAACJA010000026.1:803671-1081283 GCA_017140755.1 Calonectria hongkongensis | reverse complement strand
GGGCCCCCCCCCCCCCCCCCCCCCCCATGCCGTGTTGCTCCAAGCGTCCACGCTGGTGCCAGGATGCTGTGATGGGCTGGCGCTGGTGTTGGCGCCGCAGTTGGTGAGCCGATTGGCCTCGGCGCACTGACTGAGGGGGCGGCGCCTGGGACAGCATCTGGGGGAACCGCGAGGGAAAATGTGTATACTCTGTCTATGGAGATAATCAATCTATCCGCATGAGCCCGACCCAGCCGACGAGGTGCCCTGATTGTGAGCTGTAGCAATTTGTGGGTATGGAAACCCGGCAATGCGCGCCCCTTTGAACATCAATTTGATATTAATTTGCAGGGAGGGACTGACTGGCTGGTTTGCCCAACAGTGGACTGTCTGCTAATTTTGGCAAACGGCCATGGTAATGTAGTAGTAGCACAGGCATTCTCGGACTTGGGTCAATGGCCCAGGAAAGCCAAATGCGCATCTATGTATTCGGAAACATGTCTCACTTTTTTTTCGGTTCATGTGGCCCCATGGGATTGCGCCTTTCGGCTTGCTTCTGTTGCAGGCCCTGCTGGATATCCAATCCGGCTACGTACTAACGAAACCACCAGCAGTGGTAGCCCCTCGTTCGCTCCCCCTCACCACGTGCCACTGGCGCTGCTGAATCGACGCCATGTCTGTCACAGTGCTCCGTATACCGCAGTTTGGCCTCCTCCACAGACGTCCTTGATCACCCGGTGCTCGGTGTGCAATGTGGAAAGCCCGCCAAATGTTTGCATCAATATTGCATCCCGACTAGCCAACCACGTCGGCCACTCCCGCCATCCGCTCGCACAGCTTCGTTCACCTGCACCGCCGTCGCTGTGGTGCCAAGTCCCCATCCTGGCTAGGCCGTCAGCTTATATGGGGAAGCCTAGGTTGTTAAGCTTGCTCTCCGCATCACCTGCCAGAAATGGCCTCCAAGAGGAAAGGAAAAAGAAAAAACGAGAGCAAGAAACAAAAAGCAACTACAAAAAAGAAACCCCTTCTGCAACCTAAACGTTCGCGCCGCAACCCTCTTCCCACCATTGTTTGATACCCTGCTCTAGTTCCTGTGGTTGGTAGGCGTGGGTGTGGGGTCCTCACTGAGATGGAGCGGACAATCTTAGGATTTGTCGATCATGCTATACCAATATTACAACAGTGACAACATTAATATGTACCCATATCCCTGCCCTATCCTGCCCGAGAAGAATGCGACCCCAGATTAGGGGTTTGGGCGGAATCTCGAGGCCACAATCCCATTGCCGACTTGTACATGTAAGAAGGAGGCTCCAAATGGGGTTACACGCTATCACACACGTTAGGTGGCGCCACCTGCAATCTGTTAAGCACGTGGGATTTGCCTACGGCCAATCGATAAGAGCTATGAACCCCAGCCTCTGCGAGCCGGCAGCCCACCAGGCTTCTTCTGTACAAGGGCTTGAGCACATCACCCATTATGCCCCGCGCCATCACCTTCGAATCGCCACCAACGTTGAACCAAACACTGTGCTATCCCACATACCTCTCACACGCATATCATCAGGGGGCATCGAGTCTCCGCAGCTCTGCCGCCGCCATCGTCCATCTCCTCAACTCGCAGGCTGCCGCCACACGAGACCACCCAAGTCACCAATCCCAAGTAGTTTCACCAGGAGTTCGCTTCTGCTTTTTGCTGATCAGTATCTGCTTTTCTAGGCTCAAAATTGCGTATGAACCTCGTTTGCTTCATCAAATTCAAGACCCCTAGGATTGACAACTCTTCGTCCTGGCTCAGATTTGATTCAAGCCACATATATGCCCTTTGAAGGATTTTACAAGTATGATCTTTCACCTTCACGACCACAGAACTTAATTACTCCAAAAAAATTCTATGCTACAGTAAATAAAGAGAGACAAAAACAAGGAACATTTCCATATAAATTATTTCAATGAATTTGTTCCCCTTATCTAATCTCTGTTTGCTTATTTATCAACCGGCTAGGGGATGGCGGGGAAAGTAGAGGGGAACAATATTTCAGGGGTTGTCCGTGTCTACTTGGGCATCTCGCCTTTGGACGGGTTTCTCTCGGAACTTTCGATGCAATAATTTTTTATCTGTCAGTCAACTATTATTTGTCTATGGCGTAGCCGGCGGGTCGAGGCATCAGTGCTGTTGCTTTCTGTCATTCTAGCCACCATATCTTAGCTCCATAACCGGCCCAGCTTGTTGAAAGCCACACCCATGTGACAGCTTCTTCATGACTCATGGACAATCTCAACTAAACTGTGCCTCGCCTAAAGCTCAAAGTGCGTCTGGACTGCTTCTTTCCAGCCTCGCCAATCGGCCTCAAGCGTAGCTGAGCAGTCCAAGTAGACCAGAAGTAGGGCACTCCACTCAGACTTGTCCTGACTGACAAAGGTGGCTCATCTACAAATCCTCAAATTCTAGAACAAAGACATCTTTGTTGATTGAGCACCGTTGGGGGATCTTAATACTAATAACCTATTTGCTCCATCAAAATTGAGTCCATCTTCAGGTCGCTGCGCCCCAACCCCCCTCCACCACTAACTGTGGGGTTTATCGATGGGTCGATTTTTGGCGCATTCCTGTCAAGGCGATCAAGAAGCTGCCGTTCTCAGATCGATAGAGCACGAGCCCTCCCGCCTAGCGTGGCGCCGCCTATTCCATCAAATCGCCAATTAGTCTAATCGCTATTTGAGTAGCGTGAGCTTAGGTTCGTGAGACTCTGGTGCCTTCCTTTACCTTCCTTCACTCTCAATATCCGCACGTTGCTTTTTGAGAAATAAAAGTAACAAAAGAGATCCATGCTGCTCAATAGAACGTAGGTGCTTGTACAACGTAGCGCCGCTCAACAGCCGTTATCCATGAAATGTTTACGTATAGCTTGTGATGAAGCCGACACGTCGCAATCTCAGTCTTAAGGTTTGATGTGTTTTTATCCTTTTCTAGTCACCACTCACTATTGGGCCTGGAATTCCATCAAGTAATCGATTTTTATTCAATTTTCGTGGACGGGAGCACGGATAATGCAGTCTGATGAGAGGCAAAAATGGTAAGACAGGTGGTCTCGGTGATGCATGTGAGCCAAATGATCGAATCATTTCATATTTGGCCGCCTGACTATCACATCTTCGATGTTCCTGTGATCACCAAATACTGTCTCCACTCCAGAGCACAAAGAATAAAGAATGCAAGAAAAAAAAGAGGGGATATTTTTCAGTACTAAAATCGTGTGGCTTACTCTTCATTCTTTTTTACGAAAATTGGCCTAGTCTGGACTCGGAATCCTTTCGGGAGCATCGACGGACAAGCCCCAAAAACGGATTCTCATCAATGCTCAGCTAAAACATGTCGAGAATTACCTTTGTGGTTGCCAGCCGGAGCGTACCTTGATCACGGCTATACCTAATATCCCCTGACTGGAACGCCTTTCGCGCCTTACTGGCGGGCTCGAACTAGATGATCAAGGCATCCCCGATGCTGGATTGGCTCTCATTGGCGATAGATTCAAACTTTGCGCCCGATGGGCCAGATTCGGGGCACCCTAGGACGATGAGCTCGCCACAGGAACAGAGTTGTCAGAAATTGTATGCTCTCATTATCGGTCGGGATGATGATTATATCTTGCCTCACTTGCCGTCTTGGAGTACTCGTTTTTCTCCAGCACTCTCACCCCATTTACATTACAACACATTAACGAGGCAACCACACACATCATCGAACCTCGATCCTAGGCATTGCTTTTCCTCGTCTCATCGACGTGGGACTATCGTCACTCCGACAAGAAACAAAAATACATCTGACGGCAATTGAACGTTTCACCATGGGTGGGAGAACCATGGTTGTCGAAACGGGTTACCCCGTGGAGCCGGCACCAGTCGCCAAGCCTGAGGGTAGATCTTTTCGGAAGTCTATATTCAGGCCCAAGTCACTGTCGCTATCCCCCATCGATCCTCGAGAATTGAGCAGGAAACTGTCAGCCGCCAAGCGGGAAAAGGAAGACGACAGGTCCCCCAGGTCTATGCGCTTATACAACGAGGACAGCCTTACTTCCCCGTTAAAGTCGGCCAAATCCAAGTCGAGCCCTTCATCCTCCCGCCGCGGCAGTCTCTTTAACTTATCCATCAAGAGTGCCAATTGGGACCCCAAGAAAGACGCCGACGACGTGGCACCCACAACTCCTTACAGACACGTCCCCAAGACCGCCGCTTCTCAGTTTGCAAAAACCACCACTGTTGAGCATTTGACGGAGAAGCCACTCATTCCCAAGGAGGCGCTACCAGCACTTGAGGCTCTTCCTTCTCCTGGGGGGCCCAGCAAGACTACTATCTCACTTCAGGAATACAACCGACTTTACCGCAGAACGCAGAGTCTGTGCAGCGGAAGGCCGAATGAGCGCAACAATTCCCTTTACCCACCAACCCTGGAGAGTATGGCCGAAGTGGACGAGGAGACTATTCCAGCCAAGGGCAGATATTCCTTGCAGGCCCATCATATGAAAGCGTTCCAATTCGGAAGAGAAATCACCCGACGAAGAAGCACGGATAATCTGCAAGCTGAAAAGGAGAAGGGCGACGCAGAAGAGCTATCAGAACCCCGCCGCAACTCGTACGATCAAGATCAGAGGAAGGCATCGGCTAGTTCCATCGCTACAGACCCTTCGTTTATACATGAGTTTGACCTCTCACGGCGTGGCTCGGAAGCAACCTCAGGGCCTTCTCGCAGGGGCAGCTTCATCCCTCGCGACGCAACCTACATGAGCATGTATCGTGTGGATTGGTCGCAGAACATCAAGGACGAGAACCAGGACCCCAGGTGTAAAGTCATCGACATCTCCAAGAACAAAAGTGAAAATAGCCAGGCAGAGAGCTCAGAGTGTGAAGATTCGGAATCACAAGAAGCGGTATACAAGGTGGAAGTTGTCGAAAATTAACAAATGGCGTTGGGCATCACGGTTTTAAATTGCAACAGCTTTAGCACGCTAGACGATTTCACTGAATGCAATCGTGTAAATAACCTACCTTTTATTCAAAGATATCGGTTCTTCATTATCATTAACTACTCTTGGGAATTTTGTTGGGTTGTGCAAGGAACCATTCGAAGAAATCAGATGGGGCCAGCCGTTTGAATATCAATCATACTCATCGCTTTTCTTCAGCCATGAGGCGCTCAATGAGCTTGGTATCTTCCTGTGCCAACTGTTGTTGGAGAAGGCCTGTGACATTTGTTCCGGAATTTTCCGTACTCATGATGTGTAAAATCAATTCAGAGTACTCACGAATGGCCTCGCCCTCTTGGCCTTCGGCGCGCCGCGCCTTGCGCAATGCCTCCTTGCCGTTCTGAATGCCGATGTCGTGATTCCAGCCATCTTTTTTGGGGGGCAGGCCTTTGAGTAATGAAGCGGGGATGGCTTTTTGCAAATCGGGACCAGTTTCTTTGGGAGGGAGTGTGGCGGCATGAATTTGTAAAAGCTGATCGGGAAGAGAAGGGTATTTTTGAAAGAGGCGGCGGAGTTTTTCCGAAGTTTCGAGAGCGTGAAAGGGGTTTGTTGGATCGGCAGGCTGTGAACTCGCTTCGGGGACTTGTGATTCGGTCGCAGTAGACGAAGGCTTGGGTTGAGGTTCGGGATCGGGAGGGTGGTTCTCACGATGCGTCTTGTTGCATGCAACCGAGCAACTAAATCATCGTTAGTCGTAGAGAGACCCGGGTTTCTGGGGGTGAGACATACTAGGGAAGATAGCATCGCGGACACTTGTATTTAGGCACATTCACGTTGCACACACCACAAAGCGAAGCCTTGGGTTTGGGTGCAGGTACGCCGGCACCATCTGCACCAGCCTCGACAGTCTTGGAGTCGCCGTCTGCGCTCTCCAACGCCGCGGCTTCTTGTGACGATGACATGAGTTCTCCGAAAGGCGTGGATTAAAGGCAGCAGGTGGATTAAACGAATAAGATGCTAAAGGAAGGGGCAATGGCCGAATGAAAGTTGTAGGAAAAAAAATCGGCTACGGCTGGTTCACGCGACGATGAGTGCCCCGCGCGTCACTGGAGTCCGATCGAGAGGTTCATTGCGCCGCAGCAGGAAAAAAAAATTAATGGGTGGGTCCGGCGCCCTGAGGCTCCATCCATGCTGGTCGCCTTTGCATCATAGTCCGCGCATTACTAATGCTCGGACCTATCACGGCTCTCGCGGGGGGCCACGGCTGCTACTACCGAGAGCTTCGGCGGCGAAAAGTTGAGAGCCGAGGACGCAAAAGGGCCCACGATCTCCCCTCCGTCAGAGGTATTTTGTTTCGATTCAATTCCTTTTCCACATTTCTCGCTGTCGAGTTCATTTCTGTGCCTCTTTAACCCTAGATTATCGTCGAAATGAGCTCGTCAAGGGCTCACCACCTCATCTCTCGGGCGCTGGCCTCCATCCCTCGGCCTGCGACCGAAACACCTCTGCGAGCAGCGCCTCGATGGGCTCGTACATTGAGCACCCAATCCCGCTTCCCTGCTATCGCTATTACCTCAGGAGCCCGCCCCCAGGCTCTTGTCAGCCCCCGACAGACAGCTATCCCTAGCCTCGCTGGTGTAGGCAGTGGCGTCCGCACTATCTTTATCCAAACCGAGAACACGCCCAATCCAGATGCCCTCAAATTCCTACCGAACCACCAAGTCGTCCCTAATTCGATCCCAACACCCTTCATCGAGTACCTCAACCCACGATCGACCATCTCACCACCATACCCTTCGCCCCTCGCGGCCAAGCTCATGAATATCGACGGCATCACCTCCGTCTTCTACGGCTCAGACTTCATCACTGTGACCAAGGCCGCTGATGTTAACTGGGCCCACGTTCGTCCCGAAATCTTCGCTCTGATCACGGAGGCTATCACCTCAGGCGAAACCATTGTCAATGTCGCCGAGCGCAGGGAAGGCGAAGCCGACATTGAGGAGGACAGCCTTGCGTACAATGAAGATGATAGCGAGGTTGTCGGAATGATCAAAGAGCTCCTCGAGACTCGCATTCGACCCGCAATTCAAGAAGATGGTGGTGATATTGATTTCAAGGGATTTGATGATGATGGATACGTGCACCTTCGATTACGAGGTGCATGCCGTACTTGCGATTCCAGCACTGTTACACTCAAGAACGGTATCGAGGGTATGCTGATGCACTACGTAAGTTACCCACCCAACATGGAGTTTCTTTAAGCGTGGAATATGTACGAGATGGCTAACAATGTCTTCAGATCGAGGAAGTAAAAGGTGTCAAGCAGGTATTAGACCAGGAGGAGGAAATTGCATTGAAGGAGTTTGAAAAGTTCGAGGAGAAACTAAAGCAACAGAAGACATCTGCTGCGGCTTAAGACTATTTCAAAAAATCAGCGGCGGCGATGACGGCCTACCTTGTAATGATTGTACTATAGCTGGCGGGAAGCCTGATGATACCCACGAATGCTCATGCCACTCAGTGAGCGCTATTATACAGTAAACGGTTTCGTTACTTTATTTCGTAATTGGATCATGCCCGAAAACCAGATGAATACGGGCCATTCGGTTTTATCTGTTTTATTTCGAGTTGTGGCATTTTCACACTGTCCAGACGATGGATTCTCTAGCAAGGAATGTGTGTGCAAAAAAAAAAAAAAATACAGATTGACTGGGGTGGTCAACGTTGCTCGAGTCCGATTGGAGGCTGACGAGGAGTATGAACTTTAAGAACACGATCGAATCTGACCCGCTACCAAGCACCGTCAGCAACGATTCCTTTCGATTCGGCAATGGCAGGGTTGTTGCAGACCCTGGCCTCGGGATGCAACGGTGCTACTCCCCGCTCCAGCGGACCACAGCCACCACTATGGCACTTTGGAGGTCTCGTGCTGCTGGTCCCGCGTGGGCCGAAGAGTGTCTTGGTACAAGCCTGTACACTGGCTGACATTTGCTTTTGGAGAGACCGTCAGGATAATCGGAGACTGAATAAATAAAGAGAATGATGTCTGGTTTTACTTCCAGACATATCGTCGGTCTCGGTTCCACATCAACCCTCGTACGAGGATGTTAATGGCCAATCCCTTTGAGACTACAACCCTTGATCGCACATTGTCCCGGTTGCATTAACACAGAAGGCCCGGACACATTAACGCACTGGGTAAATGAAGGTAGGCATGCATCGGGAGGGGGCCAAATGCGTAGGTCTGCATGGATGCCGGCGCAGTGATGCTAGCGGTTGTACACCTCAGGTACTGATCAAAGGATCCGCGAATGAGGAGAAATCCGGGGTAATCCTCCGCCACATCTGCTCAATTGAAGGGCCAATGGCGGCCTGTCCCCACTTTGCTGTCAAAGGTCGCGCGCTTGACTGCACATCGACCCTTGGGGACATCACGACATGCACCGCAGTTCCAGTCAGGTTAGGCGACCAGTGTCTTGAAATCTGAGCACAGAAACGGGGATTCATTGCCATATATTAATCATGGCCACCAGAGGCAACTGCCCCCGTCGTCACAGCCGGCGATCGTCATGGTTTCCATAGGTGTGGATTAGTGCTCGATTGGGGAGCCAGTGGGCTGGGAATGACGGCAAATCCGGCCCAGTCTCCCTCACACCACGAGCCGGCCTAGTCCTAGATTCGGCCACGTCCGCATCCTCTTGACAACCTACCTGCATGTCTGGTATAACCGACAATTTCGCACTTGGCCAGGTGCAGGTGCTATTGACCGGAGCTCCAGCTAGCACAGTCAACCACACGGCTGCACCCCGGAATCAGCGATCCAACATAAATGATACACATAAGATGACTATTTTTGGGAGAAACATTGATTTACTGGCGTGGAATAACATGTCGACCAAGAACTTGATGAGTCCCAGGTGAGCCTAGTTCGAGTTACCCCTCGCGCAGTGAGGGGCTCCGGAAAGTGCATCGCGTGACGAGATGCAGCCGGCCATGGTTTCGGCTCTGCAACGTCTGCCCCTCTTCAGACCACCGAACAACTTTATGCGCCGAGCATGTGGTGCTGCTGTACAATTGACGTCCCGGGGGTCTTAACAAATAGCAATACGAGGGCACTGAGCAGGATGGTGTCCCGGTTTTAACTCTCCATAGAGCTGTAGGTAGTATGTATTTGGCAAAGTTCCGATCGGTCAGTGATCCGCGTTCTCTTAGCAGGCACCGCGAGCATAACCAAGGATAGACACAGTAGTGTCTTCTTTGCAGTTGTATCAATGACATGTACAATGCTTTAACAAAACAATTAAGGGGGTGTCAATGACGAATACTTCTCTGCGCTGACCCAAGGCGATCAGTGGTTGGCAGCAAACGCAGGAAGCTCTGAAAGGATGTGTGTTGGGAGGTGTGCCGCTCGACCTAGCCGCTGTACGTCATGAAGTAAAGAGACCTATGCCCAGCTGCCATCTCAATCTCTGAGTGGCGGGCCATACTCCAGCGAGGAGAGGGTTGCCAAGTTGGTAAAGGTTACACAAGTGGCCAAATGCGCCTCCCGCAAACCACGGAAAATCGCTATTGTGTGTGGCGATCGACACACTGACGGGCAAAGCCGTGCTGGGCGTGAGGCATCAACATGGGTGGTACCCCGGTTCAGGGCCAGGCCAGGGTGTCCTTAGCTAACATAAGTAGAAGATACACGCGGCAGTTATGCAGCTCACAACGCGTACCTATTCTTCGTGAAGAGATGCAATAGGCGTGCCGCGAGCCCTGGTCGTCGGAGATGCAACAAAGGGCACTTCAGGGCTCGTCTACGGACCCCAGAAATGACCCACAAGGCATGGAGATGGAGGTGCGCTGCCCGAGGAATACAACCAGAGCCTTGCCACTTCCCTGTCATCCTGTGAAAGGATGTGATGTGGTGGCTGAAAACCCAAGATCTGTACAAAGGAAAGCCAACGGTTGACTTGCAGGGCCACTGTTGTTAGCCTGTATCCCGTCACGGATGGGTCATGGTGGGAGGCGGCTTGATTAAGGATCCAGCGGTTCCTCCACCAAAATTACAACCTTGTAGGTTCATGTCAGACAATGACGGAAGCAAGTAGCCCTATTTGGAATGGCAATATGAAAAGTATGGTCGAGGCGACAGCTTTTGATGCCTTGTGTCGGCCACAAGACAAGTGTTTTGGCGGCACAAACTGGGGCCCTCTCACTTAAGGACAATGCCAACTCTATTGGGGAATGGGACACATCTGCCACTGTGCAGCCCCGGCGATTTTGCTACCTGATGTGGAAACAAGCAACTTCGTCCCGTGGGAATCAGTCCAGGGGAGCTGGTGTCCGTGTATCACTTCCCCCCCGTTGTATGATATGGCGGGGTGTTCCTCGATATGCCGGCATGGTTCGAGGAGGGACGGGAACGAGTTGAGCGAGCTGCGGGAAAAGACGAGAACGGGAGCGTTATCCTGATGGCCGAGCCACAATTGGAATGAGTATGGAGACCCAGAAGGTCTATCTTCTGCTCGACAGTACGCGTTGAGCATCATCATGTCTCTTGTGGCGGCGGGGCTGGCCTCGTCCAACTTGATTCACCTGATGCACTGATGCTCGGCTGGTCGCCTGGTGGGGTGGTGGTCGATGAGCTTCTTCCGAGTAGCGCCAGTGTGGAGCATCCAATCCGCTTTCGTTGCAACGAGACCAGCCCTGCACGTACGGAGTACATGGACGGAATCCACCATCCAAGTGGCCCTCACCCTAGCCAGCCCTCCTCCTCCACTACCACCACCACCACCGCCGCCGCCGCCATCCACTCCCTCTAAGCCAGGCTGTTTCCTGGGCTCGCTTCCCCATTGCGTGTACTGTGTCCGTGTCCGCAGCCTCCAAGCAGGTCACCCAAGAAGGACGAAGAAGGGTGTGAGCTTGGTGCCCTGCCGACGAGCTGGTTGGCTCACGCTTAATGCAGATGCGGCTGTCCAATGCAACGGAACTCATCCGCCCGCATCCTTACATCCATTGCGACCCAGGTGCACCCAGGTGCATCGCTAACTTCCCCTCGCCCCGTCTAAGTTGGGGTCAGTACATTGTGTGTGCCGCGTTTAATTAGTAGCAGCAGATCTCCCAGAGAAACCAAAAAATGCGTAGGTGTGTTCCTGAGGTTGCGAGTCCCAGCATCAATCAAGGCAAAAGCACACCTTCCTACGCGTGTGAGAAATGAGAGGGACATGAGTTTGCATGCTGTGTGGATTCCGTCTTTCAGGTACTTGCTCAAGGTTCACTGGTTGATAGCTAAATTGGAGGATCCGGAAGGCGCCCAATGCACCAGTTTGTGCCATCTACCAGGCGTCCCAGAATGGGTTGTGGTGGTCTGGGCGGCCCTCCATGATGGCGAGAGGTGCAATTCCTGAGGTACCCATGCCGTAGTCTAGCAATGCGTAGGTAGGCAGGTGAGAAACTCTCATTTGGTCCTCGTCGAGGCCAGCTGCTTGCTCGCCTTTACCCCTTTCCAACCTGCTTGTTCGCGGTTTGCGTCACAGGAAAACCGTTGACCAAAGCCTTTGTCTTGTTTCCCGACCACACGCACTAACCCCAGAACACTACCCACATACCCTCTGCGGGCACTACGTACTGGCCTGCGGCCTCTGCCCCCTCACACGAAACAAGACATTCAAAAAGCATATCAAGATCAGCTCCCCGCCCCCTCACCAGCGCATCCACTTGTCCAACCTCAAGTGTCTTGCGCACAGCGCCCAAGCCTAGCGTCAAGGGCCCAGTTAGCAACCGACCAAAGCTCTTTGTTAGCTCTCCCCAGGCCTCCACTTTACCACCAAAATCGACACTGGGCTGTACCCTGGATCGCCCAAACAAAATCACAGCCTCAAACCTCCCAGGTTCGTGACCACCGCATCTTGACTTGCGCCATCATATCACCATCATTATCACGGCTCTTTGTCGTCCCATATGAGACCCCGCAAAGCTTGACCTGTATCCTTTATCATTTCCATTTGCCAATACAAGGATTTGAGAGGGGTAGAAAATTGATACTCCTGCCTTTCACCTTGTTTTCTTTTCTTTTTTCTTATTCCAATTTTCCATATTTTTTTTTCTTCTTTCTCTCCTCTTCCACAATCATGCGGCGGAACGGCTAGAGGAAAACGGTCCCCAGTTCATCCCATCCCCCTCCACGCACGCCACACAAAGCCTCCAAGGGGCCCCGACAAGCAGCGCACTAACCTGCCCTCTTCTCCGGCAGATCCTGAATATTACTGGGCGACAACGGGAGAACTGCGAGTCTCCCACTAACTCATTTGCATCCTTTCTGGAGCCCTTCTTCTCCACCCTCCACTCTCCACCCCGCTCCACACCTCTCTGAATCCCAAGGCCAAGGTTGTCTAGCCTCCTCCTCCCCAGTTCACCACGTTCACATCCTTTTTTCGGGTTGCCAGCTCCAAACATCCGGCCCCGGTAGCCCGTCACGCCGCCGCACCTGTGACCACACTACAGACGGTGTCTGCACCCTAGACGTGCCTCAGGTCCCCAAGTTCCTTGCTGCGCCGCTTGTCGCCTGTGCAGGTGCACCCACCACCAGCTCAATCCCCCAGCGCTGCTGTATTCTCCCCTCTCGTCCCCAAAGCAGCGCCCACCAGCACCGCCAGCCATTTCCCACACTTGAGCTCGCGAAGCACCACTGGCATCTGGTCTCGTGTCGCATCACACCTCAACACAACCTTACGCATCGCCGCCGCCGCGACGCAACGCAACGCTACGCAACTCGACACACCCTTTCTGCAGCCATCCGCCGTCTTCCTCCCCCGCCTTCTGTCTTCCGACCAGAGCTCATCCTCTGCTCATCTCTTCATCCTGACCCTTCCGCCTGCCGCCTCGCGCTTCCCTCAAACCCCCCCATCAGACGCAACTGTTTCTTTCCCTTGTCATCCGTAACCACCATCATCTTCCTCTTCCTCTTCCTCATTTCAAACAGCTGCCGTTGGCTTTTGTCGCTATTAGTCTGACCCCTCGGGATTGACTGACTGGCCTGCTCGCCACCGCCGTCTGTCTTTCTCACTTGCCGCCGCTGCGCGACAGGTCAGCCCCGCGTCATTCTCCCGGTGTCTGTGGCGCCGGCCTTGCGCGCGCCTGCTTGCGAGCCTTTTCGCCAACAATGGGCCTCGACTAGTTTCCCTTGTCGCCGCAGCTCTCCCCATCTAACCCTTACTCTCATCTATCTTCTGCCTACCTGCATCTTACGACTCCCTCCCGAATGGGTGCTGCTTTGCACCTCCAACGTCCCTCGTCTTATTGATTACTTGACTTTTTTTCCTTTTCTTTTGGGCCTTGGATTAGACGCGCCGGTTTTAGACATCTTTATACCCTCATTCTTATCCCCCCGACACTAATCGCCTTCTTCTACCTACTTTTCCGTCGACTCGCAGGTTGCCCCAGGACGAGTCGCCACTTTCAAAGCCGCTTCTCCTCCGCCCATCTGCAGCCTTCTTGTTTTTTCCTCCTCTGCATTTCATCTGTTACGACCTAGAGATTGGCACGTTGACGCCCTACCCATAGACATACCTGAGATTTACGTCTCTGGTGAGTAAACTCCCAACACAACCCTTTTGGTGCTGCGATGCGCTTCTTCCGCTGCATGAGACTGCATCCCGATTCGGCGCAACCATATGATTTCTGCGCTTCCGCAGGCGCGTTTACAATCGCGATTGTGCGCTTTGTTCTCCATCAACCGCACATTCCGTTCGTTCGCTGTGTCACGGGGCATTGTTTCCCCTCACCTCACCGAATCAAGCCGGCCCATGCGTGACCAGCATCTCATCGCGTTTGATGCAGCAACGAGCACCCGTCATGAGAGCAATCAACTGATCAGCTACAGATATTTTTTTTCTATATCCCCTGGAATAAATTTGATTTCCCCACCTCATCGCTTCAACCTTCATCACCCCATTACTCACAAGCATTTCGCCTCTCATCTCATTCTGAGAACGAGCTGCGCGACCTTCCAAGCGGCCACTTTTAGAACCGCCACTCAAAGCATCTGCCGACGGCCAGTATCTGTGGGTCCTCTAGAGCCCTACCTCTATTCGGTGCTTTTCAGGTGACAGTTGGAGGAAGCTGGGCTGCCGATATTTATTTGGCAAAGACGATGAGCTCAGCTCCTCCTAAAAACGGCCCGTCATCCAGACTGGGCCAAGGGACTTTCCCACCATCTACGGCAAACAACCAGTCGCTTCTCCTTGAAAAACTCCACGCCAGAACCTCAACTCCCGATTCCGAAGCCCTTGTCAGCTCCGACGACGAGGGTGACCACCGCCAGGAATCCGGTCAATCCACCGCGCAGCCCCCCAAACCCGTGCGACGACCTTCGTGGCTGAACGAGACCTCGCAGTCTCTCGGTCGACCTCGGAAGGGGTCATTTGCTAGCAGCTCCATGTCGCCAACCGCATCTCATCCCAGCACTCCCTCAGCCGAAACCGGGGCTGGTGCCTGGGGTTCTCATTCTACTTCATCCGTCATGGGTCGGGCTCCCACTGGTTCCGCCTTCCCTTGGGGCACTGGGATTTGGAACACTGAGCGTAAAGACCCTCCGTCAAGACTCAGCGAGGTTTTGCCCTCTCCAACTTCTACCATGCCACCGGGAGGTAGCGGCAACTCGTTCTTTGGCGCTGAAACCCAGACCTCGCCCGTTTCGCGTGACCCGGCGTCAAACTCACAAATACCTTTCGCAATCCCGCTCCACCCCACCCCCAAGACCTACCGCTCTCAGTCTTACTCTGTTGGACAGCTGGATCCAGAAACAACTGTTCCTCCTTCTATGAGCTCTTCTGCTATTATTGGGCGTGCACGCCATCCTGGTCACCCTGCCTTGCAACATCGACCCTCCCGACCCAGCATGCTGAGTGAGATGGCAAATGACGGCTCGATGCTGGGAAAAGTCAAGGAGGTAGAAGACGATGATGACGAAAGCCCCAGCGAATCTCTTCAAGGCTCCTTTCATCAGTCTTCGGAAGCAAAGACGATTGAAATGCTCACCAGAGAGAATGCTATGCTTCGTCAACAGCAGCAGTACAACAGCCGCATCAGACCTCGGGCCGCAACTGGGACATCGTACATGGGCAACGGTTATCCCTTGAGAGAGACCGTCCCCGAGGAGTCCGACTATGCAATTGACGAGCTCGACGAAGCAAACGAATCTGGCGATCCACTCTCAAAACGATCTATGAATAGGCGCATGAGCGAGTTTGGCCCAGCGTCCATTCGCAGCCCCTTTGGGATGGATAATCGCAAGAATGACAATGCAAACCTGAAGAAGGCCCTCTGGTCAAGCTCCCTGGGTTTCCCCGTTACCGATGTGTCGCAAAGTCGACGACACTCGTTTGCAACCATGCCCACGCGTCAAGGATCAATCAGTTCTATCCCGGATACCTCAGCTCTGGAGGCTGCTGTGAACGAGGCCCAACAAGCTCCTGACTTCCCTCCTGGATACCCCGATGGAACTAACTTCGGGCCTGGTAATACCGGTAAGTGAAAATCTTGAATTAAGTCTATTGGAAATTTGGGGTCTAATTGTTCGTAGCTACTCCCTACTTTGGTGGTGCTAGCGTACCAGCTGCTTTTCAAGCTGGCTTTAACAACCAATACCCATCGCCATATGCTATTCCTAACCCTTACGCGAATCGCCCACCGTCTCCACACCGCAATGTGTACAGTATTGCTCAACCGCGTCACAACCAACTGCTCCATGTGGTTCTGTTCAAGTGTGCTAGAGCCGACGTGTTTTACATTCAAGAAGGCACCGGCTTGACTGTCAAGCCCGGAGATCTTGTAATTGTCGAGGCTGACCGTGGTACTGATCTTGGAACCGTTGCCAGAGACAATGTCGATTGGCAAACTGCTAAGGATCTGAAGGAGCATTATGCTGAGGAACAATACAAGTGGCTCATGATGTACTCCCAAGGCGCTGCGGCTGCCCAAGAAGGAGCCGGAGCCGGCTTGCTCGCTTCCTCCACAGCTCTTCAAGGAAGCGCCGTCGGAGGGATGGGCCCTCAAAACCAGCACCACATGCAGGAACCGAACTCAGGCGAACTTCGACCGAAACTCATCAAACGCCTTGCTCAGAACCACGAAGTTCATTCCTTGCGGGACAAGGAAGGTCAAGAAGCCAAGGCTAAGAGAGTCTGCATGCAAAAAGTTAAGGAGCATGGTCTCAACATGGAAATTCTTGATGCTGAATTCCAAATGTAAGCGACCACTTTTTTTTTTTTTCGAGTGATGACTGTTTCTAACCAATACTCTACTAGGGACTGGAAAAAATTGACCTTTTATTACTTTGCCGATTCATACATTAACTTCAATTCGCTTGTAACGGATTTGTTCAAGATTTACAAGACCCGGATCTGGATGTCTGCTATCAACCCGGCATCGTTTGCCAGCCCGACTTTGGGCATCCAAGCTCCAAGCGGCATCGGACCTGGCGCCGTAGGTGTCGGTCGCGCTTCAGGTGGTAACGATCGCCGTCAAAACCAGCAAGCGCAGGAACAACACCAGGCTGCCGCGTTTACCACCGGTTCTCGGGATGGTCGAGGGTTTCGCCCCCCCAATTTTACTCAACCCTTTACTGGTGACCGAGGTCTTGGCCAAGCTTCTGGATATCCCCCATCGAATTACCCTTATGCACAATTTGCCGCCAACTTCAGCAATCCCCGGAACAACATGCCATACGTTCCCGGCGCTAACCTGAACATGGAGGGGTTCTCTGGAGGACACCTGCCGCAACCTGGGGATTTCCAGTCAATGAGGCACCGGTTTCCGAACCCACAGTCAGGACCAAGCCCAGCACCACACTCCCAAGGGGCGTCTCCTATTTCCCCCCAAAACGACTGGGTCGGATCATTCCAGGGACTGTCGCTTAACTCCCATTAGTGGCATATAACCCATCCCAGGTCGGGCGGATGACCAATTATGGTCTGTGATGAAGTATGAGCTGGCGAGAGCACTGCATTTTTATCAGGCTATGGTATTGAACGCTGGAAGAGGGCGCAAGAGGGTGCGGTGCATGATGATAAGAATATGGCTCAAGAAGGTTTGGGGGGAGGTCTTTTCTGTTTGTTTTATCTGAGGCGTTTACTGGCAGCTCTCGCCAATGAAGCTGCCATGCAAGATGTGTGAGAATGTTGATTTCTTCTGCCGATTTGTTGCTCAGGGTCACGGACCCCACGGCCATTTTTGACGACTGGAGAAGGGTAAGGGTAAGACAAATGACATCCAACGGCTTTTGCTTCGAGGGTTGAGATTATAGAAAGAGAGAGTGTCGAGGATTTCGCATTCACAGTGTAACTAATATGCGATCAAAAAAGGACATGTTTGGGTATAGTCGGTATCATGTATGACAAAGATTTCTTTTCGGTTTTCGTATTTGCTTTCTGTTTCTTGTTTTCTTTCTCTTCTCTGGGCTCTTGGGCCGCATTCTTCAGGCACCTCAAAGTTGCTTATTATCTACCTACTTTATTTTTCCAGTTGCTACTAAGAGACAAATGCACGATACTTAAATATTTGGTTTAGAAATATAGGCATTGCGTTTAATACATGGCATTAAAGTTGGTCATTGTAATTTCCGGGACTGCGTAATGGCGAGAACGGGCGTTTGCAGAAATTCAATATCAAACGGGGGGATGAACCGCCGAAGGTACATGCTGTAGTGCTTCCGAAGTGGCGTGGACCATCTCCTAGGCTCCGGCGGATGTCCGCTTGGAGCCGGAGAGGAAGGAACGGAAGGTACCAACGTCCGGTCCTGCCTTTGGCATTCTACCTATTTCAATAGTACCTCAGGCATTTATTGCCTTCAAATTGGGCTTTTTGACACATTTATCGCCGCGGCTCGTGTATCATCATACCCTTTATTCTCACCAGGCTTCTGAGCAAAATCCGACTTGGCCATATTCTCAGTGGAGGAGCCCCAATAGTCCGAAAATGCCAAGAGTGATGAAGAGAAACCCAGATGTCCCAAGTAAGACATTGGTATTTCTTGAGGATTGAGAGAGAAAAAAACTAATTTCAGTAGACAGCCAAGATGCCGAAGACCCAGCCCCCAAAAGATCATCCAGGGGTCCGAGGAAGGCGACAGTCAAACAAGCAAAACAGCATGTGAACTATGTTCATCAAGACCCTATGTAAGCACCATCTAAGTATGATCGATCCTTTGTTTCGCAGCTAACTCCTTCGTTCGAGATGGCCCGCAATCCAACCTAAGACATCAAAGGAGCGAAAAGTGGGCACAAGCGACATTAAGAATCAGCTTCAGGAGCAAGAAGATGAACTCGTCGATTTCATCGAGAGGCAATTGGGAGCGCGTCGGTAAGTAAGAACCGCAGAAACAGCAACCATGAACTCTTTTTATTTATTTATTTTTTTTTTACTTAAGTCTGGCTTGCGCTGACTAGAGAGAAGAAGTAATCATGGCAATTTCAGAAAGCTAGATGTAGGTGAGCTGCTCAACCCAGAACTTGCGCCAGTTCTGCCATGGACATCGACCGGCTCCTCGTCGAATCCAGATCATCCGTCTGAATTAATGAATGGGGCGCTTGATGAGTTATATGCCATTATTGGCACCTACGAAAAGATGAACATGCAGGCTACGGGTATCAAGAAGCCAGGTTGGATGCGCTGGGAAGAGGATGGAAAGGATCTGACAGACTTGAACAAACATGCCATGCATTTCGCTATTCAGAGCGCTGAACACTCTATCATACCAGGGCATCGCGGGCCTGTTACCGAGCCCTCTGCAGAATCTAGAGACATTGAGAAGATCGCTTGGGAGATGATGCAGCAAGGAATACCGAAGGGAGGCGAAGAAACGTGGGGCATGGCAGCTCGAAGTCAGGCGATGGCATTTACAAATGTGTTGGAAAAATGCACTTCGGACAAAACAGTATAATCGATTATTTCCCTCCAGAGTCCTTTCCTCATACCTTGTAAATACAATCCGCCAACATCAAAATGACGGCTCGCAGAGCCTTCCACGCCAATTAGCCCGTCCCCATCTGCTCCATCCACGTTGTACCATGTCTTGGTTTGCTGACTCATCATATCTGAAGAAAGCACGGACCTTTCGCACAAATCGCACACCGCAAAGGGTTTGAGGGGCAAGTCCTATTCCACTAGCTTGATAGGGTTAGCTCGTCGCTTAACCCACAAACTGTGCCCTCAATTTTCCTCACCAGCCCGGCTTTTGCAACTTTTGAAATTTCGACACACTCGCCTTCTACTAACCCACGGCAGGAACTTCACGCCAACAGCCGGTTTGTAACCCCTTCCCTCCCTCTCCTGATACCTTCCACCCCAGGAATCGAGACGAATCCCCCTCGAGAAATCGCCGTGCTGACTTTTGCTGCGTCTTCTCGCCAACAGCCAAGATGGGTGCCCTCAAGTATGTCGAAGAGCTTCAGAAGAAGAAGCAGTCGGATATCATGCGCTTCCTCCTCCGAGTGCGCTGCTGGGAAGTACGTTGAACAACACCAATCGTTTTGTGGACGGCTGCCGCCTCTCGCCTCTTTTGTCTCCCTCGTTTCGGTGCGATTCGATGAAGAGTTCGATCGTGGGGCTTGTCACGGAAGAAATTCTCTTCAAGCCCGCCCTTGGACTCGACGTTGACGCCCACCTCGAGTCGAGACAAGAGAACAGAGGGGCATTGGCCGCCGTCTTTGCTATACACTCGTTGAACGTTTGCTGAGAGTGCATCAATATAGCTCCGTCAATTGAACGTCATCCACCGCGCTTCGCGCCCTAGCCGTCTCGACAAGGCTCGCCGTCTTGGTTACAAGGCCAAGCAGGGCTATGTCATCTACCGCGTTCGTGTCCGCCGTGGTGGCCGCAAGCGCCCTGTCCCCAAGGGTGCCACCTATGGTGCGTTTTCTGCTCTCTCTCTCTCTCTCTCTCTCCAGCCCGCGAGGGAAGATGCTCCAGAGCCAATGTTTGCTGACTGACCCCCGATGAACAGGCAAGCCCACCAACCAGGGTGTGAACCAGCTCAAGTACCAGCGATCCCTCAAGGCCACCGCTGAGGAGCGTGTCGGCCGCCGCTGCGCCAACCTCCGAGTCCTCAACTCCTACTGGATCAACCAGGACTCTACCTACAAGTACTACGAGGTCATCCTTGTCGACCCCCAGCACAAGGCCATCCGCATCGACCCTCGCATCAACTGGATCGTCAACCCCGTCCACAAGCACCGCGAGTCCCGTGGCCTCACTGCCACTGGCAAGCGCTCCCGTGGTCTCAACAAGGGCCACCGCTACAACAAGACCCAGGCTGGCCGCAGAAAGACCTGGCTCCGCCACAACACCCTCTCCCTCTGGCGATACAGGTAAACGGCCAAATCTCGGTCGTGACTGGAGTGATATGGGGGATTTTTTCTTCCGGGTGCTGGGTCTGCTTTACGCACTGCATGCTTGGACTCTGGGGAGTCGGGAACCTTGTTTGGTAGCTAAAAATGGAATGGGATTACGTCCTTAAGAAAGATTTAAACAACATGGTTCTCTGGCTAGAATTTTCCGTGACGGCTGTCACCCTTGTGCTATGTTCCGTTTTGTGATGAATTTGCCATCGTAGTTCTCTCTAGGTTTCCTGCCCTGCAAACTTGAGAAGTCCAATTTTGAAGACCAACCCAAGGATTAGCTATGACCTTATTCGAGGGCGTATTTACTCGTACATAAACTAAGTACTTTTCGGGATTATGACCTAGTTTGAAGAAATTTTATGTCAAGTCGAGGAGAGTGGGGATCTCATCTCAAGTCGACTAGCAAAGGAAAAAAAAAGTTTTCAACAAGGCTAAGAGGGCACACATCGAGATTATCCAGCAGTTAAATAAATTGTGGGACGAGGCAATAGCATGTTCACTGTCAGAGAAATAGCACATATAGGCAATCCAACCACTCAGAAGGTTATGAATTCAAATCGATATCTAAATACAGGCAGGCAGGTAGTTAGGGGCATCCTCATTTCTCGGCCAGCAAGCTGGATCCGAGTATATCGGGCATCAAGCCCTTCCATCCTATGAGAACTTTTCGTCCCTGGCGAACTGAACTATCGAAATCAACTACTCCGGAACTCATACAAACTCAACGAAAAAAAGGGAAAAGAAAAAAAACGGATCCCTGCCCTGCTTTGCCATTGTTCTCCGGTGCTAGCTAAGCCAGTCGAAGGTTACGACGAGGCTCACGGAACTAGGCCCAAAGCACAAGAGGCGATCGCACTCGCCATCCGCTCGGGCTTGGATCAGGGAGCTGAAACCTTGTCACCAAGCCCTGAGCTATGGGAATCATCAACCGCGCATGAATTCTGCATCGTGACGCATGTAAATCGCAAGTGCATGGTGACAATGTCGAGAAGCACAATGTAGGATTTAATGCAGATTGTGTAGTCAGTTCGACGCTTGAGAATTCTTGAAGAAATGGCATCCAAATGAAATCGAAAAAAAGAATCAGCGAAATTCGAAAAAAAGCGATTCGTCTATGCCGATGAGTGTGATCTTGACGATCCAAGTACATGTACACGCCTTGGCCATCACTTCGCCAGTGTCGCGGACTGCGTGTTATCCTCTCCATGAACAGCATCCGAGAAGTAGTGGCGGCCAAGACAGTCGACTGTCGTTTTGGGGCTCCCTTTTTGGGGTAATGTACACACGAAGCAACCCCAGGGTTGTCGTGTTGGTCTGGCTAAGGTCCGAGACAGGCTCGAGCCAAAATGCGATGTGTCGTTCTGCGGCTTAATGAAACAGAGAGCAAAAGAAAATCGTCAAAGTCATGACGGTGTCGTTACCGTGCTGCATGAAATGGCATGCCACCCAATTAAGGATTGGGTCAAATGAGCATCATTATACAAGCGGGTCATGTCATGAATGGCAGTTGTACTTGAAGAGAAGTAATTTACACCCAGTGTGTCTCTCCATTCTCACCAGGGTTGGTGACGGGGGCATTGCCATTGACGCTGCCGCTGCTTCCGCTACCATTGGTAGATCGGGAGGGAGAGTAATTACCCGGGGCCCTCTGCCCAAACTGCGGCGGCTGAACTGGTCCGCCATTCGAAGATGGAGCAGGAGAAGTCATGACCGAGTTGCTGGAATAGGCGGGCATGCCCTGGTGAATAGCCTGGCTACCCATGCCGGAGAGGCCCCCGTTAGCAACACCGTTGCCCTGAATCATAGGACCGTTGCCAGAAAGGCCTCGACTGTGTCCGGGTTGCGCGTGCGCGTTTTGTCGAAGAGAAATTTGCCCCTGGGTATTGTCGGCCGGTGTGACCTGACCGCTGGAGGCGGCGCTGCCACGGTTGTCAAAGGCAGAGATCTTGGCCTGGATACGTCGACCATAGGGAGTAGTCCGGATCTGGGGAAGAATAGGGCGAATAGATTCCACCAAGCGATACTTCTGGTGGGGAGTAGCGTATTCAAGTGCAGTCTGTATAACGTAGTTGGCGAATGAGTCTCGAAGAAGGCGCTCCATCTCAGCGGGTGCCAGTAATTCCTCCACAATCATATCTTTGGATACTGCCTGGGCACAACGCAAGCACTTCTCGATTACGTTGGAGCTGAATTTATGACGAGACAGCTGGCTGACGCAGCCGCGGAACATAGCCACGACAGGCTCAGTAAAGGAAGTCTCGTTAAGATCGATGATGTACTGGACAACATAGTTTCCAAAGGGATCTTGGACAAGAATCCGTGCGTGTTCAGTGATGCGACCAATCAACCAAACCTTCTGGTCACCAGATGCATGGTCAATACATCGCTGCAGGACGCAGCAACCATGACGGTGGGTGCCGACTTCAACGCAATTGTTGCCAACAGCGTCAAAGATGAATTGAGCATCGGCAGCCGTGAGCTTGTTAAGACACTTCTGGATGACATGGTTGCCGTTCAAATCCTGGATCAGCTCAACCACGCGGAAACGAAGGGCCTCGATGATGAGATGAACTTGCTGAGGCGTGCTAACATACTCAATCATCTTCTGAAGAGCGCGGGTGCCATGCTGGTTGAGAGCGATGCGCACCATGTCTTGAGAGGCATTCTGGATCAAAATAGTTCGCTCATCGTCATTGCAGAACTCGAGGAGCTTTTGGCACAAATAATTACCAAATGGGTCCGTCATGAGCTCGATGACATGCTGATTTGTCTCGAGCCAAATCATATGAACCTGTTCAGGGTTGCGCTCCTCAAGCTTCTTCTGGAGATACCGGCAGCCATGTTGATCCTTGCACAAGTCATAGATTTGGCCAGTGAACGACTCAAGGGGCATGTTCTGGTAACGGGACATTGCTGCCAGGGTGTTAGCATTCATCCTCTCTGGATTTTTTTTGTCAACGCCTCAATTACTCACCTTCATTATCGAGCTGACGACGATGTTGAATGACACGAGCCTGGCTGTCACGAGGCTGCTGGTTACCCTGACCATAGGGAAGAGAATTATACCCACCGAAGTTCTGAGGGGGGTAAATATTGCCGCCATTGGCACCATTGATGTTCATCTGTTGCATACCTGCGGCCAGCATCGGGACGTTGAAGGCTCCAGCAGGGTGAGCAGTGCCTTGAGGCGAACCATACCCATTGGCCTGGTAAAACCCGTTGAACGAGTTCATCGAAGGAGTGCCAGATGGAGACGACACGACAGCTCCGGCAGGGGGAGCAGCAGCTGTGGTGCTGGGGCCAAATGGAGCAGCGCTGGCCTGGAGAGCGGACTGGATGGAGGGGTAGGCGCCAGCTTGCTCACGGTTGGCATTGATATTATCGGTAGACAGCTCCCGGCTGTGCCCGCGAGGTACTGCGCCGGCAGGAATGCGGCCGAGGCTCGCATTATGGTTGTGGAAGTGCTGCTGCGCGTGGTTGTTGGCATTCATTGATGAGCCCGCGGGGTTCTTAACAGTGGGGACGTCGTTGGCAGAAAAGGAGCTCTGGAGCTTAGGCGGGGTTGTCATGTTTTGCCCTCCTGGTGACGGAATGATAGAGCCGCTCGTCTCGTTTGCGTTCTCGGAGATGTACTTAAGATCAAGAGAGTGACGGACTGAGTTGGGGCGACTACCAAGGCCTACCAGTTCGCCCATTTGGCTTGAGGGTCCGTTGATAGAAGACATGCTCTGTTGAGGTCGATGACGGTTAACAACACGGCTCCAGCCTCGGGAAGATGCCGCCGTTTCAGGGTTGGGAGACGGGGCCAAGGCAAGATCTAGAGCAGCCGAAGATGCAGAAAGCTGAGCAGGTCCAACGATGTCAGAAACTAAAGCAAACACAAAACATGAACAGGAAATATGATAGGTGCCTAGGCAAAACAGAACCCCAGACGTCCAAAAATTGGACCCAAGGTGCGTGCCGAGGGGGGATGGTTGGCAGGTGGAGTGAAGCTCAAGGAGGTGATGAGGTGAAGAGGTGAATCTCGCGAACAAAGGTCATTATTCAATATGAATCAATGCCGAGTAGATGCACCGTGAGAAAGAAATTGTGGAGCCTTCCGGCATGCAGCCAAAAAAAAAACATATAGCAAGGAAATAGCAAACATAGGACAACAATGCGTTCCGAAGGCTTCTGAAGGAGCTCAAGTTGCCCTGAAGAAAAAATGCACTTACGACTTGATCATCACGACGGACAAGAGTAGGGAAGCTCTCATCAGGACCGCCAACATGTCCCAGAGCACTGGGCTCCTCATCGCCAAACAGAAACCTGGTGGTGTTGGTCTGGTCAAGCCCAGCATCATACAAACCAGTTCTCGAGCGGGTAACCGGCATCGAATAACGGTTTAGGCTATTTCCGAACGACATTGTCAGCTTTAAATTCCTGTTTCAAAAAGAGCGAAAATGTGCAAAATTTATGAGAAAAAATGGAAGCGACGCCCTTCAGAAAGTGCCCCTCAGCTGAACCCAGGTGTATAATCCCAAGAAAACCAGATTTTATGGCCCAGATGGATTTGTATTCCCGCCTTGGAGATAGAGAACGCCTTGCATGAGAAAAAAACCGAAGTTGTGGGATAGCGTGGAGGGAGCTGTGTGAAGGTGGAGAACGCAGGAGCTCGTTTGTTTTCACGGCCACAATACCTCTTATAGCTCCTTGATGCCTTATGCTCCTGCGTAAGTGATTCACGAACCTCCGCTGCGAAATAGCATCGACACAGCTCCATGAATCTCAAACACTGGAAATAGGAGGCATGAAATTCACTTGGCAAAAAAACGAGGCACCGATCCCGTTCGCAGTAAGGAGAGCAAGGGAACCCAGCGGAGAGATCAAGTTTCATGCATGGCCAAACAAACTTCCTCTCTCATCATCACAGCTTCCCCCAGCGACGTCATCCCAGCGAAATTATGGCACGCCAATATGAAAGAACAGTACTTACGCGTTGGTCGAACGGTGGCTAGTCGGATCCTGGCGAACAGCCTCTTCCTTCTCGTCGTCGCTATTTCTGCGTGTGACCGGGACAGAGCGCGATGGCATCTGTTCTTCGAATCCGAAGCGAGTCTGCACAAGGCCAGACTGTGGGGAGGCGAGCGTCGATCCAGATCGAGCTGGGCGGTTGAAAAGTCCAGGGGGCGAGGTCAAGCTCGACATTGAATAACGGCTCGGACGCGAAAACATCGAGGGGAACCCAGAATTGTCGCGGTACTCGGGAGGTGTGGTGGGTTCGGATTGATGGCCACCTAGTCTGCCCATTTCCTCCTCCATCTGGGCGAGCTCCAGGGCCTCGCGCCGCTGCTGTTGATCCAACTTTTGCATTTCGAGTTCGAAGCGCCGTCTCTGTTCGCGGATTCGCTCATACTCGAGCTTCTTCTTCTCTATCTAATCCAGGAGTCAGTCTCGGCCTTGTGGGCGCAGGGAGGAAAGGCATCGCGAAGGCGGCTCGCAGGTTATCTCGTTGGCGACCGATATCAAGCTCGAGCATGAAAATCAGGGGTGTCGTCGGCTTTTCTTGGCAGGGAACGGATTCTATCATCTACGTACCAATTGGACCTTGTGCAGAGTCTAAAGGAAAACTGTCAGCCAACTGAAGGTTACAAGCGACATGATCGCAGGGCCGCGGGAAAGAATGAAAGGGCAGTCCGGTGCCCCAAGGCAGCGACTTACGTTGTAGTCTTGGGAGGGCTCAGGAACACGGGGAGGAGGTGAGGTCAAGGAGGCCAGAGAAGTCATATTGTTCAGGGTCGGGATTCTGCCAGCGTCGGTGGTGAAGCGTCGAGGGAGGTTTGAACGATGGTCGTGAGGGGCCTGGGGGGCGACCTGAGCCCCAGGCAACCTAGAACCATTGCGAGGAGGTGAGACAAGGGAATTCATTGGCGATTCGTTCCGGGGAGACGTTTGGGTGCGGAAGCGCAGGTCGTCCATGGTGGTCTAAAGAAACAAGGTGGTACACGCCGAATTGGCAAATCGGGCTCGGTCTATATTACTGCAGACATGGGAAGAAAGCAAGAGGTATCAGCGGGCGAAGCGCTCCAGAGAGAGAGAAACCGGCAGCAAGCGATGATGGATGGATGGGACGTTGTTGAGAGGCGGGGTGAGCGTGGGCGCGGAGTGTGGGTAAGGCCCGTCTATGGCTGAAGGACGCCTGGACGATGGCGACGGGCGATGGACGCAGTGCAGGGCAATGAATGGGCTATGTGCTGGGGCTTGGAGCCACACACGGGCCACTTGGGGGCGTGTGTGGATGTGAGGACGGATGTGTGGACAGTGGGAAAGCAGGGGAAACGGGGGAGGGATGAAGGACAACGAGGGCCCAGAGCTTTAGGCTTGTTTTGGGCGGGCAGGGCATGGACCCGGAGCGCCTTGGAGAGATGGGAATGAGGGGGCAACAGAGGGGACGAGATGGCGATGCGCTCGTTTTCACGCGCGTCTTCTTTCGCGCTCTCTGTCTATTCGAGTCAGGCCGATTGCTGTCCTCTTTCTCCGCCTTGACTCGCGCCTTGGCAGCGAGAGCCGCGGCGCATTACGTTTTGATGCTGTCTGCTGCCGTTGCTGATGCTGCTGGTCAGGGCTGGCTAGGTCGGCCTAGACATGGCTTGTCGCTGTACGTGCCCGTGTGGGTGCATGTACCTGGGCGGCGGCCGGTACAGTGGGTGGAATGCGCCAACAGGGAAGGGTGGGCACAACCGCAACACCAATAGACTTGCCGGCTGTCGCGAAAGAAAGACAGCGGGCTCTGGAATAAGAAAGGGAGGGAGGCGAAGGGCGCGCACGCGTGAGGAAATGGCGCCATGACTTGTGCATCGAGACACAGCTCCTTGGCTGGTCCTTTCATCCCCTTGGGGGAGGACAGGAAAGGGGGGGGAACTGAGGCTGAACTGAACATACCTGAGATGATAGCACGCGCTGAAAGGGTGGATGCTGGACGACAAAACACACACAACTCGTACAGACTCGGTTCGTTTTCTCTCTTTCCGAAATGTTCACTCCCACACGTTCTATCTCGCTCTCTCGCAGACAGCGCACCCTGGAGAGCCAGGAGCGACAGGCTGGTTGGGAGGATATGGAACGCTGCGACGTATGGCAACAAAGAGGGAGGAAGGAAGAGAGAGACCCAGAAGAAAAGATGAAAACGCCGCTGTTTGGGAGTGGTAGTGGGTAGCTTGCGCGCTGTGGGTTCAGGCAGTGGGCAGCCTGGGACAAAGACGCAGGGTCGGGACGTAAGGACAAGGCACCGACAGGATCAACCAGGAACAGGAAAGGCCTGGAGGAGGCACAAAAACGGGATAGGACAGTAACCGGACAAGATGGGGCGCGGGCCAGGGCAAGTCAGGGCAAGGTTTGGGGAAAACCAAGTCGAGGTATCTTTTGTCATTGAGAGCATGGGAAGCTTTGCTTCATCCGTTTCCGACGAGCTGGAGGAGCCACAGATCAAGGGAACCCGGCATTTGTCACCTACAGCGGCATTGGCAAGTAGTTGTAGCGGTAATCCTTGAGGCAGTAGCAGCGGGATGCAACGGGATGCAGCAGGACAAAGTACAAATACCTTTGCCAGGAGACTCGGCTGGGTTTCGCCAGAGACACAAAAGCGATGCTGGGAGCCCCATTATTGCCCCTCGGCGCCTAATGGAAAGCCACTAATGATGGCCGCCGGCCGTACATGGAACGGCAGCTGAGAGCGCGAATACGATGTCGGGGGACCATGGCGATGGTGTGTGACACCTTGTCAGAGACATTCTGCTGTCAGGGAATATAAGGATTCCATGGGATCCCTTTTCTATTAATCGAGATTTTATTTGGTTTTTTCCTACCTGATCGTCTCAGGTAGCTCGGGGCCAAGGGCATGAAGCTCAACCGATCTAATAGGCCCGATGCCTCGGCTCTTGTTATAACCCGGTTTTCTCGCGACCTGTGCACGCATGGCCCGC
The DNA here is from genome assembly GCA_017140755.1 of Calonectria hongkongensis. Lineage (NCBI taxonomy): Eukaryota > Fungi > Ascomycota > Sordariomycetes > Hypocreales > Nectriaceae > Calonectria > Calonectria hongkongensis. The sequence goes on along the minus strand of JAACJA010000026.1, from coordinate 1,052,993 downwards.
TCGTTGAGACATTCACCAATGCCAACCGCCCACCAGGCGGCCCGTCCTCGACGCAGAGACAGAAGATGGGGTGCCGTCTTGTCGAATCTGACAGTCGAGCCTGAGCTTTATCATATCTGAGCTGCGGGCCTGTTAAGCACGTAATCATCACGTAGTAATGCCCCCCTACAAATGACATACTAGCGAGGCTTTCATTCAGGATACCGCCAGCATTAATAAGACAGAGCCGATGCGCTGGCCGGACTACGCAATCGGAGGCATCCAGGATGTTACTGCATTGGGTATTTGGGGCCTGCCGGGGACCCGGCAGAGGCACAGTAGCATTTGCGGCTTGCGGAACGCCAATGACCTTTGTAGCGTGGCTTTTCATACTCTCGAGAGCCATTGACGTGGTGACCTGGCATTTCCTGGAGCGGTACTGGACCAAAGTTCAGGCGAATCCACATACCTGCTCCGTACATGGCAGAGAAACGGTCGAATCAGCGGGCCTTGTCTGCCAGGGCTCCATCGCCGCCATCATCATGTTGGTTGGATTCTCTTTGGCTCTTAGCTTGCTCGTGCCTTTGGCGTCAGCTTGCGCGGATCTGCATTCTGCCAAAGCCACCCGGCTACTTTACGAAGACCCAAATTGCCCCTTGCACCCAGTTTCTTTTTAGGCTAGATTGCCTGGTCCTGTCTCTCCTGTGATCGGAGGTCACGGAGGAGGCGCCGAGACGTGCATGGCATTTGTCAGTTAAGAAACAGACTTCAAAGCTGAATAGCGTTCGGTGCGCGCACAAAGAAAGGTTGGTCTAGGACTGAGACCCATGGACCGTCCGACGGTGAAAGCGGGTGCATCCATGCGGTTTGAGATCTTGTGATGGAAGCTTAGATCAGGAGGCTAGTTGACGGGTAATCCTCATCTTAATTATCCTCAAGAGCCGGACGCTGCATCGCTGGGCAAACCCACACATGCAAGACCAGGCTTTCAAGCTCCGGTTGCAGCACGTCAACGCACCAAAAAGCTGGGGTTCTAGAGGGAATGATTGATCCCCATTCAGTCCCCCTGACCAGATCAAAGACAGCCTGCCCCAAGCGTCTCGCCCAAACCAATGGCCTTCACACTTTGATTGGCGGTGTGTCTCCCAGTGCACTTCCTCTCACCTGCACGTCACCCCAAAAAGTCCGACTCCAACTGCAGAGCTAAACGTCGCCGTGGCGGTCCCCCAGATTCTAATCCGTCTTGAATGGCCAGGAATTCCCAGTTCGCCTTCGCTTGTGACCAAACTAATCATTCTTGTCCAATGGTTCAGCATTTGCCGTTGCTGTTAATCCCACCCCCACCAACCCGTTGACATCATCAACAGCACACGTCTCGATCAGATGAAGTGCTTGTACTTTTGCCAGTGCAGCAAGGCGTTGTGAGATTCTTGTGCATCTCTCGCACGACTCTCAGGGGAAGTGACTCACTCAATTGGCCACCCCAGTTGATTGACTACCTACGATCCGTGCCTGCTTCCGTTTCGTTCACCGCCCCTCCCCTCCCTCCCGAGCCTCCTCCCTACTGGTATTGAATCATCCAAAACTTGTCCACCATCATTCGGTGATGGGAAAGACATCGGCAGTGGCTTACCTTGAATCTGACCCTAATTGATCATTGCTATCCAGCGTATATCTTATCTGCTGCCAAGGATAAGGAAGGGCCTGTGTGTGTACGAGGGAGCCGGTGGGCGCCATCCCGGTCTGGTTCCCTGTTTCCATAGGCTGCCTGCTAGCGCTTCTCCGCCGCCGACTCCATCAACTTCTGACAGTCACAGACTTGACGGCCAGGATATTTTGACAGGGCTTTGCCATCACTTCGCCCAGAAATCTATCCGCTGGGGCCTTTTTGGGTTCTGAATGGGAAGGGGGACTTCTGAGCTCGGCATAGCTGGGTCCTCGATCCACCCGTTCCGTCGTGCATGCCCGCCGCAATGGGCTAGATGCATACAATTATTCAAATGGGTGCAAGGTAGGTGTGGGTGGGTTTGCTGCCGCTAGAAACCCTTTGATGTAGGAGCACGCACATCATCGCTCTCCCTACATGAGGACGTACGGTGCATACATACATCGCATTGCAGACCCCTGAGGATGGCTCGTGTCCATGCCACAGAGCCTCGCGCCCACCTAGCTTTCCCCATCCCGAGGCGTATGGGCGGGGGCCGATCTTGATGAGGTCGAATATTGCTTGCTCATCCTGAAACAATCCTAACCCAAAAAGCCTCACTGGCAATACCTCTGCCAAGCGACTGGGCGGTGGAAGCATGGAGCTTTCACTGCCGACCTCCGAGCGAAGCCGTTGTAATTCCTCCACTCGCCTTCTCTATCCCTTCTCTGGCTGGTTGGTGCCCGCTTGCTTTTCCCCCCTCCCTCGAAGGCCTCAACCCCTTAGCCCCTTCACCGACTTTTACACCAGGCCGCTACGAGTGGTTCACCTGGTTGGCTCATCTTGCCGTCCCACTTTACACAGTAACAACCCAGAGTCAGGGTCCGATCTAGGTACATACTAGGCAGGCAGCCCCCCATCGCTAAGCTAAATGTTGGTTCGTTGCCGCTCTGCAGGACAGACCCCAAACTGCAACACCGTGACGTGAGTCTGTCACCCCAGCCGCGACCAGCCACGGACCACCGGATGATCCTGTCGCATCCTAACTGGCGACCATCAGCTGGCCATTGCCGCCACGATCACGATCGCCCTAGGGCGAAACTGATTCTTGAGAAAGAAAGAAAGGATGACTATTGAGCCTCTGTTTTGACATATCTGTTGCGCATCTATCTAGCGCTTAGCGGGTGGGCCGGAAAGTGTATGCGCAAGCCCGCAACATCCCTTATTCCTCTCCGCAGATGAGAGCGAATAGAGGACCCCATCACAGGAAACGACATCGCCCACATTCGTGAGCGATGCCGGAGCCTATCTTACCCCGCGCATTTCAAACGACCGCTAGGGCGTGGGAAAAGAAAAATTGAGAGACTTACTGCAGTAACCGCTTTTTGGCGACGTTGAAACGACCATACCCGAAACTTTGCCAGACTACGAAACAAGCGTGGAATTTGACAACTCTAATCTAGCGCAACGTGACATGTTTACAATGCTTTGGCGTGCCATCGGCCGATCCAGTAAACCCCGGCAGTGGTCGGGAAATACAAACGCGAAGTCCGTTCCACGATGCAAGTCGCCACCCCCTAGCACGGTGTGGCATGCCAACTCAACCTGCAGCAAGTATAGGGACATGATGATGTGACTGGTTCCGCGTTGCCAAGGTGCGGATCTAGCAATTGCAGGCAGGGGCTGGAAGAGATATTAATTACCATGTGACTAATACCTCTGGTTTGTTTGGGATTTCTGACGAGTTTCGAGTTTCCTTTTGTATTGTGTGGGTCAGTGCTGATGTTTTGCCTGTATTTCAGTAATAACTCGTATGTAGTGGTATCTTTGAAACATATATGAATAAATTCGCATCCTGTTATCGTTGGCTATACGAGAATAGCCATGTCCAGATAATGAGGTGTTGAGAATTTATCCTCATTTGTCCACCCAAGTATTGTACTGCATGGAGGTGGGTATCCATTATTGGGATTCTCAACGAGAGGCATAGGCAAGACAAATATGCATACTTAAGTGTAGCGTTATTCCCCTTGCCATGGATCAACTACTAAGATATATTTACTTGCTTTAAAAAAAAAAGAGAAGCATTGGATCGTTGCAAAAAATGAGGTACCAGATAGACCGCGGAGAAAAAAAAAAAAAAGCTACCCTACACCAGCAACAGCTCCATGATCCACGTGACGTAGTATCTTATCGCAGGCGCTCGTCCCCCACCGCGGCGCAACCATGAAGCCGGCTCCACATGGTACCGCGGGGCAGAACTTTTTGCGAAGCTATCGCAAGCTGCTCGCAAAAAAAGTTGCCTTGGGTCACGACAGTCCAAAACCCCCGTCTTAAATGTCTTTTGACCGGTGACACTCAAGATGCCTTTGGTAGACGATGGTTTCGAAGCCCTTCTGGAGCCATTCTACAATGGCAAAAAGCTCACTGACCCCATCTCCACCAAGGAGGATAAATTTCAACTTCTCCCAGCCTTCCTGAAGGTGAAGGGTATGGATGCCCGATCTCGTCGCAACCGGCCACCGTGCTAACTTTTCGTAGGACTCGTCAAGCAGTATGAAAACCCGAGCATAGAGCATGCATCGAGCGCCTAGAAATTGTGTACTGACTGATGTGATTAGGCACATTGACTCATACAACTTTTTCGTTGAACAAGAGATCAAAGACATTGTGCGCGCCAACCGAACCATTCGCAGTGATGTGGACAGCAACTTCTGGCTCGAGTAAGGCCGGGATTCTCTAAACTGTTAGCCATATGCTTACTATCTTAACAGATTCACCGATATCCGAGTCGATCGACCCCGACGTCAAGATTGGAAAGATGCTAAATCACACACCGAAGTTACTCCCATGGAGTGTCGTCTCCGAGACATGACATACGCCGCGCCCATCCTGGTAGACATTGCATACATCAGAGACAAGCAGAGGATCGTGAGGAAGGGGATCCCTCTGGGCCGCATGCCAGTCATGCTACGCAGTTCCAAGTGCCGATTGGGTGGCGCAACCAACACCGAGATGGAGCAGATGAACGAATGCCCATTGGACCCAGGCGGATACTTCATCATCAATGGCACAGAAAAAGTCATTCTGATCCAAGAACAACTGAGCAAGAACCGTGTTATTGTCGAGGCCGACGAGAAGAACAATGTCATCTCAGCCTCCGTCACAAGTTCGACCCACGAACGAAAGTCAAAGACATATGTCACACTAAAGAAGGACAAGATTCTTCTCACCCACAATGTTTTGGTGGAAGGAATCCCGATTGTCATTGTCCTCAAGGCTCTTGGTGGACTGTCAGATTACGAAATCATGCAGCTTGTTGCAGGTTCCGATGGACGATACCAGGACGATTTTCTGGTCAATTTTGACGAAGCAACCAAGGTTGGAATCCACACTCAGCATCAAGCATTGGAGTACATCGGTGCAAGGGTGAAAATGGGATCCCGAAAGGGTCAGTTTGGTCCACAGGTGCGACGAAATCATGTCGAGGAAGGCCTCGATGCTCTTGCCAACCTTGTCATTGCCCATGTTCCCATCGAGGGCCTTGACTTCTATCCAAAAGCCATTTATGTTGCCATGATGACACGAAGGGTGCTTATGGCTGCCCAGAACCCAAAGCTGGTTGACGACCGAGATTTCGTCGGAAACAAACGTCTGGAACTTGCTGGCCAACTCCTCTCCCTGCTCTTTGAAGATTTGTTCAAGCGTTTCATGGTTGAGGTCAAGATGTCCATTGACAAGTTCCTTAAGAAGAACAACCGTGCGGTTCCTCTAGATGCTGTCCATATGATTAGCAATCATGCAAACAATATTGGAATCGGCATTAATCGAGCTATTCAGACCGGCAACTGGACCGTGAAGCGATTCAACATGAACCGAGCCGGTGTCACACACGTCCTTAGCCGACTGAGTTACATTGCGGCACTTGGTATGATGACTCGAATTAGCAGTCAGTTTGAAAAGACGCGAAAGGTTTCTGGACCCCGTGCTCTTCAGCCATCACAGTGGGGTATGCTTTGCCCCTCCGACACACCTGAAGGAGAAGCTTGTGGTCTGGTCAAGAACTTGGCTTTGATGACACACATTACCACAAATGTTGAGGAAGAACCCGTTAAAAGATGGATTTTTACCCTTGATGCTGGCGTTGAACCTATCAGGAATTTCTCCGGTGCGGAGATGCACCGTGAAGGAAGCTACATCATTCATGTGAACGGTACTCCTTTCGCTTTAACTCGATATCCAAAGCGATTCGCACACAAGTTTAGAACGATGCGTCGAAGGGGATGGATTTCTCCCTTTGTCGGGATCAACATCAACACCCACTTCAATGCCGTTCATATTGCTACAGATGAAGGTCGAATTTGCCGACCCTACATTATCGTCAAGAATGGTAAACAGAAATTGAAGCCAGAACACCTTCGCCTGCTTCAAATGGGAAAGGTCACATTCGACGATTTCCTCAACCGTGGAATCGTTGAGTACCTTGACGTAAACGAGGAAAACGACGCCCTCATTACTATTTACGAACACCAAGTTACCCAAAGCACAACCCACCTGGAGATTGAACCCTTTACACTTTTGGGTGCGGTCGCTGGCTTGATCCCCTTCCCTCACCATAATCAGTCTCCGCGAAATACTTACCAATGTGCCATGGGTAAACAAGCTATCGGCGCAATTGCGTACAACCAATTCAACCGAATTGACACTCTACTTTACACTTTGGTGTACCCTCAACGACCCATGGTAATCTCCAAGACTATTCAACTCATCGGCTATGACAAACTACCTGCTGGTCAGAACGCTACTGTTGTGGTCATGTCATATTCTGGTTATGATATCGAAGATGCGCTGGTTCTAAACAAAGCATCGATTGACCGAGGATTTGGGCGATGTCAAGTCTTCAGGAAATACACCACTGAACTTCAGAAATACCCCAACGGGCGAAAAGAGCGCATTGGTGACCCTCAAAATGAAGAGGGTAATGTCAAGCACCGTATCCCTAAGCATGAAGCGCTTGACGACGATGGACTTGCTATTGTCGGATACAAGATAAATTCCGGTGAGGCGATGATCAAGAAAGAAACACCTCTCGACCTCACCACCACTGGCATTGGAATGGATCGTGGCCCTAGCGAGTACCGTGACTCGTCTGTATCATACCGAATCCCGGATCCTGCGTACATTGACAAAGTCATGATCTCGCAGACAGAGAAAGACACAACGGTTATCAAAGTACAGACGCGACAAACTCGTCGGCCCGAGTTGGGAGACAAGTTCTCGTCTCGTCACGGTCAGAAAGGTGTTGTGGGTATCATCGTTGATCAAGAAGACATGCCGTTTGCGGACAATGGGTTAACCCCTGATATTATCATGAACCCCCATGGTTTCCCCTCTCGAATGACGGTCGGAAAGTTGTTAGAATGTTTGACAGGAAAAGCATCGATTGTTCATGGTCGCCCAGATTATGGATTTGGTGATGCATTCCGATCTCACCCTCTTGAGGAGATGAGCCAGGTTCTCCTTGATCACGGATTCTCGTGGGAAGGAAAGGACTACTTTACATCAGGACTTACCGGAGAACCGCTCGAGGCATACATCTTTAATGGACCTATTTACTACCAGCGTTTAAAGCACATGGTACAGGACAAGATGCATTCTCGATCTCGTGGCCCCCGAGCTATCCTGACTCGACAGCCCACAGAAGGTCGTTCTCGAGATGGTGGTCTACGTCTTGGCGAAATGGAGCGCGATTGCTTGATTGCATACGGTGCCTCGCAGCTTCTTCTGGAGCGTCTGATGATCAGCTCCGACGGAACAGAGATTGATATTTGCCAACAATGTGGCTTGTTTGGATACAAGGGCTACTGCCACACATGTAAAAGCACAAGGGAGGTGACAAAGATGACGATGCCGTACGCAGCAAAGTTATTAGTGCAGGAGCTGATCAGTATGAACGTTGGTGTGCGACTGCAGATGGAAGATGAGTTCCCCCATCCGAGGTGATGACCTGATGAGCGGACGCAATGTACATGCCGAATGGGGATAGGCGGAGTGTTCTGTAGATAGATAGCTTCCAAAATATGGTAGGACTTATTGATTACGCGTAATTCTTTTAAGCATCGTGTCTATCATGCCTATTTAGCTGTTTGGTGTTGATTATAGGCCGCTTTCCTGTTCTACCGACTTGCTGAAGATAGACGCCAAGTTTTTTTTTTCTTCTCTCTTTCTCCCCCCTTTTTTGTCTGATTAATTCTGCTTAAGTTAATGCTACTTTTTATTCGGCCTTTGTCGATTTTTTATTACTGTTTTTAGGCCACCCATAGTGACCTCATATTCCACAGCATGGTCTAATCCTTGGCCTGAAGATGCAGTATGTGGTGCAAACACGACTTTCATCCACCTTCGCCACGCCTTAAGCGTAGCAGTTGCTAGATCGGCGTCATCATCGGCGGTCAAGGGCGCGGCTTGCCGAGTCCTGCCATACACGGGGCGCTTGAACAGGGCGACCCGGCACGCTATCTGCGTAGACCAGACGAGGCCGAGACTGGGCGTTTTCAGAGATAGGGAAGTGTAAGGGTCATCGCCCCAGCCGGTGAACCAGCGCTGCTGGTGGTCGAGGAGCAGAGCAGGCGGAGGAGGCGGTCCATCCGAGTCTTGGAATGAGAATGGGATTGAGGAAGAGGGCGTGCTGGGAAAGTTGGAGGATGGCGGAGGGGGCATACCTCGTGATGCGAGGGGGCTTTCCGGGATGGCACCGCTGCTCCTGGGCGGCATGTTGCGTGATATGGGAGCAGATGAGAAGCGATCTGCTACCTGGTTGGCGACTACGACGGCGAGGTTGTGCCGGCGGGCGAGGTCACGGAGCAGAGCGCCAAGACGGACGAGTTCGGCGCTCCGGGCGGCCATGTTAGAGCCGTGAGAGCCCTGGCGCTCAAACTCGGCGCGGTAGTTGGCGGCAACGGAGTCGAGGATAATTAGGCCGATGTCGTGCCGTGATATCAACACGGGAACCTGATACTCAAGGATATGGCCCTGGGTTTCGAGGTCTGGAGTGACGGCGCTGTGAATGGCGTCAAGGGAAGGTCGGTAGTCGGCCTCGACGCTCTGCAGCACCGAGTTGGCGTTGAGCATCTGGGCTAAACGGCGGGTAGACAGAGCCGCCTCGGTAGAGATGTAGAGGGCTTGACGCCCGAGACCGTGGGGAGGTGGCAGCTGAACAGCAAGGCAAAGGGCGAGCAGGGCTTGAGTCTTGCCGACGCCGCTTTCACCGGTGAATTCGGTGATGACGCCGACGGGGACACCACCTCCCAGGGCCTCATCAAGATCACCATCGAGGGTGCTGATGAGACTTGGTGGTAAAGGTTCAGGCTCAGGCTTAGGCTCAGACTCGGGTTCCGGGGCGAGAGATTGAGACCCGGGAGCCGCTGAGGCGTGAGTTGAAGGGGGTTCTGGTTCTGGGTTGGGGCTAGGGCTGGGGCGATGATCCCTCTCTTCTAGCAAGAGAAGCGGCTGCTGGGGCGGGGCGAGGTCGTCAGAGAGAGAAGCCTGGATTGCGGCTATGAGGCGCTTGAGATCGAGAAGCGGGAGGTGTGTCTGCTTGGCGATGTCTGCCGGGTGAAGGGTGAGGAGATCGGTGGTAGTGAGGCCATGCTGTTCGATGGTAGGGAGGAGAGCGGCAAAGGGGGGGAAGGGGAAGGAAGGGAGGATTTGAAGGATGTCACTCATGGGGGGAGAGTGAGGGCATTCCGTGTAAGTGAGGCTCCTAGAGTGCACGCAAGGCAGCGAGGCTTGGATGCTGGGAGGCGAACGTGAATTTGTCACCGAAAAAAGATGGATTGGCTCGACATTAGGTACAGCTCCTTCTGCGGCTTACGAACAGAAGGGAACGAATGGATTATCTGCAGCTCGCCGGGATCGTTTTCGAGCCCGAAGCTGGTACTTGAGAGCAGTAGCTGGCTTGCTTTCTGGTGTAGGTAGATACACGAGTGCAGTTCCTCACTTTGATAGACGCGATGGGTAAACACGGGTTGCGGTGGGCGTGGTCTAGGCGCCTAGGCCCCCACTTTCAGCGGCAACACGCGGAACTTTCGATCTCTATATAGGGAATGAGATCACATATGACCTGCAAGTCCCTCGCGGCCCAAAAAAAATGATGATCATAAACTATTGAACCATGAGTGACCTGCGAGAGAAAAAAAACTTTTTTTCCTGTGCCGCAATTCAGGACCCGACAGTTTGGAAATACGGTGGTAGTGGCATTGTGATTTGCTTTGGTGCGTAGCTAATTTAAGGGCCAATACGTCGATGAATGGAGCTCCGAACAAGCATGATCCCGCCAAGATGCAAAACTCGAGTTGACGTGTGCTTGCGTCCAATCCGACCTCTTCCTAGCCACCCACCAGGCGGGGTTGGTCGGGAGGAGGGTGCATAAACACACACACAGAGGCGAGGGGGTCACGGAGGGGACAGTGACATCACATGACACGTCGGAGATGGCTTCACCAAGGGGAAATAGGTCCACCAACAGCAGGACTCGACAAACCGGACATCTGACAGGCGCACAGACACGGTGAACTAGAATGAAGGGAGGGACGTCGTCATCGCAGCGCGTACGTATGGGGAGAGCATTGGGTTTTCTTTCTCTCTTTCTCCGCTTTCTTCCTTCTTTACAAGAAACAACGCGGTGAAAGGACGTAGAGAAGGATGGGCACGTCATAAACGGACATCTCCCGGAGAGATAAGATATCGGCCGAGCAGTTTTCTTACAGCCCCCAAAAAGAAGGTTAGTTGGTGTGAAAGAGCGGTATCTGGTCGCTCGTGACCCAGATGGACACTTTGCTAATGCAGCCGGGGAGCCATCTGACGGACAAGCCATGGCCTGTGCTTTTGTTGGCCACTTGCTGACCAAGACGAGATGTAAATTTATCCAAAACCCAGACGGATATGTAATGGACCAGGTCTTGGGAGGGGCGGATGGTTCATCTCACCACTGGCCGTTGGGTCGGGCCTCGTCAGGAAGTGTGACAAGGCTGAGGATAGACGATGTGATGGATACGCGGGAGCGGAGTTGATGTGAGACAAACCCGTTGACTCGTAGATAATTTGATGATCCCGTTGTTGTTTTTGGGGGTTGGCTCGACGAAGCACCTCTCCACCACCAAAATTTTGCGGCAACCGCTCCGCCCCGCCAGAGACAGCCAAGACGGGGTGGCTGGCCATCTCAACCCCACAGGGCCCCGAAATGGGAGATGGGAGAGATGACTTCGCCAACGGCTTCTGCACCGGGTCTTACTGAGGCGTCCTTGGCGTGCCGACGGCGCGGTGTGGTACCTTGCACTTTGAACTGGTTGTGTGTGTGCGTGTGAGTGTGCCGGCATACATACATAATCTTTGCCGTAATTTCATCTTGATTTGTTTCTGCACAGGGGACGATCCTTTTTGGCGAGGGCGGCCGACGTGCTATTGCAGCAGCCCAGCTCAGCAAAAATAGACAAGCTGTCGGATTAGAGGTGCGAGATTGCCATCTCACATCATCTCCCAGCAAGTCGGGTTTGTCCCTTGCATGCGTGAAAAAAAAAAAAAAAGTGCGGATGAGATGAGACGAGATGATATGATTTTGACATGGGAGAGAGAATAGGGTGAAACGGGGAGGAACGGGAATACCCTCGCCTGGCATGAGCGTATTACAGCAGCACATCAGCATGTCGAATGACCCATCAAACTTGTGACAATGTCACTCACGGTCCCCTTGGTAATCTAACCGGCAGCGACCAAGGCTACCCTGCCTCGACTAAGGGAGGGCCGGCGTGAGGCGCTGGCAGCAAGCAAGCAAGCAAGGCAGCACAAGAAAAGAGACAGAGAGGTATATTTTTATCCACAGGCGCCGGGCAAAGATCTTCACAACTCTACATAACTAGCTTCTTCTTCTTCACGTTTGTGCATAGCCTGACTCCTCCAAAAGAACTATGGTTGGTTCATTTCCAAGGAGGAACCACGCTATCCTGGCCTCTAGTCCCGAACCCGCCTGTTTCGAAGGTCAGGATTTTGGGGGGCTGTGCCGGCTTCACCTTCTCAGTCGTGCTTGCGGATAATTGGTGTCCAGACTCCGGCGCTACGGAGTGTGCTGGCTTGGCCCCCTGGTCTTTGTGCTGGGCTGCTGCCCTTGTTGATCTCAAGCAGCGCAGCAGCAGCAGTAGAAACGAAGTCCGCAGTGCTTGCCTCTTTCTCTCGTCCCAGGGTTGGACCGCCCAAAGAAGCGAGTCGTATTTTTTTTTTCTCCCCTGTCCCCACCAGTTATTTTTTACGCTTCTTCCTTCGCCCACCCGCGTGCCGACAACCTTACCCAGCGACGTGGGCCGGTTGATCGTCCGGCTACAACGGCCGAAGCAAAATATGTCCCCTTTGGGGCCCTTGGGCGGCGTTGCTGAGTCGTGATATGTCGGCACTGCTCGACCCTGCGCTCCCCCAACACAACCGCCGCCGCCACGGCTTGTTCCTGTACGCACAAAAGCCATGCTTCCCGTCGTCAGGCCTGTTCCTAGGCGCCCAATCCCAAGCCATCCAGGGGCATGTGGAGGATAGGCCTCAATGGTCCCGTTTTCCCATTCAGCTTCTGCAAGCCACCGTCGTCAGGATGCCGTTCCACTGGCTCACTAGCTGGGGAATTATGGGCCCTCATCCTGGGAGCAGGGGACAGGGGGCCGAGCATGGGCGTCGACAATCGCCCTTGAGATTAACTTAGCTTAAGGCTGAGAGTGGGCGATGCCTTCTAAGTGGAGAATTGGTCGACAACACGCTCACTTACTCGTTCGGGCTAAACCATGTACATCCGCACACTCACGAGATGGCCTGAACGAATCCCCCCGGCCGTCATGACCCGCGGCTGCGTTATTGTGCAGTCTTCTCCATTGTCCACTAGCTGCTTAGTCTTGGTCTCTTGGTCTGTCCGTCTTATTAAAATCATCCCGCCTCACTAACACCCCAGCTAGGGTCTCTCTTTTTCTCTTTCTCCTCTGTTCTCCGTTCCTTGCCTCTCGAGAGCACACTCGGCGGTCATCATTTTCAGCGCGAGCCCTCCTCGTCGACGAGAACCAGCAGGAGTCTGAATCCCAGCTTAACATGAAGGCCTCAAACACCTACGCTGCCATTGCAGCCCTCTCCGCCAGCGCCAATGCGATGCACCTCCGCGCCGAACCCGCCATCACGAAGGCTTATAAGCTCCCTGACGATGGTGTAACACCTCGACCAACCCAGGGCCCCGAGCATGAGCTCTTCCGCAGAGCCGGCACCATGCTCTATGCCCCCGACAACACTTGCGGTTACATCTCAGGTCTTGCTGGTGGTGGTTATACTTGCTTTAGCACCGCCACCTGCGCTTTCAGCATCTCTGGTTCCGAGGGCCACGTTGCCTGCTGTGACGATGGAGAATGCAACATGCGATTCAATTGCGTTGACTACGTTGGTTTCTACTCGTCGAGCGCATGTAACGATGGTTGTCAGATTGACATCAACACCCTGAAATGGTACGTCTAATATTGGCTCAGTCGACACCGCGATGAATTGTGCTAACTAAATTGTCTCATAGTACCGACACAACTGCAAGCTACTGCAACACCATCTCCTTCTCTGGCGGTGTTACCGACTACTGGTGCGGCAGTGTCAGCTACAAGGGTGTTCAGACAGCCTACACAACATCCAGCGGTGGTGATGATCGAATCTACACGACCCTTGAAGCCTCTAGCGCAACGGTCGTAACCACTGGTACAGCTGTAAAACAGCCCACAGTCACAGTCCACGCCAGTGCTACAACCACTGCCGCGGACAATAATGATAACGGGGGCTCTTCAACCCCGATTGGTGCCATCGTCGGTGGTGTTGTCGGCGGTGTGGGCGGTCTTGCTCTCATTGGCGCCATTGTCTTCCTGTTTATGCGCAACAGAAATAAGAAGAAGAATGCTGCTGAGGCTGCTGCCGCCGCCGCCGCCAACAACAACAACAACAACAACAACAACACTGGCTACCAGCCTCCTCCCATGCAGCAGCAGCAACCGGGCACCGGCCCTGGAGGTTACAACCCAGTTCCCCAGAACAACAACGGCTACTATGACCCCAAGAACCCATACCCTTCTCCCGGACAGCAGTACAACCAGCCCATCTCTCCTGGTGGTTACTACCCATCCGGTACCCCCGACCCCAACCAAGTCGACCCTCGTCTCGCTGCCGCAAACACAAGCCCGACTCCTTCTTACCAACACAACGTTGCTGTCCAGCCCGGATACCAGTCTCAGCAGACCGTCATTCACGAAGCCCCTGCCAACGCCCCTGGCACCACAGGCCGAGGCGAGACCCACGAACTTGCCTAAATCGACCAAGTGCTTTGATTGTGCCGACCCGTGCCACCTTGGCCGGTGGCCTCTCGTCGCCTTTGCTGCTGAATTGGAGGCGTTGATTGGTTTATCTGAATTCTTGTTAATTTTGTATCATGGCTTGGAGTTTGGTAGAAATATGTTCTATATGCCGAGTAATGGAGGTGGACTTTGGTCATTTTCTTTTCCAAAAGCAGCAGCGCGACTAGAAAATACAAAGGCTTTTTTGATTCTCGACGCTCTCTGACGGTCACTGGGAGAGCACGAAGTAGGAGAAGGGGGGACATGTTGGAAGAAGCTGGGCGAGAACATACGCAGACGAGGGCCCATGATGACCATGTTATATACTATTAGCCTTCATGTATACCCTGATTTTAACAACCGTTGATGAACGGAAAAAATTCAACTTTTTACCCCAATCTTAAATGTTCTCTGTTTTTGATGACTTGGTTGACTTCCACCTGGTGTAATTAAAGCTCATCTTAGCCACGATGACTTGCTGAAACTTCAGAATCAACTGTTTTCTAATTCGTAATCTCAATTCTCCATTTCAATATTTTTCTCTATTTGACAGATGTTGCACCAGCATAAAACCAGACGAACTCCAGGCCAACCAACTCGCAACTCTCTATTCGCCATCCATGGGCCTCTCTATCTATCCTACTCCCATTGCTACACAAAAAAAGCACCGATCAATTCGTGCGCCCCATTGATACTGTAAAGCCACCCTTGAAATAGATGTCGCTAATCAGGAAAACAACCATCCCCTTCCCAATCAAAAATCCGCAAAAACTCCATTAGAAACACCAAAACAAACAAGATACACTGACGCTATCTCATCACTCCTACAAGGAAAATGGTCGAGTGTTGGTTGTTTAGTACTCGCTTAATCTCAACTTTTTGCCAATATCTCGTCGACGCGCTTGCACGGCTGCCCGTTCAGACGCACGAGTATCGGCAGCATCGAATTGCACACTACGGGCCTTGAGAGCTTGTAGGAGCATCCCGGCATCAAAGAAGCCATCTGCGGAAACACATGTTAGAGAAAACTATTACACAATTCTCACAAAAGCATAGGAAACTTACATCCACCAATCTCCTCGTCTTCGCTAAAGACGCTGCTTTCATTGGTGGGAGATGTTGTGCCTGTATGGGACCGAAGACTATCAACGGCGGTGATGGGACGTCCGCGGGACTTGAGGCGACTGGCTGGCTTAACGTTGTTCATAGCCAATTCAGCCTCTCTAGCACGGCTGGCCTTCATAGTGGACAGCTTGCGGTTGCTGATGCGCAGGATGCGTCGAATCTCGAGAAGGTAGCTCTCGAGCGTGTCAATGAAGCGAGCAGTTTGTCGGTGCTTGCTTGACACGCAGATAGAGATGCCATCGTCCTTGATGATGTATCCGATTCCGAAACCATCTCCAGATGTGGGGCCGAAGCCAAACTGCCGGAGAGCTGGGTTTCCACAGTTGGATGTGGAAAGTATGGTGGTGTTGAGCTTGTCCCAGCCAGGGTCTGCAAAGATGAGAGGGAGGGGGTTTTGGTTTTGGGATCGAGAGTTGGTGCTGTACCCGCGCTCACGAGACGCCCTCAATTCGACCCCGTCCGTTGAGGGAATGGATCCATTGGGAGAGTTGCCATCTTGTTCTGAGTATCCCTCCACTGGACTCGAGTAACCGTTGCTGCTGAAGCCGCTGTTCAAATCATCATCTAGGCTTCGCTGCCAGACACAGAAGAGGGCATAGAGGTGACGATCACAACCCTCAGCCTTGGAGCATTGTCTAGTGTTTGCAACGTGCTTCTGGCATGCTCGTTTGAGAGCTTCGATCTTAGCTTCGACAGGGTTATCCGTCCAGAAAGTCTGAACAAAGTCGACTGACTCATCAGAGACTGATCGAATGGCCTCAGTTCGACCATGAAGGAATACCTTGGTCATGGCGGGTTCGTAAGTGCATTCAACACGACCGTAGAGACCGTAGTAGGCAGCTTGGAAGGCCATCTGGACAAAGGCATCGGGAGAGAAACCCATGGAAGTGATGAAGTTCTTGCCGTAGTGACCGAAATCCAAGCACTGAAATTCATTCTGGCCAATGAGATCTGCCAGTCTTGTTTCGGCAAAACGCACAGCAACACTCAACTCGGGAATCATGTCCCATTCAAGCTTTCGAGGGGTAGTGTTGACATCACCAAAGCTCTCAGGGTCTCGCTTGGATGGATCAGGGCTAGCAGAAGCCCAGAGGGTTGGAGCCTGGCCGTTGATAGTGCGGGCGAACCTGAGAATAGTATCTGTGTAGACGTCACTAGCAAAACGGAGAACTGTGTGTCCATCTACGCCTGTGTGCTCAAAGTTGATACCAGCACTTCCGTTCTTACAAACGATTATTTGCAGCTTGTCGTACCAGCGGTTGGTGCAGGTGCCGATTTGAACACCCTTCTCAACCAGGCTAGTTCCACACAGCATATTCTGGCATAGGGCTGCGGCATCAGCAGGCTCCGCATAGTCGAGGCAGAGTACAAACAGAGCCGTATCAATAATGCTCAAGGAATCGGCGTTATTGGAATTGGGCTCACGGGTCAAGACGTCTCTCAGACCTGACCAAACCTTTCGGTTTTCTGTGCTCAAGACGCCCAAAGCTCCCTTGGCAGCTTCTTGAATAGGAGTCTGCGTGCCATCGTCGACAATTGTTTGGAGATTCAGAGTAATGTCCTTCTCCGTCATTATGAGATCTGAGTTGTCATCAAGCACGTCGAACCAGTAAAACTGTCCGCGGCACATGACTACGATGTGCTTTGATTCTGGGTCTTGCTCGATCTGGCAACCGGTCTCAGTGGGCACTCGAGCAGTTCCAAATAGTCGAGAGTATTGATACATGCATAGAGGAGTTCCCTTGACCTTGTCGGGAGGGAGTTCCTCTTTGCGGACAGCGCGAACAAACTCGAGAGAGGACACGACTAGGGATGCTGCTCTAGTCACCTGGTTGTTTCGGGCGGGGGTCGGATCATCTTCCAGGAGAAAGAAAGGATTCAAGTTGAGAACAACGGGGTTGTCATAGTTAAGATAGGAATCGTACCCTAATGAGAGGTTAGAAAGTGGGATCAATAAAAAAAATTGACAATGTGTGGAGGGCGCATACAAAATTGCTCAATGTAGCTGGACTTTCCCTGGGCATACTGCTTCAACTTCTCTTGTAGTTCAGGCCCATCGGTCTTGAGAAATTCTTCTACTGCAAACTTGGTCTCTGCTCGTTCTCGAGGAGATTGAATGGGATGGAGAGATTCGATATATCGGCGGCAGGTTTGAGCGAGATCGGGGATGGGAAGCTTAGGTAGCTTGTCCTGGCCGGAGAAGGTAACTCCGCCCTCCTTCTTGTTGTCGTAAGTGGCCATTGGGAACTTTGTGTAGTCACCGTTGAGTTTGGCGGTGGAATCGCGCCTCCTTGATTGTTGAGGGAGTTCGGGAATGTCTGGGATGGAGCGCGGAGTGGCAGATGTTACGGTGGAGGCAGAGGGGATGGGCTCAGCGAGTCTCTCACCAAGAGGTTGAGGGAGAGCAAAGGTGCGAACTTGAGTCATGGCGTCAGCTTGGGTTGAATGAAGGGTCAGGTGTGAGTGAGTGCGTTAGGCGAAAAGAGGCGAGACGCTGGTGCTGATGTTGAGACCGCGGAGAGCGGTGCGGTAAAAGTAGACACAGTTTTCTTGTAGGAAATATTCTGGCATTACACTGAGGGCATTCTCGATGGTGCAATTGTGAGGGAGATATTGGTTCTGGAACTGGGGGTTGGGCTGAATGGGAACAGAGGGGACATGAGAATGATATAAAGCAACGGACGGCAATATGACCTCGCTGACTTAGACAAGCGTCAAGTGGACCCTCCGCACACCCTCCGCACGCCCTCCGCGTAGGCCGGGGGGTAGCCGAGCACTAGGGAAGAGGCTGGAGGGTGGGAGAGAAAGCATGTTGGCAGGCAGACAAAGTGCTCCGCAGGTCCGACAGCCAGATGCGTGGTGGCACACTGCCGAAGTTTGGCGCAAGGGAGTTATCTTGGGCAACGGAGCCAGGTACAAGGACTTACCAGGAACGGAACTAGAGATGGGCAGCGAGAATTCCCTGAAAGGAGAGGTACAGGGAAGAGAGAGATGGAAAGGATGCGCCGATGAACCGGAACCCTAAACAGATAAGGTGTTGACAAAGAAGATGCGGCAAGGCTTCATATGTTCCACAGGAGCAGCTGTATAGATGGATATGTTTGTACTCCCGAGGGCAAGTGGCTTACATGTATTCTGTAGATGGAAAACAAGCCCAGATTGAAATAGATAGGAACAGAACCAGTCGCTGGCAGCAAGTGTGCCTACTCGGTTGTGGGGTGTTGCCACCACGGTTGACTTCCGAGTGAGAGCCCCTAGGGATGGGAATAGGCCAATTCGGCCAGCCTGGAATCTTCGGACGACGGGATGCCAAGGAACGGTACCAAAAAGCCCAAAGCCAAAGCCAGTGCCAGAGCCAGAGCCAGAACCAGAGCCGTGGCGGCGACCCCAAGGTCAGGACAGGACAGGACAAGGCGGCGAGGTTTTGGGGCTAGACCTGGACCAGGGTGCAAGGTTGGAGACGATCCACTCGAGGCAAATGCAGGGCGCGGGACTGGCTTGCGTGGTGACGTTGGAGGGGAAGAAGCTGGGCGACCCCACGATGCAAGATGCGACGTGATGAGGGGTGAAATGTGAAATTCAGGTGCGTGTGCGGCGTCCAAATCGGGACCTCAGCCAAGCAGTCGCAACAGGCAATCGCAACAGGCAGGAGCGGCGTGAATGGAATCATGCCTGCGTGTGCGCTTGGCTTCACGGGCGGTGGATGATAGCACGAGACTGTCTGTTTTGCCGCGGTTCGCTCACCTGGTGCCTCTGCTTCTCATGTGCCATGGCCCAGTTGGGAAATGTGTGTGCATCGCGCGCGTGCATGTCTCTACTATTACCTAGGTGGCTGCAACGCTACTCCTACTGGTTGGTCCTCTGACAGCGACGATTACAAGCAGGCTACAGGCACATACCGCGCGCCCATCACGAGACGTCCATCACAGACGAGTGCGGAGTATTGCCAGTGAATCCGTGCTGACTATCGAGAGCAGGGCGAGCAAGCGAGTAAGCCTTTTCAGCGCCATCGCGTCATGGTGCTAGAAGGGGGACGGTTGCTCCCATGCGCTCTGTTTGACCACGGCTCGGCTTTGCCGATTTCGCATAGAATTCTTCTCCATATTGTCCCAGCCCCCATCATTTTTGCTGTAAAAGAAACATGTAATTTATCTCGTTTAAGTGTCATCGTGATGCCGAAGTCCTCCGAAGAGGGAGCGTCCCTGGAGGAGCAGCGTGGCAAAGGCAGTACGGTTGAATGACAGCATTCCCGAGGACCAACGGAGAGCCTCGAGCCCTCTGGGGGGCCCGACCAGGGTACCCGTCGCCGAAACTATGGGAACCGTGGGAGCGGGTGGTAGAGCCAAAGGGCCGTCTCGGTTCGGTCCAAAGGACGCCAGTCAAGGATCTGGCAATGCAAAGCCTCGTCTGTTCGTTCGACAGCCGAATGGCGCGAAACCCATTTTGTCAGAGCTCGCCGGGAACGTGGTTGGCTCCCGCTGTGGAGTGCGACCTGGCTGCGTCAGTGAGTGGATGGATGACTTGGGTGGCGGATCGTGCCTTCTTTTGCCGGTGGAATAGACTGCACCATCCCAGTCGATAATTCCTCGAGGCAGTGTTACATTCTTACATGGAGGGAGGGTTCGGTGAGCTGCGCTTCACATGGAAATCACACCAAGTCGGGGATCGCGTGGGGTAACACTGTCCCTCTGGATTCTAACCGGTGCTGGAGGCAAATATCTCTTCTTACTCCTACAACCGTGAAAGAAATAACTACAGAAATAAATGAATGACTAAATAAAAAAAAAAGTTATTTTATTGTTATGTAATAAATTTATTTGTTGACTTATTTATTTCTTTTCACTTCAAACCCTCTTATTTTTGGCATCTCTGCATGAATATGCGCATATTCTGCCGCCCACCCACTTGAGCGCTCTCTGGTTCTCGGATACTTCCCTTTCCTCCCAGTGTCCGAATCTTACTCCATGGTTATCAACCGCCAGGCTCATCCAGTGACTGATAGGCTTTTTCTTATCTGACCACCTCGTGCCCATTTTTCACTCGACCTCAATGCCACCAATGCACGCCAATCTCAGATCACCTCATCCCTCCTAATGCTATCTCGCAAGGCCGACCTTGTCCATAGTCGACCTAAGTCCGAATTTAATGTATACTGTTGGACGGATTCTCGGCGATTCTCCTCCGACTATGATGACGCCATGTTGTGGTCTCCGGAGGATTGGGCTTTCCGTCGGCGTTCGGAGGTGATACGATCCGGGCCTGCATAGCTACGCCCATCATAAGAGACTGTTGTTTTTATATATATATAAGTCTGCCCAAGGGAAATTTATGCACTATCTTTGTATTCTATCTTTTCTTCGAGCCAAGTGCTGATCCTCACCTACCCTCTTTAAATCTCATCGATGCAACAACTACTTGGCGAGTCTGCGAACTAGCAATCATAACCACAACCCTTGTTTCCAATCCTATCATCAAGTCTTGTTTAATTACTCACAACGGTTACTCCTATTGGAATTTCCCAGAAATGTGATCTCATATTTAGATGAAGCGATGGCCGCGTGGAGATGATTATTCCGACTTTTTTCGTATCCTACCTTTGTCCGCTTAGGGACTCAATGGTGGGAAGATGACGACAGCTCTTGCGATACCAAGAGGCAGCCGGTTTGAACATGAACAAAAACAGGCCTTCATGCGATGAACTCATACGTGGTCCACGTTTCCAGCGCGGAGGCGCATTCTGTCAGTCATCAACATGGCTTCAGCCCTACTCCAGGTTAGGGATTCCATTCGAGCTTCCAAAAGCGCCGCTAGTCCGCATTTGGACACCAATTCGAGATTGTTAGCCCGCCTTACCGCTCTTGGACATCAATTCGAGCTCCACATCTGGTACACAGCCATCATTCGGTTGCAGATGAAAGAGTATCTGGAGGATCTCTGCCCTGGTCGACGCCAAAATGAGGATAGCTGGACTTTCTGATTGGTCGACCCGAAGAAACTCTTCTCTACAATCGGGAAACCATTCGAGCTACGCACGATGGCGTGTTGATTCACTCAACGACAGGCAGAGGCTGAGCGCACAGGGTTTGCAGACTGGGATTGCCGCATCGTCGTATTTTCGCAACCTCGTTTTGTAGATATAAGATCATTTTCCTCCTCGAGACTCCATACTGTAGCCTACAACTTGAATATTATTTCCAGACATCCCAATCTCCTCTTGATAATACGGATCCTCTTGATTCATAATTACCAACGCCCACCCATCTTTTGATACCCTCAGCACTATTCGAGAATGTGTATTATTGCATACAGACAAATAAAGAAGTGGCGGCAGAATAGGCAGGCCGCCAAACAGCCATCAAATGAGAACTCGACAGATCCCTCAACCAAACCTTCAAAACTGACGGAGGAAACATGCGCACATCGCGAGCTACCGTCGGATTCGCCTTGTCTCGAGTGCAAGGCGGAGAGGAAAGCACAGCTCACATATCGATGGAGAATTATTCTCTGCTTGGCTTGGCCATTTGCCCTGCAGTCTCTAGACTCAACAATGTAAAAACACCACATCACCCAGACTCAATATAATCGTCACTAACAATATTTTTACAACAGCATTGCTAGCGCCTTGCCATGGATCGCTGGAGACTTTGGCCAGATTTCACAGTTGAACTGGGTTGTTTCCGCCTTCAACCTGGCATCGGCTGCCTTCATCCCGTTTTGGTCTCAGATGGCTGATGTCTTTGGCCGAAACGCAGCCCTCAGTGCTGCCATTGTCTTTATGATCATTGGAAGCACTCTATGCACGGCTGCACCAACCAGTGCATTCGCAGTCTTGCTCCTTGGACGTGGCTTTCAGGGCCTTGCAGCCGCGGGTCTCAACGTTGTTATTCGCACCATCCTTGCCGACAAGGTATCGCTGCAAGAAAATGCTAAGAACTGGGCCATATTCTCCCTCGTGGCCGGTGTATCATATGCCATCGGCCCTGTGATTGGAGGTAACTAGATGTTGAGTATCTGTTTTTATGAAGTCAAACTAAATCTGACGAATAATCTTAGGCTATCTTACCAGCGCGGATTGGAGATGGTGCTTTGCCATCAATCTTCCCATTGCTGTAGTGGCATTGATCATCATTTTCTTTTTCCTTCGAAAGGAGCTACTTGGCCCTCAGCCTATCCCTGAACTTGACGAGACCCCTGAAACTGGGCGCCGCACAAAGTTCGCTGCCAGACTCAAGACCGTCGATTTCGGTGGCCAGTTTCTCTTTGTCGTGGGCTTTGGGCTAATTATTTTGGCTCTTACATGGGGCGGCGCAACCTACCCATGGTCGTCCGCTGCTGTCATTACTTCTCTGGTCATTGGCTGCATCTTCGCTGTTGGATTTTTCTACTGGGAATACCTTCTGGCACCTGGCAACTTTTTAGCAAAGAAGATGCCATACCAGAGAGCCATGATTCCATGGACCTTGATTTCCTGCAAGGACATTGGTCTGGTTTTCTATAGCGAATGCGCCACGGGTATTGGCATGTATGCTGTATGTACCCACTAACTGGCCGCCTTACTAAGTTCTGTGCTGACTTTAATAGGTTCTCTATTTTTGCAACATTTATTTCATCGCAGTCAGGGTATGTGAAATCCTAGATCGCTCAGGGGCATCATCTAACACGGATTAGGGCTATGACTCTGACAAGGCGGGCGTTCAGCTGCTGTACTTCCTCCCTGGACTTGGCCTTGGTGTTTACATCTGTTCTTTCATGTGCAACAAATGGCCTCGCATGACATGGCCATCTATCTTTCTGGGAACAGTTGTGGAGGCGGTCGGGCTTGGTATGCTAGGCTGGGCCATCTACACAGAACATCTCCCCACCATTTATGCGATGATGGCTCTGGTCGGATGCGGCAGTGGCCTGCGATTCATGGCCTCCCCTCTCCATGGAATAGGCCTTTTCCGAGACCTGCGAGCCTCTGTTATTGGGTTATTGGCAGTGGCCATTCCATTCGGCGGCACTCTCGGATTGACCATCATGTCGACTGTTTTCAACAACACATCTGGACTGAACTCTCACGATAACGACTTTACTCAAATCCAGAAGTTGACTGGTTCTGCCAAAGAGCAGGCAATCCATGACGCAAAGGTAAGCGCAATGCGAAAGCTTGACGTCCCGAATAGCTCACTGACCTATTTATAGATGGGAGTCGTCTGGGCCTTCGTTGCTGTTACACCCCTCGTGGCAATGGTAAGTTGATGTGTAATTGGTAGCAAGTTCATCATGCTGACATCCCATTAGGCAGTTGTATGCGCCCTGTGCATCGGAAATGTCCAGTTTGATCAGGGCCCCATCGGTGAAGATGGCAAGCCAACTGACCGCATCATCAGAGGTAGTTATGTGCTCAGCCTTTTGAGAGGAGAGAGGCAGAAGGGCGATGAAGAGGAGCAGAAAATAGCTACGAAGAGCTCACACAGTCGAGGTTGGTCAGAAAACACTGAACCTGAAGCTCTCGCCCATCAAAATTAAGAATCATTGTTGGAGGTTAAGGTTTGAGACATTGGAATATGGCTCATGAGAAGGATGAATGAATTATAGATAGAACCACAGATTTTCCATTTCGTAATATAGATACCCGTTTCTTTGTGTTTAATTTATAGATCTATCTACCGATTTTGAATTATCTTGAGCCTTTGACTTTTGTCTGTATGCGGGTATAACTCAGCTATCGCCATCCGCGCAGACGCCATATCCGACCAATGCCGAGATCGGCGAATGTAGGAGGCACTCTGTTCCAAATGATGGATCAACTCTCAGGGGTTTTTTTTATCATGTTTCCAAGGCCATAGTTCCCTCTGATTGAGCGGTCATGGCTCATATCAGCGCCCCAACTAAACGGAAGCGATTCCGAGGTTTCTGGTTTATGTGGTACAATTTTGACTCACCAAAATGATAATCGCCTGACAACCAAGTGCCGGCCTATGAACATGGATGCGCGTCCTATTTTATCTCCCCCTCGGCTAGACATGGCGCTCGTCGACTTCAACTCTGTTCTTTTTTCTTAGGGATAGAATTAACAACCTTTTTTTTCTTTTTTGTCATTGTCGATCATGAGTGTGAGTGTGATGAGCGAGAGCGAGGAAGAACAGAGTCCCAACCCCAGATTTTGGCTCGAATTCCGCACATTTGATGATGGACTCTCTTCTCAATCTACGACAACGACCTCCGCGCTCACCGCATTTCCTCAGTTCGCGCTGCTCCCTCCGGAGCTGCGCTTGAGGATATGGTCCTGTCTGATCCAGCCACGAATAATCATCGCATGTTGTCTCCAAAACGATGAGCATCTTGCCCAGCGGCGCCAGGATCTCAACTCAAGGACCCACGGAGATGCTATCCCCGTACTGCTGCATATCAACCGCGAATCGCGATATCTGGCGCAGCAGCACTACGAGCTGTCTTTTAGCTGGCGCATCTCCAAACTTTTATCAGACACTCCTATATCGCGACCGGCGCGAGTGTGGTTCAATTTTGCACTAGATACCATTTACCTTCGGGGGGAGCTGGAGGCTTACGACTCGTACGGATTCAACTCTCCCATGGTGTACTTCATGCGCCGCGAGGACACGCGGCGAGTGCGGCATGTCGCATGCGCGTTTGGAGAGCTGGGCTACCCGCAACAGGAGAGCGACCAAATCTTCGGGTGTCTATGGCACGTCGTGGATGGATTTGCGGCGGTGGACCGGCTACTATTGACTGTGGAGGACCGGGATGAGGAGGATGTGCGGGGGAGTAAGCTGTTGAGCAGCGATAACGTGATGCAAAAGATCTGGAGCGGTTGGCTCGGCGGGTCAACAGTGACGAGCTCAAGGATGGCGGATAAGCAAATGATGCTGATTCGGGAGGAGGAATTGGCCGGTTTTGTGGCGAGTCATTGAGTCATTATTGAGGCGGGTTTTGAAGAGGGCGTAAGGCGTCAGTGGTTTCTTTGGCTACTCTATCTGCATGGCGTTTACAGTTGGGCTCTGGAAGCCTGCCGCTGATGTCGGGTTTGCGCAGGGGCATTTACAATCATGGTGAACGTGGTGGGCATAGTTGGACATGCCGTGACAAGTCCGGAAGCTTCTCTTCCTGGTCCTTGGTATCCTTTCCTCCCCGATCATAGGACGGTTTCGATCGATCTTTAGCGGACCCCTCCAGGTGCCATGATCCTGGCCCTTGGGTAGCATTGTAGCTGGATGTAGTGCGGCGTCGTGCGATACTTACGTCGTTGACTTTTATTTTTTCAATTTTTTTTTTTTTAAGTGGAAGCGGACAATACAATCAATGTGGCATAGAATACTACGTTGGGCAGCAAGGAAGCTTGAAACGAACACGGTGATTCATTCCCCACGTCTTGCGGGATGGAGAACATCCCATTGGGACCTCGACATGACCGAGACCTGTGTAATTTGACTGATTTTTGGCAATGGGGGTCTGGCAGGCAAGTCTCAGCCATGAGCTAGCTGTCTCTGGATTCTCTGACATGTCGCTTTCTCTCTGGCCACCGAATGGTGGTTGAAGCTGAGGCATGCGGCAGCAATCCCTGAGCATGGACCATGATGAAGCTTGGGTGGGCGCTTATGCTCTGGTAGCTGCAAGCAAAAGACCAAAAGGGAACCTGGAACGGGCCGCTGGCCTGTGAGAAAGCAGGAATTCTGGAATCCAAGGTGGGATGGGGATGGGATGGGGATGGGATGCATCGTTGATCCATCACAGTGGGCCGCTGTTCTGTTTCCCAACGCGGCCAATTCGTTAGGAAGCTTTCATGACAGAGAGATGAAGCCACAGTACGTCGTACGGAGTGTCGTCCGGATCCGATGGAGGATGTCGATGAGACCTACTACTCAACCTTCACCCACCAAAGGTGATGATGATAATCCACCCGCACCTTGTTCTCGTTACTACCTACTGATTTTTGCAACTACGGAAATTTGCAGGGCCCAAGTGTGAAGACCGGCACACCATGGCGAAGACTAAAGAAGAAGGCGGTCTTTTGTTGGGATGCCGCCGAGCCGTTTTCCATCTGAACCGCGTTATGAGACGCAACGAGGAGCGGTCAAGCCACAGGAGAGGGGCCGGGCTGTCACAGCTCAGCCGCAGCTTACCCCCCAGTCGATGGAGAGATTTCCCAATACTGAAACAAGTCGCTCTGGGTGTTGTAGCTGGTCGTGTAGCATGTAGCATCGTCAGTGATTTGACGTGGGATGCGTGACGGCCTGCGTGGCACAGAAGAAGATGGAGGCCCATAGATTGGTACGGGCCTCGGGAGCGAAATGACCAGATCTCAAGAGACAGGCCCAGACGTGAGGAGAAGGCGTGCGAAGATGCTTGAATCAATTTTGTTGGTTGCCCAGCCAGTGATTGGGCAGCGAAGAAGCTCGCCGAAAGTTCCAGGTTGCCACGCCACCACCGACCCCCCAGTGGGCGGGCATCCCTCCATGGGAGGAACCCACCCGCCCACAGAGGGTAGTGGAAGCCCCGCGAATTGTCGATTTGGAAATTTCACGGGCGAAGCATGGAATCTTGACAGTTGGGTGGGCGGCGGTCTAGGTCGGGTTTCTGCCTGGGTAAAGTTGCCTCATCAAGGGGGGGGGGGCGAAGCAGGGTAAGGCAGAGAGAGACGCTGAGCGAGCGCGTCAGGGCAGTGCCGCATGGTGCAGCAGAAGGCATCCCTGAAGGGCGAAATGCATGATGGCGTCTACACATTTGTTACAATTACAGTACCTTGGCTGAACTGCTTACCCAGGTACCAACGCAAGGCAGCTCAGCCAGTGTGTGCACTTTACACTTGCACGGGCGGTGGTTGGAGGCACAGAGTGCATACAGTAGTACAGTTGTCTTCCCTGCATAGAATTGATTGATTGCATTCCCTCTCTTTGTCGCGCCTAAGTCGCTGTGACGCTAGAAACCATGACGCCTCTAATCTCGATGAAAGGGATTTTTTTTTTTTTTTCCTTCCGGGTGAGGGGCAGCTCCTGGCCCGGTCTGTAAGAAAGTCATGGAGGGGGAGAGAGGGACACCAATCCAGAGTGGGTGAGCTAGCTAGGCTGCTACCCCCCTCCAGAAGGCAACTTGTAAGAGGTGGGGCAAGTACCAGGTACAAGCTCGATACTGGCGCTGGCCTCGCTCAGCCTGGTTGAGGCCTTCGTACACATGCAGACGGGCGCCTCCAGCAGTGTACAGGCGCAGGAAGCAGGCTGCGTGCCCGAGCGCCAAGGTACCAGGCACCTCTCGGCGCTGGGCGCCAGGATTGCCCTGGCCACCGCAACCCCGCCGGCTGCCCCGCGATGGAATTTTTCGAGGATGACATCAACGAGGAACAGAGTAGAATCACAGCAACGCGCAGAATAGAGAAGAATGTAGAACAAACGGCGACAAGGGCCCAAAGGATGCCCCTGCAGACGAACAAACGGGATGGCGCTTCTTTTTTCGGGTTGCCAGGGCCTTCGAGTGGCCCACAGGCTCTTCCAGGTGCTCGCAGGTGCTTCGTTACCCTGCTAGAGGGTTCCCGGGCCCCTGCACACAAAGCTGGTGTGGGTTCCTTTGGAACAGCGCAGAACCGCATCGAACCTTGACACCCGCCTTTATTTAGATGCTTTCCCAGCCTGAGCAGCACAACTCTTCTCTCTCCAAAACATCACACATACAAATACCCCCAAAAGCGAAGTCTTCAAACGCTTTCTCACACTTGTTGAAGCACCTTTCTTTTTTTCTCCTTATTTCTCCGTTTCCTCATCGCATTTTCTTTCACACACAAAATGGGTCCCGCCGTCGGTATCGATTTGGGTACCACGTACTCCTGCGTGGGTATCTTCCGCGAGGATCGGTAAGTTCTTTGTTCCTACAGTCTCTTGCAATTGCAGGGGATTTCCCTAATACGAACGGTCTGCTAACTGCTCCTCCAGATGTGATATCATTGCCAATGACCAGGGTAACCGAACCACCCCCTCTTTCGTCGGTTTCACCGACACCGAGCGTCTTATCGGTGATGCCGCCAAGAACCAAGTCGCCATGAACCCCCAGAACACCGTCTTCGACGCCAAGCGATTGATCGGCCGCAAGTTCAGCGACGCCGAGGTTCAGGCCGATATGAAGCACTTCCCCTTCAAGATCATTGACAAGGGTGGCAAGCCCGTCATTGAGGTTGAGTTCAAGGGCGAGACCAAGACCTTCACCCCCGAAGAGATCTCCTCCATGGTCTTGACCAAGATGCGTGAGACCGCTGAGGCTTACCTCGGTGAGACCGTCAACAACGCCGTCGTCACCGTCCCTGCCTACTTCAACGACAGCCAGCGTCAGGCTACCAAGGACGCCGGTCTCATTGCCGGCCTCAACGTTCTGCGAATCATCAACGAGCCCACTGCCGCCGCCATTGCCTACGGTCTTGACAAGAAGGTTGAGGGCGAGCGCAACGTCCTGATCTTCGATCTTGGTGGTGGTACTTTCGATGTGTCTCTCCTCACCATCGAGGAGGGTATCTTCGAGGTCAAGTCCACCGCTGGTGACACCCACTTGGGTGGTGAAGATTTCGACAACCGCCTCGTCAACCACTTCGTTAACGAGTTCAAGCGTAAACATAAGAAGGACCTGAGCACCAACGTTCGTGCTCTTCGTCGTCTTCGCACTGCTTGCGAACGTGCCAAGCGAACTCTTTCTTCCTCCGCCCAGACCTCCATCGAGATCGACTCTCTGTTCGAGGGTATCGATTTCTACACCTCCATCACCCGAGCCCGTTTCGAGGAGCTCTGCCAGGATCTTTTCCGATCCACCATCCAGCCCGTCGACCGTGTCCTGTCTGACGCCAAGATCGACAAGAGCCAGGTCCACGAGATCGTCCTCGTCGGTGGTTCCACCCGTATCCCCCGTGTCCAGAAGCTCATCACCGACTACTTCAACGGAAAGGAGCCCAACAAGTCCATCAACCCCGATGAGGCCGTTGCCTACGGTGCTGCCGTCCAGGCTGCTATCCTGTCTGGTGACACCTCCTCCAAGTCCACCAACGAGATTCTCCTTCTCGATGTCGCTCCCCTGTCTCTCGGTATCGAGACTGCTGGTGGTATGATGACCAAGCTCATCCCCCGCAACACCACCATCCCCACCAAGAAGTCCGAGGTCTTCTCCACCTTCTCTGACAACCAGCCCGGTGTCCTTATCCAGGTCTACGAGGGTGAGCGTCAGCGCACCAAGGACAACAACCTGCTCGGAAAGTTCGAGCTTACTGGCATCCCCCCTGCCCCCCGTGGTGTTCCCCAGATTGAGGTCACCTTCGATGTTGATGCCAACGGTATCATGAACGTCTCTGCCGTCGAGAAGGGCACTGGCAAGTCCAACAAGATTGTCATTACCAACGACAAGGGCCGCCTGTCCAAGGAGGAGATCGAGCGCATGCTTTCTGATGCCGAGAAGTACAAGGAGGAGGATGAGGCTGAGGGCCGCCGTGTCTCTGCCAAGAACGGCCTTGAGTCTTACGCCTACTCTCTCCGAAACACCCTCAGCGACTCCAAGGTCGAGGAGAAGATCGACGCCGCCGACAAGGAGACTCTCAAGACTGAGATCGACAAGGTCGTTGCTTGGCTCGATGACAACCAGCAGGCTACTCGTGAGGAGTACGAGGAGCACCAGAAGGAGCTCGAGGGAATTGCCAACCCCATCATGATGAAGTTCTACGGAGCTGGTGGTGAGGGCGGCCCTGGCATGCCCGGCGGTGCTCCCGGTGGCTTCCCCGGCGCTGGCGGTGCTGGCGCTCCTCCCCCACGTGGTACCGATGACGGTCCCACCGTTGAGGAGGTTGACTAAATTCTTTGATACCCCAACATCAGTCTCGACTTCTAGATTGGTCAAGCATCCGATGGGGATGCAGAGACTAGGGGTCTTCAAGGGATGATGAGATGATTAGATTTTCTATTTTGTTGTTACGCATTTCACGGTTACGAACAGGGAAAAGCTCGGTGGTTGACCTGGGTTTGTACTTTAATGAATCAATGGATCAATAAAAATTCATGAATTAAATTTATCTTGTGTCTTGTGTGAAATCTGATTGATTCGTGACAAGAATGCCTATTTAATGAGCGAGCTAAGTTTTAGTTGGTCGCTTTGTCTGACGCGATTTATTGTTTGCACGATAATAATGACTAAATAAATAAATAAAATTAAATAAAATTATAAATTAATAATGTTATGATTTAGTCTTAGGATTTACCTAACTATAAGGTTAGCCAACTTAGTATCTAAATACCTTTTGAGCTCTGTAGTCTCCATCGTCTGACCGACTCATCCGCTGAAGTGCGTATATGGTCAACCAGGTTCAGGTTTTGCACGCGTGTAAACAACCTATACTTCCTGAGTCTTAATCTATCGCTTCAGATATGCAACGGTAACAGCTCTGCACTGGCTACGGGCTTGCTCGTGACTAAGTTGTCTGTCCTGTTACCTTGGCACTCTTGGGGAGATGGCGTGCGTGCTGATCGATGGTGCATCGCATGTGGAGATGAGCAAACTATAACCCCCAAGTGTAGGCAATCATAGATAAAGAGGCATAGACCTGGAGAAATAAAAAACAGCAAAATAAAAGAGTCAAGGACCGTTTGTAGGTCAATATGACGAGGTGTCTTATCTGGATTTCTTAGTAATATCTAGCAATCGCGGTGTAGTGGATAGGGCAGCAATACCAAAACACTGCTAACGGCATAATAAAGTATCATTCTCCCATGCGTTCTTTGTTAAGTGAATGGAGCTGGTTTTTTACTCGTTCAATCAGCATAAAAAGCCCTGTATATGGTAGTTATTGGGCAAGGCACTGGCTTTTTGCCTGGTGTTGGCTGTCTGTCAAACCCAGGCATTCTTTCGTTTCCCTCTCCCACTCATCCTCCTCTTAATATACAGACAAATGGGGTCCCGACACTGGGACGGCAATTTTAAACATATATCTTATAGTTACACTCATTATACCAAGTAAATACTCCTCTCGTACAATTACTCAATCGGTTCGGTAAACACGGTCCCTGGTTCCACCTTTTCTTCACGGCTCTGCCAGATGTCCTCACTGTTGGGTTTACCAGGCCCGTACTTTGCGTACTCCTTATTGCGGTAGTGGGCGCGGATGAGCTTCTCACGCATCTCAGGCCCGTGGCTCCTGGTGCGCATGCAGAACCAAAAGTCGTCCCAGTGTTCGCTGCAGGAGCGCATCTCGCCGTAGCGGTAGACGGCATTCCACTGACCGCCCATTGAGTTGCACGCCCATGCTTGGTCGAAGGCCTGACGACAGCTCATGTCGGCGGGGAGAAGGGACTCGGAAAGGTCGTTGCCGACGGGAGCTTCAATGGTAGCTTGCTTGGTAGTGCGGGAGGCAGCGCCCACGGATAACCATGATGATATTGACGACTGATCGGAGGACTTTTGCGACGAGGATGAGGATGATGTTGAGTCGGAGGGCTCGGGCTTTGCGTTTAAAAGCTCAAGGAATTTTTCAATTTCGGGATCGGAGGACTGGTCGGATGATGATGAGTTTGAGGTTGAGGAAGGTGTTGATGTGGGAGGAGGGGCAGCCTCCTTGTCGGCTTGTGGCGCGGGCGCCTTTTCAGGCGATGTTGAATTCCAGAGCCAACCCATTTGGAAATTGATTGCGTGCTTCTTTGTGCAATTTGGTGGTTGAGCTTCGATCAATGAAGCACTGGACCAGTATCGGTTGTGGGACTCTGGCAGATGTGCGGAACGCGAAGAGGGAGGGGAGAAGGTTGTGGAGGTCAATTGCAAAGTATGAGCATTTAATTTAGGCGCAATATAGGCACAAAAGCGGGCGCTGATCGTGGCGCAAGGAGAGTGATGTAGGTGTACTTGTTGCTATGCGTGAGGTTATTGAGGCAACAGCTTCCTCATGAGAGCGGCGCGCAACGAGACTCATTGGCCGCCGCCAGGTGGTGCTCGGAAAAAAAGTTTGCCGATCCCGGAGGTGGGCTGGGGTTGATGGATGCCCGTTGAGGGACAGCATGGATACAGTACAGCCCTTGAAAAAAGATTGTGCCTACTCTATATTTTTCAGGATCCCTATTCTTCTATCGAAAAAAAAAATTATACATGAATAAATAAAGCTAGAAATCCATTCGCCATTCCTTCTCTCTGAAAAAGAGACCACATTCACAGCCCCAAGTTTGGTAAACACGACTTACAGATGCTGAGTTTGACACCCTAGTCGAAAGCATCAAAATGTAAAGGCAGAGACGATTCATTTTAATCATAATTTATTACGTTTCTTATTCATCTGAGGATACTAGAAGATAATCTCACAGGACGTCAAATTCCAAACCTCAAAGTGAGCACAACCTACAATATTTAGGTCTCGTCATATATAGCAGAGCAATCTTTATATAAATAAGTGATAGAGAGCTCAATAGAACAAAGTGTATGTTCTTTCTATATTTAATAGGCTATTGGCCTTAAAGGAAAGCTCAAGTCCAAATTCACAGCATCCACATCCCAGAGACAGCCAAAGAAGCTTTATAGCTCACATGTTTCAGCTTAGCTAGCCGAGCCCACTGCTTATAATCGCGGATCAGACTATTTGTTTGGAGTGCAAGTGTGAAGAAACGCAATCATGTATCTGCACTTTTGGGAAAGTAGCTCCAACATGCCACCACTATAGCCATTTATCTTTCACTTAAACTCAAGGTGAAAAATAAATCAAACAGCAGAAATCGAATATTGCAATATTGTTATCAGGTAAAATGATTGTAATTTAGCTTAGTGTATATCATTGGACAGCGCAAAACGGGAGGCTGCTAATCCACCAAAAATTTGCATGACACTATTCGTTTGAAATATCCTTACAGAATGGTATTTCTCGGTTGTAGGAGAGTCTGTATGTACCTTGGTACTTACAGGGCGTTGTCATCTGCGTCATACGTTGTCATGCTTGCCAGAGCGAAGGACGTTACAGGGACAAGGTGGAGAATTGATGCCGCTTCGGACGGTGTGAGAATAGGAAGAGGGCCCATATATCAGAGATAATTAGAGCTTTTTGAGTTTTAGAAGCAGACTATCAAAGTTATTAAAAGATGCTAAAAGTAGCGGCTTTGTTCATCCTCCGTTCAACATGTCAGGTCACCCGTGGGGAATCGAGATGTGCAATGGTAAACATATTTGTAACAAATAATTGATTGAAAGTTCTGGAAATTCATGTGGCTTATATACAATTTCCAAATTAAAACGCCGCTCCGACCGTTTCCCATTTCATTCATATTATAATCCTTACTCGTCGTAGAGCATGATACCGACGGACTTGTTCTGGGTGTAGTTGGACAGAGCAGCCTCGCCAAGTTCGCGACCGATACCACTCTCCTTGAAACCACCGAAGGGAAGCTGGTGGTGAAGTTGGTTGTAGCCTGGTGCGTTCGTTAGCATTGTGGTTTGAATTGGGTGAGGTTTGGTGATGGTTTTGTGATGTTTTGGCAAGTTTTCACTGTATAAGTGAAAGTGGGGGGTGTTGTGCAAAAGCAAGTGGGAGGAGGGTAATGGCATGGAAAAAAAACTTACAGTTAACCCAGACGGTACCAGCCTTGAGTGTGTTGCTGACGCGGAGGGCTCGGTTGATGTTCTTGGTGTGGACGGCGGCGGCAAGACCGTAGTTGGTGTCGTGGGCGAGCTCGATGACCTCGGCCTCATCCTTGAACTTGGAGATGGCGCAGACGGGTCCGAAGATCTCCTCCTGCATGATCTTCATGTTGGGCTTGACATCGGAGAAGATAGTGGGCTTGATGAAGTAACCCTTGTCACCGAGACGCTCACCACCAGTAACAACGGTGGCACCCTCGTCCTTACCGGACTGGATGTAGCTCATGATACGGTCGTACTGGAGCTGAGAAACCTGGGGACCCTGGAAAGTCTCCTCAAGGAAGGGGTCGCCGACCTTGTTCTCCTCAGCACGCTTCTTGAAGGCAGCGAGGAACTTGTCGTAGATGCTCTCCTGGACGAAGATACGGGTACCGGCACAGCAGCACTGGCCGTGGTTGTAGTAGATACCGAAGTTGACCCAGTTGATAGCCTCCTCGATGTCGGCGTCGTCGAAGACAATGTTGGGGGATTTGCCACCAAGCTCGAGGGTGACCTTCTTGAGGTTGGAGGCGGCAGCGGCCTTCATGATGGTTCGGCCAATGACAGTGGAGCCAGTGAAGGCAATCTTGTCAACGTCCATGTGGGAGGAGAGGGCAGCACCGGCCGTCTTGCCGAAACCGCTGACAAGGTTGAAGACACCGGCGGGGAAGCCAGCCTCCTCAACAAGCTTGGTGAACACGAGGGCGGAGAGAGGGGTCTGCTCAGCAGTCTTCATGACAATGGTGTTACCAGTGGCCAGAGCAGGGCCAATCTTCCAGGCAAGCATGAGAAGGGGGAAGTTCCAGGGGATGATCTGACCGCAGACACCGAGCTGGAGAAGTTGGGGTTAGCGTCGGCAGTTCTAGCAGAATCGAATGCAGCCAAGAAGGGGGATTCAACTTACAGGCTCGGGGCGGGTGTAGTGGAACATGCCGGGAGCGATATCGATCGTCTTACCCTCGATCTTGTCGGCCCAACCTCCGTAGTATCGGATGCAGCCAATGACGGCGCCGACATCACCGCGGGCGTTTGAGATGGACTTTCCGTTGTCGAGAGACTCAACAGCAGCGAGGAGCTCCTTGTTCTTCTCAGCAATGTCGGCGAGCTTGAGCATCAGGACGCTTCGCTCGTTGGGGGTGGTCTTCTTCCAGACGCCCTCGAAGGCCTTGCGGGCAGCGGCGACGGCAAGGTCGATATCCTTCTCGGTACCCTCGCAGACGGAGGTGATGACCTCCTCAGTGGAGGGGTTGATGACCTCGAACTTCTTCTTGTCGACACCCTCAACCCACTTGCCATCGATGAAGCTGTTCAGCGGTTAGTATCTGGGAGTTGCGTTTTTATGTATATCGGATATCGAAGACGTACAGGCCAATGGGCTGCTGGTAGGCACCAGTGATGGGGGTGTTGAGCTCGACAGTCAAAGTCATTGTGGCTGATGTGTGGTTTGTAAGTGTGGGAGGAGGAGGATGGGGTATCTTGGAGAAAGGGGAATCAAAGGCTGTTATATAGAGAAGAGGAGTTGAGAGATGAGTATGAAACTGGAGGGACAAAATTCCATTCTTTCGGCGACGGGAGCGTCGTATTTAATCTCGAAAATCAACGCGGGGTTTACTTTGGGGGCAGATGGAAGATTGGGACGAGGGGGGGGCGTGTGGTGTGGAGGGGAGTGGCATCCACATTCCCCGCAACAGCCTCGCCTCGCCTCCCAACGTACCGAATCCCCGTTGAGGACCTACGTAGCATAGTACGGACGTGCGTGCCTTAGTACGGAGCACAGCAGAAACATGGTCAGTGTATGGGGCGGGTGGGCGCAGCGGCGGCGTGGGGTCTGGAGCCATGGAGCAATGGAGGGCGCGGCGTCCGCATAGGCGGAGGGAGAGGGGGGGATGGAAGGGGAACCGGCGGCTCACAACGCTATGCAGAGCGAGACACAGAACGAGCAGAATCGGCTTAGAATCAGGGCTGATGGGAAGATTGCCACGGTGGGTATGGAACGTTGTGCAATTGGGCGCATCACCCCGTTTCCCATTCGACGCCTCTCTCAACAGCGCGGCACAGGAATATGGGACAAACAGCATATCGAATTACCCCTCCTTTCTTTTACCCTTGATACCCGGGGACGGGCCTCTCTCCCACCCAGCAGTATGGGATGTCGTGCTTGAATTGGGTGTGTGTGCGTGTGTGTCTATGTGTACATGGTATAGCATTGCATGGCACCTCTTCGGCACTTTTTCCTTTTCTCTGTCTTTCTCGCTTTCTTTCCTCTTCTGGCAACATGTGTCTGTCTCCAACCCGTCTCAGTACAAACCAGCACCACCACCACCACCACCACCCTCAAGCTCTCCACTCACTCACCATGGGAGGGAAAAGAAAAGTCCCCCCATCCCCTTTAGAGAGTGTGGCGCTGGCACCAAAAACCCTGCTGGCTTCGTTCTTTGCGTCTCGGATGTTGCACGACTCCACCCCCTCCGCGCTCGAGTGGATGGAGTGGATGGAACCAGGACGGCTCCGCGAATCACACGGCCGGCCCGGAGCGGACAAGGCATGCGGCATCACGGCGACTGTGAGCTTCCCCGCAGCCGACGACCAATGGTGTTTGGGGATAGTCGGCCCCGGTGGGCAGGGTTGGAGCGTGGAGGGGTAGCAGGCGTCGGTTTGGGTATGGGTCCGTGTGGTCCAGCCTCACGACGAACGAACAGTGAACGAGTGAATGACGCCCTTGCCATGCCTGGATGGGGACCGGCTACGGCTCATCACGCACAGTTGCCTCGTTGTTCTCGCTCAAAAGGGAACCATGCCTTGTCGCGGGTGGAGTCAACTTTTCATGACAAATGCCAAATGCTGCAGTGCCCCGGATCCGATCTGGATACTGCCACGGTTCGAGTCTGATGCCAACAAAACCGAGATTGGCTAAGCCGTGTACGTCCCTGTCATCACCTTGTCGGCACCTTGCCGGCACCTCGCTGGCTGCATTGGAGGCCATGGTGTCATGGTCATGGTGCTTTTAGTGGCCCTCCCATGTTTTTTTTGTTTGTCTAGTGCCTGTGCTGTGTGTGCTATGTATGTAATTGCCCCGAGGTGTCATCTATTGTTTTTTTGGTTTGGTTTGGTGGTAGCGAGAGAGAGAGAGACGTAGACGCTGATTCTTGTAAAACTCTCGCCACTGTGAGACAACCAGCTATCTGGGACCGACCATGTCTTTCTTTTTTCTTCACCAACCAAGCCATCAAAAGCCAACGTTGCCCAGCCATTGCCCAAAAAGGACACCAAGCCATCACTCACTCGTCGGCGCCCTCTGCTTCCTTTTGCCCCCCCTCAACCATGTCACCTCTCGTTGGATGCCACCCCTCCTCCCTCCCATACTAACTCTAGTGCCCGGGGCAGCTAGTTGGGACGGCAATTTATTTTGACCACTATGCGGTAGCCCCGGAGCCGCGCCTCATGCCTCGTGCCCCCCCTCAGCAATCGTCACGTACTCCGTACTAGTGCATACTTCCGTACATCCTCGCTGGAACAGGAAGTCAGATTGTCAGGGCTGAGAAGTCAGGGTGTGGTTTGATTTACCTCCATGCCCGGATGCCCACCAAGGAGCCAACTCTCTGCCGCAATCGCGCAGCGCCACTCATCTCGGGCCCCACACGCCTTGACGTCGTGGATCTGGATTGTTCACGGTTTTGATTTCCTGCTGGGGATATGGAATCCCGTAGCTGGGGCCACGCAAACCGACCTGGAATGGCAATGAGACCCTGAATGCCCCATCCACCTGCGTCTGCCGTTGCGTTGCGTTCGCGCTTCCTCGAACAAGCTGCTGGCTAATCTGCCTGTGCCTGCCGTCCAGTCTGGGACACGCTACCGTACTCTCGCTCTCGCTGCCCCTTGTGCCGACCAATGGCTCCCCCCCACAGAGGGAGCTATTCGGAACTGACAGTATGTCCTGCGACAGAGCTCCACGCCCAGGGGGGAATTCGTCGTTAATTGCTGCCATCTGGCGAGAGAGCCCGCCTGGGGGGCATCCTCGGCGTAAAGGGGAGCGAGCCCACGACCCCGCACCGAGAAAAAAATCCAGCCATAGAACACCGCGGCTGTGGCCGACACCATCTACGGGCTACAGCCAACGACCAATCTGCGTTTCCCCAGTCAGCCCCCGGACGATGACAATGTCACCCTCGATTGGCACCCACGCCACGAGCCTAGACGTCTCCAACTTTTGCCGCCGGTCGTCCTAGCCTCACTGCCCCCGTGACTTTCCGACCCATCTTCCTCTTGGCCGACATCTTGGTATTTGGGCGGACCCGCAGACTCTGCGGCTCCGCTGCGTCTCCGTCCTGCCGGGCATGGCCCACCTAGATGATCACCAAGCAACCGTCATGGTGATGCTGGTCGTAGTGCTCACTGTGACACAAGCCATTCTCATCGTCAGAGCCAGAAAACCACCTTTGGGGAAGCGTCCGTTCAAGGCACTCCCTAGTTTCGCCCGCCTGATGTCTCAACGTGGGGTTCTGCTCCTTCTCCGCAGTCCGACTCCTTTACCCCGTTCCCCATCTTTTAGTACGTCAGCCGGTTTGCGAAGCAGCTATATATGGAACGACATCAGGCACTCTCCATAGAAGTGTACAGTGATTATTCTTTGGGTTTTTTTGGAGAGCCCCATTTTGTTGAAATTGGAGACTTCTCATGCCAGGATGATGATCAACTTACCCATTCAACTTGCCAACTCTACCCCAAACCACTCATACCCCACCGAATGATGACCAAAGTTTACTTTTGTATTAGTGATATTAAGGTCTCGACGTTATACACAAATCGCTGACTACCCCACACCCGGGGCCCGAGGAGGAGCAGGGGGTCGGCGTGGCATGGCCTCATCCTCAAACCTAAGGAACCAATGCACGTAAAATCGGAGAAGAGGATGAGTGGACGAAGGTACACGTAGACGGTGATCCGCTCTCTCGGCTTACCCCATCCACCCCGGGTGTCTCGGAGCCGTTCTGCACTCAGAGCTGACTGTCGGGCTCTAAAATAGGCCCCCATGCTTGAACCGGCGGCTTGTTAAAAGGATGGGGACGGTATAGTTATGGGGACGGAATATGGGGACGGGACAGTTGATTGACTGGAGCCCCAGCGGCAGACTTCGGGGCCCGCGCTTGCATCGCGGCCTTGCTGCCCCAGATTTGCTTCCCCCAGACTTCTCTAGGCTGTTGGTCTGGGCCCTTCGAGGCATCGTGCCGGTCCCCCAGATCCTCCCCAGAATCTCCCTTCTTACCCCTCGATCTCGCTCCCCGATTCTCTGGCTCCAGCCGTTAGACGCCGGGGCCTCCTGAGGAGGGAATAGCCGCTGGTCCGGAAGTCGACCGAAACTCACCCCTCACGTGTACTTTTGTCTTGTGGCTGCCCATTGTCTTTGGGCACAGATAAAGAAGCTTGCTTTTTCTTTCTTTCCTTGTATTGTGATTGTCGCTCCTATTCTTAGAGTTTCGAGGGTGAGGTCAGACAGGTTGTCACCGCTGAGATCTGACCATGCCGCTGATGCACAGGCGTGCGTCCATTTATTCACGCAAATTTGCTCTTGGTTGGCTGAACAATCACAGTCCCAGCGAATTAGGTGCCTGTAGTCTAAGCCCGTCATATCATTCACTATGCTGTAACACCACGTTGAGATTATACAATCCAACCCTTGAAAGATTATGCCTCGACGACTTCTTACTATTTGTTATCATGGAGCTCAGCTGCCCCAAACATCAATGTGATGGCAGGGAAAAAAGTAAAAATAAAATCTAACACTCAATATATAAAACTGTCTATGCATGTACTTATCTCACGCATCTTTTTTTATTGTTTAGTGGGGGGGGAGTCCGAAGAGGAAAGGCACAATCTTTCAGGGGGTTTTACAGCACAGTCACACAAACATCAAAGTACAAGACACACTATGATTTCTTTCTCTTCTAGCGCAGGTTAGTGGGAAAATAAAGTAACAGAAATCGTTTAGTGTTATTTTCTTAGTCTTTCAACACGATCCCCCAGACAAATTTATCCTAAGCTTCGCTTTTCCTACACAGCACACCAACTGTCACAGCCAGTGTCGTTTTTACGGCTTTATTCATCAGTCAAGTCAATTGCATTTCTTCCGTCGTCAAGCTTCACCAACTTCCAGGGCTGTGACCTGACCGGGGGAGATTCGGCCTCACGCTTAACAAGTCGTTGTTCTTGGGGGTCGCCCTATTGCCACCGTCAGCTTCATTCCAGAAAAACACTAATAATTCTCCGATCGCAGCAAGAAGGTAGCATCCTACTTTAATACTCTGCAATCTCTCTTTTGCCAGCCGCCGAATGTCGTTTTCCGATAAACCATCTAGTCCGTCTCCAACATCTGTCGGCGGCAGGGGCGACGGGGGGCTAGGTATAATCATCGCTCGAATAAGGGCGTCTTTAATGATGAAGTTAGCGCCTCTCTTACAAAGATGGCTAGTTCACGTACTATGAGATCTATAAAAGAAAAAAAATGTACCAATTTCCTTCTCATTGGTAGTGAGAATTGATGTTGGCGGCTTTACAAGTTCGCCAGGAGTCAGCCTGCTCATCATCAGTTATCAGCAATGTTGATGAGATGTCATCCAAACTACTTACGATGCTCCATGAGACAAATACTTTCCTTTCAAGAGTTTTTCGGGTACATTTATACTATCTCTTGAGATCAAACTTTTCGGGCGATACGGTTCGTGACCAGAGACCTTGCCAGTTGAGATCAAGACTTTGATCCGGCCATAGTATTTTATCGCCTCAGAGCTGCATGTCGAATCATCTCCTTGATCTTCAACTTCATTTAATAATTAGAGGATTCATGCCACTGGGGATTCATTGGTCCTACCAGTTGAGAGAGGAACGAAGCTGAAACGTCGCGTCTCGGCCAGATTTGTATCATTCGAGGTCGCCCATGTGTATGAGCAAGTGATGGTTGTCGAATTTATGATGGGCGTGCTGAGTTTTCTGACCCTACTGCTTAAATATTGCCCGTCGACCAAAACTTGGAATACTATGGAATCATTATCGCGAGGCATGTTGAATTCGGAATCTACCGTGACTTCTATCGCGTACTCTGAACCAGCCTTGGATTCAATATAGCAACATGAAGTCGGTCCGGAGGATGAGTCCTCACTTGTGTCCGGGTCAGTGTACTCGGTCGAAATCTCGCCAGCGACTCGAACATGGGCGGAAAGCCCAGGAACAGTGGCTATTACTGCCATTGTGGCGATATTCTGTTAGTTCTCGGTGTGCAGATAAAGGAAGCGGTAAAAGATGAGAAGAGCAAATCTTCAAGTGGATTGAGTCTTCTGCTTGGAGTGCAGATTCACTGTCAACAAGTGTTGGCAGGTGCCAGCCACGTGCCTCTCCCCCTCCAACTCACTGCATTTGTAATTTGTTGGTTTTTATGTTCGTTTGACTTTACTTCCTCTGGCACAGTCCAAAGGTAATGTGCGCCTATGGTCACTCTAGGATCACTAGATAAATAAGGAACAATGCAATGAGGGGGCTAAACTAAAAGTCTAAGAATAAATTAACAAATAAAATAGGATTGTCTAGATAGGAATAATGATAGCCATGAATATAATAATTTGGGATTAGTTAATAGAAAGGGGTAGATGACATACACAATTGCAGTCAGTGGTTTATTTGAGCTGTCGTGATCTGTCTGGCCAATGGTCTACTCTCACACTCTACATAGCATAATCACGAGAAAGGCAGGTAAAATTAAAAAGAAAAAGAAAAAATACACCACATCATTATTGGTCCCAATCAAGACCAAATAAACCATTGCAAATATAGAATGCTCACCTACCCTATGGCTTGTGAGGCTGACTCGATGCTCGTATTTGGCTGATGGATGGACAGGTAATTAGCGGGTGGCCGAAGCTCTAGCCCGGTCTGGCCTCCACACGGTACCTGCAGCTGGGCCGTCATTGGTGCAGCAGCTCCCTGCCAAGACGCCAGCGTGAACCTCCTCCTCTCCTTTCAACGATCCCCCATGACGTTGAATCTCGAGTTCATATTCATCGTCGTTCTCCATCCTACTCGCCTCGACCGTCTCCGGCCCGCATCCATCATCTCGCGCACAATCCCGACAATGCTCCGGCACGGAAATGCCACATCAGCCCTCGCATAGTCGCCGCCCCATTGCACGCGCTCGCCATTGAGGGCCGTCGCCATGGCGCCCGACACATCGAGCAACATTCGTGTCTTCATTCGCTGGCATGACCAGACCGTCTTTGCCGGCGAAGAAGTCAAGTGTACAATCACCTTCAAGAACGTCGCGACCGGATCGAACCAGCCGAAGCAACAAGGCCCGTCCGATCGGAGCCGTTTGGCCACGCCGCTGCAAGGCCGTTCCAAGCCCAACTTTGGCTTAACCCCGCCGTCGCCGGCTGCATCGGGCAGAGGACATCGTCGGTCTGCCCTGTCGCTGAGCGTCCCGTCAACTCGTACGCATAGCAGATCGGGATCTGTGCAATGGCCTGCACCTTCACCCAGCACCAGTGATCGCCCGCCCATATCGGGCTCGGGGCATGCGCATAAGCGGTCACTCTCCATCGTTTCGATCGGATCGACGAGCACCGTAGAGGATCACTCCCATCGCAACGAACCCCCAACGCGCCCGCAGCGGCCGACTCGTGGACATGGACGTGCGTCGAGTTTGCAAATTGTCCCGCGAGCCCAGCCTCAATCGCCCTCTGGGCCCAACTCGGGTATGTCTTGTATTCTTTGTTCAACATGACTGAATGCTGACCTGGCGCAGCCTCCTTTTCACCAAGACTTACTAGCTCGCCCTTATTCCATGCATCATACCCACCTCCGGATAGATTTGGTCGGATGTCGCGCCCCCCGACGGCGCCTAACACACCCCGTCTCGGTAACCAGCGCAGGTCACCAAGGACGTCTCCAAACCCGATGCCAGAATTTAGCTTCCCCGCAGCTCCTTCTCCCACGGCTGAATCACCGG
The DNA here is from genome assembly GCA_017140755.1 of Calonectria hongkongensis. Classification (NCBI taxonomy): domain Eukaryota; kingdom Fungi; phylum Ascomycota; class Sordariomycetes; order Hypocreales; family Nectriaceae; genus Calonectria; species Calonectria hongkongensis. The sequence continues at coordinate 1,010,260 of JAACJA010000026.1, read as the reverse complement.
TGAGCCAGCCACGGGGAACCAAGGATCAAATGCTCAGTCCTAGAGTGGGATTTACAGATGCAAACAATATCGCAATTCGCACCAAAGACCCCGTCCCCCTCATCAACGAGCAGCCTGCCCCCGCTGCCCGGATCTTAGCAAGCTCTGGTATACTGGGAGGAACACCGCGAAGTAGCGGAGAGTTTTACTCTATCAGCAACAATTCATCAGAGACTCTTGTTTCAGAATACGTGACCCAGCCGCCCATTAGGGGTCAATCGCGGTCCCTTCGACGAAGTTTGGGTTTGCCACCGCAGCAAATGAGGACACCGGAGTCGCTTATGATGGGCTATGCTCAGCTGCAAGGATCATTTAGCCTGGATGGGTCATTGGTCAGCCTGGGGCAGTTTGAACAAGTCAAAAAGAAAGCAATTGTGGGTGGCCAAGGCGGTGGCGTGGTTGGCTTGGAAACTTCAAAGCGCGACAGTGGCCTCCTACGTGGGTTTGGCTGGGGTAAAATCAGCAGCTCTCTAGGAGATCTCCTCGGTGGTGGGGAGCTGAGCACTATCAAGGAAATGCGGGGAGTTGCAAACTCGAAATCCATTCCACTCCTAACGACACCACAGTCGATTTTATTTGTTGACCTTCAACTTGCCCCGGGAGAGAGCCGAGTTTTTGAATACTCATTCCGGCTTCCCAAGGGCCTGCCCCCAACACACCGTGGGAAAGCAGTCAAGATATCATACAGTCTGGTAGTAGGCACTCAAAGGGTTGGTGGTGCCAAAGAGCAACAGGTCCGATCTGTCGAGGTCCCCTTCCGTGTGCTCGGCAGCGTCAATAGCCATGGAGAAATCCTTGGCCACGACCTGATGAACCCATACGTACTTCTTCGGGACTTGGCCAAAGTTAAGAACCACTCCACCAACGACGCCAAGGAACCAAAAACCAACGGGGTCACTAAGGCACAGCCATCAACAATGAGTGACTTTTTATCGTATGTGGATGATCTAGTCTCAAGACCACGAGACGAGAGCGGCAGCATTGTATTGTCGCCGACAGATGGTAGAAACTCGCGACGACCTTCAGGGTTCGAGGAGGCATCTACAACACAAGAGTCCATCCACCTCGCGATCATGCGAAGCAATGTGACATCAGGAGGCCAACAAAGCCCAAACCGGTTCGAGATTGCACGAAACGGGCAGCGGGTCGGAGTAGTTATGCTTACACGACCAGCTTACAAACTGGGAGAGGTTGTGACCATGGCGATTGATTTCACAGATGCTGACATTCCGTGCTACGCGATCCATACCACACTCGAGACTTCGGAAAAGGTAGATCCGTCGTTGGCTGTGCGATCAGAGTCTAGCATTCACCGGGTGACGCGCAAAGTGCATGCTGCGTCTTCAGAGGCCGCTCTTTACTCTCGACGGGTTATATTTAACCCGACAATCCCAATTACTGCAACACCAGAGTTCATGACTAGCGGAGTTAGCCTGGAATGGAAGATCCGCATTGAATTCGTGGTGCCTTCGCAAACCCAAGCCAGCGAGGAAGCGGAGAACGGCGAGAGGCCGCCTATGCACCCGCTCCTTGAACAAATCTCCCAAGATGAGAAGGGAGGACAAGTTCTCGTGGCAGTGGAAAACCTGGTTTGTGAAAGCTTTGAAATTGCTGTACCACTGCGTGTATATGGAGCTGTCGGCACAGGACTAGAGCGATTAGAGCGGGACGAGGCGTCAGAGGAAGGTCTTGTCGTGTAAATGGCGTTGGGGAGGGACTGCAGACCGCCCGGTGTTGGAAATATGGAGAAGCTCATTGATTTGCAGGATTCGCATCAGTCACAAGGTCTAGGCGTTGCTGATCGGGTGGGTGAGCTGGCTGATAAGAGCGCATGGCAACCGGGCAGGACAACATAGTATAAAAACCCACGTGTTGGATAATGAGGGCAATATGTTAATGTGAGCTTGGCGTCTGGTATTGGTATTGGTATTGGTATTGTGTATGGATAAGCTCGGAATAGCATCACTGATACATTAAATTTCATGATCACGAGGAGACAGATACGGCCGCAAGGGGACGCGCCACGACCCCTGGCCAAGTCCGGTGGCTTTAGATGATTGCCGATTTTCGATGTGGTTCCAAAAGAATGTCGAACTAGGGTCCTCTAGATTACCCAGCCGCCGCCGCTACACCAAGCTAAGAGCAGATGCTACCAAAGAGAGGTATTGAGTTTTATCACGATCCTAAGCTTTGTGAGGGCTGGGTCATATGGTATTATTAGATCAGCTTGGCGTCATCTGGAAGGACGTACGTGGCATGCGGCTGCGGCTGTTTCTGTATTTTCTTTTGAAGGCATTTCGTTTTGATCTTGGCCTTCACCGTTCCCTTGCCGTGTCTTCTCTCTGGCCCACCAGAGCTTGAGACCCTTGATGACGGTGGCGAGACAGGGATTCGCCGAGTGCCCAGGGATTAATGAGTACCTTAAGCAGGGCGATGGTTGGGTGGTGGGTGAGGTAAAAGACTAACACCACGCGACTGGCTAGGAAGCGCCGACAGGGCGGCGGGAGAATCTTCATTTTACGTTCCCGCTCCTACAAGGGCATTGGCTGAACCGTGGGTTTTTTCAGGCATGGTTGGGGTCTGGAGAAATAGGTGATGGCGCTATTGGGGCTTGGGCTACCGGACTTGGGGTGTCGACGGGGGTATTTTGATAGTGGAGCTGGGGGGGGACCGACCAACTTGGACTGGATTCGAGTTGGGTCGACACACTGCGAGGAGGGAAGAAATTTCCATCACGTTGCTTTTTTCTCGGTCAAGTCTTGTTGGTGAGAAGTTCGTAGCGTGGCTGGCACTGGCGGCATGTCTGACCCATTTTATTCTGTTTTGATGTCGCTGGTCCGCCAACCGCGGCTGGGTTCCAGCAGCAGGAGGATGCAAGTCGCAGACGATCGCATCCGGTTGCTCGCTCGGCATGAACTTAGTATGACGTGCGGGAATACCGGGCAGCAACATCAGAGTTCCCCTTTCGCGCGTCCGCATGGGTTGCAGAAGCAGCCGGTTTGGGACTGGGTGACATGTTTACGGCCCGGGGTCTCCCTGGATGGCGTCTCCAGAGATTGGCTGAGTTATCATCACATCTCTTTGGGGCGCCAGACGCATGGGATGATGGGCCGCCGATGGGCCCTGGGCTGGTTGATCTGATCAGTGGCAGGTGACCCCGGTCTGGTCGCGAGTTACTATTATGAGACCAGACACAGACACGACAAGGAGAGACATGACAGACAGAACAGAGCAGAGCAGATGGGTGAACCCAGCAACTTGACAGCCATTCTCAGCATCGGAACAAGGAATTGTCCTGTTTGTTGCGCTGAAACTAGCCCGCCTCTCGAGGCGTCGACCCGTGTGATGCGTGCTCTGATCTCACGCCAGGCGCCTGCACTGGGGTGTTGACGAGGCGGGAGGTGACCACTAAAGGCCGCTGAAGCGTACCCGTCGGGGACGGCACAATCCACTGCGGCGTCTGCTGGAGCGCCTTCTGGCGCGCCCACTGGAGCGTTGGTGGGATGGTCCAAGCTCGCAGGCTGGGCACCCCCCGGGAAACCATCAAGGATGGGGGCTGGCAGGGACCAAAACAAATGCCATGGGCTGGCGAGTGGGTTGGTGGTGCTCAGCGACAGGGCCCCATGACCTTTTTTTCCGCCTCTCTTTTTCTCTTCGCATGGTTATCACCACCGCCATCACCATTCACACTCTTGCCCGTTCACCCGTTACTCTGTTCTTCTCGTCAATCCTTCAATTGCCACCCGTTTACTTTTTTCCTTTACGTCACTGTGAGAAATCACCCAGCGATTACTTTGCCTTGCTGAACTTTATCCACTAACGCTGCTGGTCAGCTTTTTTTTTTTTTTTTAGCTTGTTCAAGTCTCGCCTGCAGCCTGCAGCAACTCCCACTTACACCGCCCTCCACACGCACAAGCATCATCCCGCATCCGCATCCGGGCACGACTCCGCCTAGACAAACCACGAACACACAAAAAAACCACTCCCGTTCTTAGACCTGCGCATTTACTGAGCCGTGCTCCCGTTCGCTCTTTTAACCCGCCGTCGCTATCCTAGCAAAGCTCAAGACGCTGGGCCCGATTGTGTTCCTTCTCCGCCCTCACTCCCGACGACTTCCTTGCTCGTTCCTGTATCGAATGTCAATGGCGGCGACATGGCGGCGACTCCATCCAACAGCCGGCTCAAGTTCACTCCGTCCAACTCTCCCTTTCTCTCTCGTCCCACACGTTCGTCCCGGTCTCCCATGCGCGGGCGCTCCTATTATGACTCGTCAAAATTATCCTTGAAGCGTGTCATTGGCACCACTTGCTCCTCCCCCACCGGATTCGACACTGTTAATTCCAGTTTTGCGTACATTGCCGGCGCCGCCGTTGTCGTAGTCGATGTTGAAGGCTCTCACCACACGCAGCGCTTCTATCGTGCCCGACCGACTGCCGTTCCACTCTACGCCGTAACTACTTTCCAGTCTTCTCCTTCAACGCCAACGTCTACCCCGAAAGCCAACGATAGCCGCGGCCGCGTGGCCCCCAGCTTCAGAGACTCGCCACACAACCACCCAGACTGGGCCGATTCCCCTGGAAGTAGGACATGGACGAGTCGTGAGAGGATCAAGGCCGCCACTGCCGTTGCATTGAGTCGATGTGGCAAGTATTTAGCTGTCGGGGAAACTGGTTACGCGCCCCGCGTGCTGGTGTTTGGCCTCCGGGACTCTTCTTCCGACACACCCATTGTTTCGATCAGCGAGCACGCTTTTGGAGTCAAGGCCGTGGCCTGGTCCTCGGACACAAAATTTCTGGCATCTTTGGGCGCCGCGAACGATGGCTTTCTCTATGTTTGGAGGATTGACCCCCGCACAGGAGCCGCCAAGCTATTTCAACAGAATCGGTGCACATCGTATATCAAAGACATGGTTTGGGTTGGCCACTGTCTCGTCACTCTTGGAGTTCGCCATGCCAAAATGTGGAGAATCGACGAAACGCAGGCGATTTCTCCAACAAAGGCAAAATTCCTGGATGACCGGCCCGCTTCTACTCCCCCATCCCAAAGAACCCTCCCGGGGCGTAACATTATTCTTGGTTCACTATTGGACGCAACCTTCAGTTGTGCTGCCGTTGTGAAGGACAAGAACCTGATTCTTTGCTCAGAAATGGGTGATGTATGCATATTGGACGACGACGATAAGCAGATGAAGCTTCTTAAGGTCCTCGGTCTAAACTTCCAGATCACGAGCATTACAATTAGAGACAATGTGGCATATGTCGGTGGGAAACACGGGCATTTTGCTACTCTTGACGTGGATGCCGTCTTGAATTGTCGGTCGTCGTGTGTGTTGGAAATTACAGAATGCCCAAGAGGCTTAGTTTCGCTGGGTTTCTTGTCGGACAAGCTGGTCACTATCGACTCGAGGCAATCCATTGACATCTGGAACTCCGACCATATTCCTGGAAAATATGACGAATCCGTTGTCGCCATTCCAATCCCAGGTCACGGGGACCCTGTTACAGGCGTTCAGGTTCTTCACAAGCCGAATAACCTAGGTGCTTCGTTTTTGACATGGACAGGTTCGGGTAACGTCATGTTTTGGGACCTGGACGGATGTGTCAAAGCTTCTGTCAACGTGCCCATTGAGATAAATGAGCCAGAGAACGAACTTGATCCGATAAACCAGCTCACATGTGCTCGCACTACCTCCGACGGCAACCTCATAACTGCAGACCGTCTTGGCGTGTTGAGAATTACCGACATCGCCACCAGGGAGTCGTTGCTTGACACCAAGGCCCACTCCCTCGAGTGTCGCTCGGTTGATGTATTTGAAAACCAGAACAGGTTTCTCATGGCGTCATGCGGACGAGACCGCACGACGCAGCTGTTCCACCGGACGCTGGATGGTTCAATTGAGCATTTTCAAACACTTGAATTTGCCGCAAAGGTCGTTCAAGTGCTTATTCCATCAGAGGACAAGATTTTGACTTGCTCGTTTGATCGAACCCTTCAGGTCCACGATCTCATAACTAAAGAAGGCGATCCCGATGCGATCGCCGCCATTCCTTCACGGGTCATCTCATTAAAAGCTTCACCATCGTCCATGGTTCTTGGCATTGACGAAAAAACGGTGTTTGTTTCACTTCTAGACCGATCTGTTTGCCAGTATGATCTTAATACTGGACGACAGCTCAATTGTTTTAAATGTATTGATGAAGGAGGGGTGGAGTCTGCTGTGCTTGACTCCCTCATTATCGGAAATTGGATGCCCAAAGATCAGGATTTTCTGTTGGGCATGTCTAACACAGACAAATCTATTCGGCTCTACGATGCCCAAACTGGCAGCTTCTTGGATCGGGAATGGGGTCACACGGAAGCCATTAATGGCGTGTGTTTAGTCGAGGATGAAGATGGCAATCGCAGAGCTGTGAGTGTGGGATCGGACGGAACGATGATGATTTGGGCACTCGACCTTGATGACCCAGCACCCGGCTCCATGAGCAGAGACCCATCGCCGGTCAAGGAGGCAGTTTCTGGTCGGCCGCCTTTGCGGAAGGTGCTCTCCAAGGCCGAGTTGGCAGAGTTTCAACGGCCATCGCCCTCCTCTGGTCGAAGATCGCCTCCCCGCACTATTCGACGCCGCACGTCTCGATTCAATCTTGCAACCAATGTCATGAGAACACCTACTGGCACTTTCCCGACTAGCCCTAGTACCAGCACTATGATGGGAGATACGCCATCTCGACGGCCTTCAGCTGACAGCCGCGGAACTAGCCCCCCGATAAGCCCAAAAGCCAAGATTACTCGCAAACCTTCACTCCCGGCCTTGGGTGGTGTTCGTAAGAAAACATCTTCCTCGAGTTTGCGTGGGTTTGGTTCGTTGAATATGGCAACGGAGCAAACTTGTCGAACGTTGCGGGCTTATAGAAAGAAACTTGCTTCGGCGGAGCCCATTAGTCAAGAGGTTTTGTCTGAGCTGGACCAGGAGCTGCGCCTTACCGCAGCTGCTCTTGGAGAGCGAGCGATTCGCAGCAAGGCGATGAACGAAACAGTGCTCAGCGGGTTGCTAGATCAATACTCAGAGCGGCTTGTCACCCTTTTAGATGAAAAACTGCGTCTTACTCATCCCAGAGAACGGGATGGAGATAGTCCCGATGAAGACGGACAGCGCAGTGGGGACGGTGAGGGATCCTCGAGCTCCCTTTCGCCTTAGTATTTTTCCGTCGCATGTTTTATTATACTGGGTAATTGTTTTACTTGGATCAACTGGTTAAAGGCGTTTCCGGACTTAGGGTATTTTCTTTATTGTTACTGGGCGGGGGGGGATACAGAACAGAAGCTGAGCGATGAGCCTATACCGCTCGCTTCGTTTTATCATGATACCACAGGGGATGGAGTTTATACTTGGCAGATTAAAGATGCCGGTTAGGTTGCAATTTACTATCACAGCGGAGAGATCCTTCTCCGCACCCACATTTTCTATCCCCAAACTATTGCTATGATGGTGAATAACTCTAAAAAATATTGATGAAGGATAATCATCACTATTATCGATGCCACAAGTAGTCGCTTGCGGCGCTTGATGAAAGCGAGTTGACGTTCAGGGGTCTCACGTGACTTTTCATGCCTTAGCGCTGTTTGCGGCTCAGGCCGGCTGGAGGCAATTTTCTTCTCTGCATCATCGAAATTTTTGAACATTGCCCGCTCGCGTCCACTTCCGGCCACTTCCGTCACGTGACATCTGGCCAGACGATCGCGACCTGAAAAAAAAACACCACGCTCAGCGGCGAGCGCGTATCGCGAAGCAGGCCCCAAACGCCATCTATACCCGATGATAGGCCTCAAGGTCACCACTGCCAGATCTGGATTCGTTATTTAAGGTTGCCTGTATGTATTGATAGATTCCTCCCCGCCTGCGCATTTCTGTAGATGCATGATGACCCCTAACATGATTCATCGATAGACCGTGGCGCCGGTTCATCTTCTGCCGAGACGTGAAGGGCCTCTGGAAAGCTGGCGTGGTGGATCGCGGGGCATGAATCAACCGGCCGCCTACACGCCCCTCGAGTCGCTGTTCCTATTCCAGTCGTTGCTGACCCACGGAGTCGACAACGGGGCTTTTACGCGCATCTCAGAGCTACTCATCAATAATACCCTTATCAAAGAGGGCAAGACATATGATCCCTCACGACTGAAACCAGACGCGCTGCGGCAGCTGTTCTTGGTGCTGTTGCGAGATGAGTTGAAAAGCGAGTATGAGCGAGTGGATGGCTCTGAAGGAGCAACCGGGTCGCCATCGAAGAAGAGGAAACTGGGAACTCCACCACTGCCAACGCTGAAGGACGTGTACGAAAATGTCGAAAAAGTACCCGTTCTAGTCGATCGACTCTACGCGCGGTATCGCGATCACGTCGTGAACCAAATCCGTGAAGATGAGAAACGATTTACGAAAGTCCAGAGCGAAATTCAACTTCTCGAGCGAACGGAGAGAGAGAGGCGTGCCAGAGCTGCTAGTCAAAATGGAACGCTTGCTATTGCGCCGCGAGAATCCAAGCCTGCGATCGCATCGAATGGGCCAGCCGCGACACCCTTGCCAAGCTCTGCAACGACACCCGCTCGTAAGCTTCCAACGTCGCATACGCCAGTAATCCCACCCAAGCCTCCAACACCTCATGCTGCATCTTCGACTGTTGCCCCCCCGAGCCATTTACCAACTGGAACAACACCCATTCGTCCGTCTCCAGCTGCGAAGCCAGTAAACGGAACCGGCCCTGTGCTTCAGGCTCCACCGGGAATTCCTCAGTCCGGACCTCGCCCATTGCAAGCTCCAGCGCAAACCCCGAAGCAGGCCATTACACCTCGACCCGAAGTTGGAATCAAACCGAAAGACACACCTGCAACTCCTCAAGCCTCTACTCCTGTGGCGGCTCCTCTGAAGTGGGAGAAACCGTACCAGCCTCCCCACCCTGCGACACCAACTCCACGGCAATTCCAACCTGCCGCACAGCAAGGTCAAGCTACGCCCTCAGGACCTCAACAGCCGCAGCAGCATACGCCGCAGCAGCAGCAATGGCATCCTCAACCGACTCCTCAATACCCACCACAAACTCCTGGGCAACAGACTTATTCCCGACCACAGCAACAGCACGTTCAGCATCCGCAACCTCCACGTCCACAGGCACCCTCACAACCACAACAACCTGCGCAACAGCCTCAGCGTCAACCACAGCAACAGCCCCAGAAACCGCCACAACTTCCACCACAGCAACCAGCTCAGCAGCCAACTCAGCAGCCGCCCCAGCAACTTCCTCAGCCTCCCAAATCTCAGCCTCAAGCTCAACACCCTCAGCGCCCTCAGCAGCCCCTGCCTCCCAAGCAACCTCAGCCTCCTCAACCCCGTGCTACTCCTACAAAACCTGTGCTTGTACCTCCTCAGACCTCTGGCCAGTTGGCTCCGCCCCTGCAACCAGCTCCCCCTCGCCCAGCGGGCGATGTTGCAGGTGTCCCGACTCAAGCGCGCCCACCTCCCACAACCCCAGTGCTACCTCCAACGCGCCCTACCCAGCCCCCTCAACCCCAGGCTCAGTCCGTTCCTCGACCGATTGCTTCGGCCTCACCAGCGCCTCCTGTGGCAACAGCTGGTCCTATTGCGCCAAGCCCTACCCCTCAGCGATGGCCCCAGGCACACCCACAGCAAAAGGCACCAGCAGCACCGAAACCGGCATCACCAGCTCCCGCTGCTTCGCAAAAGGACAAGTCTTACAATTCGCCTTATGTTGCCCAACCACCTAGGCCTGCTATTCCCGAGCATGTCATTAGGCAAACGGCCATCAACACACCTACGAAGAGGCTCGGTACTCCGTCTACGCCACATACGCCAATATCGGCGGCACCTCTGCTCCTCCACGGATTTGGAACCAGGTGGGCATCTCAGTCAACACCTTCTACTCCTAAACCACTCAGCGTGGAGCCTGAGAGCCCCGCTTTTGAGCCAGTGAGCCCGCCGCAGCAGCCAGCTACCTTGGCCAGCTCTGCAGCTTCCACACCTAGGCCCCCAAACAAGAAGCAGACACCAAAACCAGTACTCAAGACGGAACCTAATCCCTCAAAGTCTGGGCGTGGTCGGACAGCTCGAACTAATCCAAAGGCCCGCGGGGTTAGCGCTACACCTTCTTTACCTAGAACTAGGCGAAGCCAATCCGTTATGTCTCATACCGATGAGCTCATGACAGAGTCTTCTGAACCTGCCCCCAAGATCAAGGATGAGGAGGCTACTCCGAGACCTGCGGAGGAGACTGGGGATACGACCGCGGATGAGAGTGTTCCTGGTCGACCTCAAATTGTGACGCCAGGGAGCGTTTCTTCACGGTTGCAGCAGAAGCGCAAAAGGCAGGATTCGCCTACAGAACCCCCGCTGCCCGCTACTCAAGTTTTGTGGACGCGTGGATTCACGAAGGTGTCATCTTCTGCTTTAGATCAAATATCAAGCCACCGGGATGCAAACATGTTCGCCACTGCCCTTCGAGAGAAGGATGCGCCCAATTACCGTCAGATTGTTTTGCAGCCGCAGGATATCACGTCCATTCGCTCTGCCATCAAACATGGTAACAAGGCTGCTGTCCAGGCTGCTGCCAGCCTTCCGGGCGGCGATCCAGGTACCGCCCACGTTTGGCTGCCCATGTCGGGAGAACTGGTGCCTCCCAAAGGCATAATCAACAGCGCGCAGCTTGAGCGTGAGCTTGTCCATATGTTTTGCAACGCCATCATGTACAATCCCGACCCCGATCGCGGCCCTGGCCCTTCCTTCTTGAAGCGGTCCCAGGATGAGGAAGAGGAAGTCGTTGGATACCGACTTGATGAGAACGGTGTTGTGAAAAACACTCGCAGCATGTTTGTTGAGGTCGAGAAGCTTCTAGGTGATCTTCGTAGCGCTGAGAAGGAACGTAGTGCTCCACCTCCCTCGGCCACTCGTCCTGCTAGTGTTACCACGCCAGCCGAGGATACAGCCGCAGAAGAGGAAGAAGAGCCTACAGGCGATCGCGATACTGGTACCGGGACTGGTAAGAGGAGGCGCGCAGGTAGAGGCTGATTTAATTGCCATCAACAGCAAGATAGAGTGATGTTGGATGATGTCTCGAACGCTGTGAAAGAATCGCAGCTTGTATTTTGATTGTGTATAGCGTCTAGACTTGCTACATGTTAATTACAACTCCCTCCCAAGCTCCATCTTTGAGCTTATGCAATGCCATGCTAATAAATCTAATATGCTGGGGGACCCAATTATGCCCACCAAATCTTGTGCCTCGTGTCTTAAATCGTAAACGCCATGCTCTGAATATGCGCCGCTCGTGTCAATATACACGTGGTCAAACAGAAAAATTACCACGTTTAATCCTCCTGCTCATTCAAGCTTTGTGCCAGTTTGTGATGTGCTGGATCTGTTGCTGTGCCCGCCGCCCTTTTTGGAATCGAGGTCGTCGTCTGCGGGCCGCTTGCGAGGCCAATCAGGACAGATGTCAATGTTTTCCCGAGGGAACCACCACTCGAGGAAGAGGAAGAAGAGGTAATCGACGACGACGACGAGACAAAACAGTTTTCCAGCCCAAATACCGCAGCCGTAATAACGCTTCAGACGATCAATAAGGGTAAAGTTTCTGATCCTGCTGCCGTTGTAACCACCAGGGTCGGTGCCGTAGAACTCATCCTCTGGGATGCCACCGCTGATGCCGTCATAGACTCGTTCCGTACGCATGGCGACGTTTTGCCATGAGTACATCTTCTTGACTTGGTCGTGAAACTTTTCGGTGCGAATTTTGCCCGCTCGCATGGCCGTGATGGCCCTACACGTTGCTTGGACTACATCGTCTTCTTCAGGTTTGGAGAATGTAGTCATATGGGAAGGGAGGACTTCGGGGATACCGCCGACTTGGGTGCAGACGACGTAGAGGCCACAGCTGGCAGCTTCGACAATGACGGTGCCAAAGGCCTCTGTGAGGGAGGGGTGGAGGTAGATGTGACCACGGATCATTACGTCTCGCACTTCCTCGTGTCGAACAGGTCCAAGCATCTCAACCCGATCTTGCAAGACATTGGTTTCAATCATTTGCTCCAGGTCAATGGCCTTTGGCCCCGAACCGGCAATAATGAACCGAGTGTTGGGGTGGTTCTCAAGGACCCGTGGAATGGCAGCAATAAGGAGATCAGTCCCCTTGTTGTAGAAAAGACGGGAAATGACGACGATAGTAATCATGTCGCGAGGCCCAAGCCGCTGGGGAGGTGGTAACTGAGCCGGATCGAAGCTGGATCCTGGAGAGTTGGCAGGGTAGTCACGGGGACGGAAATTGTCCGCGACGACAGCATTAGGTATAACGGAGACCATTAGAGGATCAAGAGATGCTCTGAGGACCGTGTTTTCCTTGCTGGGAGCAGTGGTTAGCAGGCTTCAGTTGGAATAGATCGGTAGACTCACCAAGTGTGGCTCACACAGATGCTGTGATCCACGTCACTAAGAATAAATTTGAGGAGCTTATTGGTGAGAATACTGGCGGCATCGGCAAAACCAAAGAGTGAGTGGTCGGTGAAGACGGTGCGCAAACCCATGGTGCGGCCATGAAGGATGGCTTCGTGGCAGAGACTACTGAGACTGCCATGGCCGTGAATAATCTCGATTCGCTCGCGAATAAAGATGTTGCGGAGAATAGGAAAACAAGAAAGGACAGTTGGAAACGTTGCGTTACGATATATGATGAAGAAGGGGACATGGTAGACCTTGATGCCATTGGTAAGGAATCGTACACCTTTGCGATCGTCGTACGCATGGGTGATGACGACAACCTTGTGGCCCCGGTCAATGAGCTTAGTAGAGAGCTGATAGATGTGCGATTCAATTCCTCCTGGTTGCGGGAAGAAGAAATCGCTCACCATAGCAATGTTGTATGTGCGGCGTGTCATTGTGGCGGCGTTGGTAGAGTCGTTATTAATGTGACGACACCTTCGTCATGGCTTGAAAGGGGGCGGCTTCCTCGTCGTCATCCAGCGCCAGCTGGGGCGGGGACAACGGCTAATGGTTGTGAAAGCTTTCTTTGTTGTGTATATCTCAATACAGCTTTTTTCTCTTCAGGGCACTTCATACCTCGTCTCTCATGTGGCATCGCGTTTCATTCATCTCATCATGACCACGAATTCCACGTGTAAGTATACGGGCGATCTGTGCCAAGCGTTGACGCTTAGAGATAAAGTTGGCGGTGAAGGGCGGCAGAATTACGATAAGCATCTAATCCGCCCAAATTTTTGAGTGGGACGCTGTGAAGCTCTCAGCGCCCCTCCACCACGACGGATGTTTGGCGATTGTTTTACCGTGTTGTGAGAACAATTGGCCTTAAAAACCATGGCTTCCGGATCTAGTCCCGTGGGAACGGGTACCGGAAAGGCCCGGCGTCTTGACGAAGAATCCGATACTCCTAAGGGGAAGCGCAAGCGAGACCTGGCAGAGGAAACACGCGACAGTCCCGAACCTGGAAGCAAAAAGTCGAAAACCGCAAAGATTCAGGGCTCTCCAGCGAAAGAGGTGGCGGCGCAAAACGAAGGCGAAAATGCGCCCGAAGTGAAGAAGAAGAGAAAGAAGATTAGGAGAGGAAAAAAGCGAACAGGCGCTACGGAGACTGAAGAAATCGATTCCACCCTGGAAACCAAGCTCGCGCCTGAGCCTGCGCCTGAACACACGAGGCATGATTCTGTACCAAAAGAAGAGAAGAGAGAAAAGAAGAAGGAAAAGAAAGAAAAGAAGAAAAAGAGCAAGTCCAAATCGAGCGATTCTCCTCCAGATGAGGACAACGACGAACACGAAAAGGAAGATGTGTCAATGGTTGATGCTGGCGATCCTTTGGAGCCCTCATCAGAGACTCTAGATGATACAACAGAGCCTGAAGACAAGCCCAAAAAGAGAAGGGAAAAAAGAAAGAAAGAAAAGGAGGTCGAGCCGGAGGAGGACGAAAGTGACGACGAGATTGCTAAGAGGCACAAGGCAGTTCTTGAGCGCAAGACCAAATCGCTAAAGCTGGCTAGCGAGATGGCACAGAATGACTCTGACGACTCCGACATGGGCGAACTACACGGCCTCGAGCCTCTTCCTCAGCCCGAACCGATATCTCTCACCACTTCACGGCCTGCCTACGAAACACTGCCACCTTGGTTGGCCGAACCCATTCGAGTTTCGCAGGATACCCGTGCACCCTTTACAGAACTTGGTGTCCTACCCAAGGCCTCCCGTGTCTTGGAAGAGAAGGGTTTCAAGGAAGCATTCGCGGTACAAACTGCGGCTCTCCCCCTGCTATTACCCACCAGCAAGCAACAACCTGGGGATGTCTTAGTATCTGCTGCCACAGGATCCGGAAAAACCTTGGCCTACGCTCTCCCCATTACACGGGACATTAGTCAAGGTGTAGTGACAAGACTGCGGGCTCTTGTGGTGCTTCCTACTCGTGAACTTGTCAAGCAAGCGCAAGAGGCGTTTGAGCTCTGCGCCAAAGCGTATGAAGGTGGTAAGCGCAAGCGCGCACGAATCGGCATCTCCATTGGAAGTCAATCGCTAAAGAGCGAACAAGAAAACTTGATGGAACAAGAGACGCGGTACGATACTGATGCTTACCAGAAGCTTCAAGAGGAAAACCAAAGGCGGAAGCAAATGGGCGTGGGCCTCTCTGCCACCGATGACTTGGTAGACCCAGAGTCAGATGCGGCAGATCCCAGACTCAGCAGCATGGAAGGCTACGTTGTCGACTTTTCCTCCAAGGTCGACGTTCTAATCTGCACTCCCGGTCGTCTCGTGGAACACATGGAGCAGACACCAGGCTTCAGTCTCGACTACGTCCGATGGTTGGTAGTCGATGAGGCTGATAAACTGCTTGCCCAGAGTTTCCAGGGCTGGCTAGACCTTGTTATGGAGAAGTTCCGCTCGAGCAAGTTCAGCGCGCGAGACTTCCCGGACATTGATCTCTCTGGTGTCCGCAAGGTTATTCTCAGTGCGACGCTGACACGCGATCTAAGTCTTCTTAATCAATTGGCTTTACGACGACCACGCCTCATTGTGTTGGAGAACGATGGTGAAACTCAGATTGCAGAGCACTCTCTGCCTGTTCTGTTGAAGGAGCATGCAATCCGTGTACACGACACCAATCTCAAGCCTCTCTACCTACTGGAGCTGCTCCAGGGCCAGCACATGTTGGTTGCAACCCCAGAGAAAGATGCGGCTCCCATGCAGCGCAAAGAATCTTCCGATTCCGACACCAGCTCGGATTCCAGCTCAGATAGTAGCTCCGACTCAGATTCAGACTCGAGCTCAGATTCCGATTCAGACTCCAGCTCCGACTCTGATAGCAGCTCGGATACAAGCTCTGACTCTAGTTCTGACTCTAGCTCTGACTCGGATTCAGACTCAGATTCTGATGCACCACCAGCACGCTCGCGAAAACTCAACATCCCCGTTTCGCTCATCTTTACCAAATCAAACGAGGCCGCTCTTCGTCTTTCGCGACTCTTACAATTGCTGGATCCGTCCCTGTCTGAGCACATGGGCACCCTTACATCAACCACACCAACGCACATTCGTCGCAAGACCCTTCGGTCATTTACCGCTCCATCGTCACCTTTGCGTCTTCTCGTTGCGTCCGATCTTGTTGCTCGAGGTATTGACTTGCCCAACCTCGATCACGTTATCAACTACGACCTGCCTGCAAGTCTTGCCGGTTACGTTCACCGAGTCGGTCGTACTGCCCGAGCCGGCAGGTCTGGATGTGCTTGGACCTTGGTTGGCGATGACGAGAGTGGTTGGTTCTGGGGTAAAATTGCAAAGGGGGCTGGGGTCAGGAGAGCTCAAAAGGTCGAGAGAACTAGGATTGAGGAGATGGATGAGGAGCGTGTGCAAAAGTACGAGGCTGCTTTGGAGAAATTGGGACAAGAGGCAAGGCGGTAAAGCAGAGATGGCGTACCGGACAGCAGGGGACTATTTACATACCCATAGACAAATACATATTTTCACAAACGCCAGGAACCTGGAGAGCAAGAACAGTCAAGTAATCAATCATGCTCAATTCAGAACTTATCAACAAACGAAATTTGATGATTCTTAGTACATCATAAAATAACCAACGCCAGTTAACGCCCACCGAATACCCAAAACCCTTTACACTGGACCTTTTCCATCTCGAAAAATTTGGTTAAACCACTGTTCATTTTCTGGTCTGTCCCGGCACAGGTTCTCAAATGAAATCTCTGGTAAACCAGTTGATGTCATCTTGGACATGAATATCCTAGGCTTTCGCTTTTCCTTCTCTGCTGGGAGTGGATGAAAGGTGGCGTCTTTTTCGCCTACGGATACTTTGGCTAACGGGAGCAGCTTCTCCGGAACTTTGAGGTGGTTTTCGATGAGGATCCGAAGGTATGGGAAGAACCATGTGTTATCCCACCGGTCGTGTCGTTTTTGAGGATCTCCTTCGCCCAAGGCATTCTGGTGAATGATGGCTGGAACAGCTTCGCTAAAGTAATCGGCATACAACCGAGTCTGACCCCAGTCTAGAGGCTTTTCTTGGGCAAGGCTGAGTGGATGTCCAGAAAACTTGATATCGTTTGGAACTTCTGTCAACCGCACAGGGTCGATCCCCAACTTTGTTGAGGTAGCTTTGATGTGCGTCTGGTTATCCAAGCTGACGAATTCTCCATGAATATCGTCTGCGGCGACAGGGAGGAAAAGCTCCTGCGAGTAGTCAAGTCCAATGTGAAACTCATGGTTCCTGAGAGTCTGCTTCACTTGCGAGTTTTTGATGAAAGCAAGATTTGACTTGGGCTGTGCTCGTAGCCAATCGCGCCACATCTCCTGCTCGCCGAAAATCTCACCTAGCAACGCTTGGTCGGGCTGGGAATAATGCTTAACCCGGTTCCTCCTATCATAGGCCTTGCGCAGAAGGCGTCGGAGGTCAAATGCAGGTCCCATGATCACACCAGGGTTCAGAAATTTTGGTCGACTAAGTGATTCCTTCTCATTGCCGGTCAGCTCTCCGTAGAGATCCGGGCGAGCAGGGCTCTCGGGAACAACATCGCAGTGAAGCTTGCTTTGGTATGAGCTTGGGTGGCATCCCTGCTGAGAAGTGGCGATGATGGATTGCATCATAGGCATTTCTCCATGAGAGCCCCATTCTAAGGCGAGACGCTCGTTGGCAAGCCTGTTGGTTTCAAAGTAACGCTGAATGAGCACGCTCGGTGGCAACTGCCACCACACACCGACTGAATCTGTAAGTATAACTAGATCGTTGTGCGATAGTATTTCGTCCCTGTTCCCGGACGGGACCATCATCTTTTCCAGATATTCAAGAGCGGATACAATCTTATCCAGTCCTGCGGGATTGGTCTTCTTTTTCTTGTCCTCCCAATTAAGAATGATGGGATTTGGGTATCCATTTGCTATTGCACTAAAAACCACCTTGCATAAATCTGGACTTGGACCTTCAGCCGCAATAAGAATAATCAGTCGAAAGTCGCCAGACGGAGGCTTGGGCAAGTTGGCCATGCGAGGTGGCTCAGTGCTTGTGGTCGCTTGGTTTTCTGCTTTATGTTCTGGTACAGCCCCCTTCGGTGATGGGGGCATCGGCAGGATTCCGGCATCATTCGAAATCTCTGTCGAATCTGTTGGTGTTTTACCATTTTCCTTAGGTGATTTCTGCAATGGTTGTCCTGATATCTGTTCGACAGATTGCCCAACATCGACCATCATAAGATTTTGTGCATCGTCGGCATGGCTGTGACGCTATGGAGTATTAGAACATAAACACGACAGTGCAGTGGTCAATCCAGGGAACAAACTCACCTCAGCCAAGGCCAAGGCCATATATGTAAGCAGTAGTACCGACCCAAATACTAATAAAACTAGCTTCCGAGTTGATAATCGGAGAAGAAATAGTGGTAGTACTGAACAGTAGTAGTGACGTCGCAGGTCCTTCTCTTGTAGACCGGAGTCTGACCCGTCGGGTACGAGGTAGCGGGACCTCTCTACTGCTATTGCCCCCAGCATATTTGAGATACAGAAAAGGCGCTTGGAGGCGAAAGGGATATTTTTTCAGGGTTCCCTATTCGCCTGGGAGGACGATATATAGCTTTGCAAGCTTCAACACAAGGGAGTGGAACGGTGCATTTCGTAAGCCGTTTGTCTCATACATTGTCACGTAGAAAACAAGGGCAAATCTCCAGAACACTAGAAATGGACTGATTAGGAATGCTGTATGCTGTGTGCCTGATTAAGGGGCTCGTAACCCTTCAATAATCTTTGACGATTTGGGCAAGGAGACATGCCTTGTACTGGAAAATGTCTTGGCTGATGGTTCAGCCACTTGATCCTGCTGACTGACCGGAGCAAATATGAGAGACCCCAACATTCAGGTGCCCAAAATAGCTTACCCTTAAAATTTATCCGATTCAATATTGATCCATTGGGTTGTCCTCCCTTATCACAGCAAACACCAATACATCAAGACATCAACTCATGCTGAGCGAGAGTTGCAGGTGCAGTTTAGAAGCAGGGCATGACTAAAAAATATATTCTGTGTTTTGCCTTTTCTCGTCTTATCATTCTTACTTTATTTTATTTTTCTTTAAAAAAGGACTCTTCCTTTTCTTTCAGTGAGCAGAGCAAGATATGGAACGTGAGACTGGACACTTTGCACAAGATTACTGCCCTAGATATCTTTAGAACTGCGACATATACAACATCGATACACATATTATGCAAATAAGGTTAAATTTTTGGTGCCCACATTCATTATTTGAGAAAGAAAAATGAATGGGCGAGTGAAAGTAAAAGGAAAATGCATATACAAAGCATTTTCTATACCAAGTCATCTATCCCAAAGCCTCTAAGAGTGGCACAAGATCAGAAGAGGACCCACGTCAGTGTGATGAAGGCCAGGCAATGCGCTATCGATAAGAGTGGATCCATTCATGCGCGACGCCAGTTCCAAGCAAGTTTTGGACTCGCTCTTCCGTCACCTCAATAACAAAACATCACTCGAACCTCAGCGACAAAGCCTATTTACCGGAAGCGCGTGGCTTCGCGGTTTCGAAATGTCTGCGATATATAATCTCGAGCCTCAACCGACTGCATCGGCCATTCTGCACACGACGCGCGGCGAACTCTCGGTTGAACTCTTCGCGAAGCAGACGCCGTTAACATGCCGAAATTTCCTCCAACTGGCCCTCGATGGCTACTACGACAACACCATCTTCCACCGATTAGTGCCCGGATTCATTCTACAGGGCGGTGATCCCACTGGGACAGGAAATGGCGGAGAGTCGATTTACGATGGAGGAGCATTCAGCGACGACTTGGATCCGTGGCCGATGGACCAGCGCCAGGGAAAGAATGCAGGACCGACAGGAATCAACTTCAAGGATGAATTCCATTCGCGACTTAAATTCAATCGCCGTGGCCTCTTGGCTATGGCTAACGAGTCTCGTCCCGATACGAACGGCAGTCAATTCTTCTTTACGCTTGACAAGACCGAGGAGCTAAATGGCAAGAATACCCTGTTCGGTCGAATCGCTGGCGATACAATCTACAACTTGGCAAAAATGGGCGAGTCAGAGGTCGATTCAGCGACAGATAGGCCCATTTACCCTATCAAAATCGAGAGGATCGAAATCCTAGTCAATCCCTTCGAGGACATGAAGAAGCGAACGAGGGTTGCTACACAAGCTTCTAGCAAACCATCCGCACCAAAGGATAAGAAAAAGAAGCGCAAGGGTGGTAAACAGCTACTGAGCTTCGGGGATGAAGAAGGCGATGGTGTTGAGCCGGTTTTTAAGAAGCCCAAGTTCGATACGAGATTGGTCATGGAAGATCCCGAGGAAGATGCGCAACCCAAGGTAAAGGCACCAAAGCAAAAGGGAAAGAAGAAGGAGGAGCCTCGGCCCAGGAGCGTAACACCACAGCCCGAGGATGAACGAGACGAAAGAGAGTCAGCAGGGCAATCTCGACCGCAGAGGAGTCCCAGCCCTCCTCCTCGTCGACAAAAGGAACCATCGCCAGAGCCGGAGCCGGTCAAGAAAACAGCATTGGAGAAAGCCAACGAGGAGATTGCGGCGTTGAAAGCATCTATGAGACGGACAATTCACACCGAGGAGCCAGAAAGGGAGAAGAAGAAGTCTGCTCTGGAATCTATGATCCCAGAAACGTCAATGAGAGGGCGCAAGCGACGGCCTGGTGCCAGCAATACTACAGCCACTGAAGACCAATCAACGCTTCGAATGCTACGGGCATTTCAGTCGAAGCTGAATAAGGCGCCCCCAAGAAAGGACAATGAAGCCCCGTTGCCCGAGGATGAGAAAGATGATGGCGGTGCGCAAGGCGCAGATGATGAAGCCAACCTTTGCGACTTGCACTTTATCGCAAACTGCCAGAGTTGCAACTCGTGGGATAAGCAGGAGAATGAAGAGAGCGACGACGAGGGCTGGATGTCCCACTCATTAAGCTTCGCAGCGGACAAGCTTGGGAAGGACCTGAGCAACCGCAAGAAAGCCGAGGAGGAGCTGGTGGTGATCGACCCACGCGAAAAGGCACGGACGTTTAAGGAAGAGAAGCGAGCAGAGAGGGATGCGAAGCAAGGGAAGACTGGGAGAGCGTGGGACCAGGCCCGGGACCAGGCAAGGAACGCGCAGATGGCGCGGGCTGCATCGTTGGCAGGAAGAGGCGCAAGATGATAAGACACGACCAACAAACCACCCGTCAGATTTGAGCTGCGTGATTTGGGAATAGGGACTAGATGAACTGTCAAGATAAAAGTTTAATAGGTAGTGGTTGACGACATGACGCTGACAAGAAGCGGCGATACCCCAGCACAATGCAACCAAGCAAAGCTCAATTGTGGCCCATGCAGAAGCTGGGTTCATTATGACGCCCACGACTTTTTTTCCAGGTGACATTTTGTGACAAGTTGCTCCACCCAGACAGACGGTTATGTTCGAAATGGAATCGGCTGTTATTCCATTGCGGGTAAAAGGGCCGGCATTCGGAGAGTGAGGACGTGTTTTTATTTTATTTTATTTTTATTTGACAGAAAGAAGCAACTATTTAAGAGCCATTAATGGTCCCATCAACTAAAGCACACTGCAAGCAGGCACTTTGTCCCTTTCCTGCGCTAACCAGCTTAGCGGCCGCCAGGACAAAGCGAGACAACGGTCAATCGGTTAACTGCTGAATTAATACCCTTGTCCCATGTGGGGAGCGCTTTCAACTCTGAAGGCAGAAAGTGAAAACCCAAAGCGCGCCAGCGTTGGTCTTATCTTATCGCATCACGTGGAATCAACCCGGCATGGTGTGCAACCGCGCCCTCTGATTGGCCCATCAGGATTTGACAATTGACCATCTCTGTTCCCAAATGCCCCAAGCGGGCCCTCTCAAGCCTCTGCGACATCAAGACAATCACCAACAAGCTGCCCGATTTCACAAGCCTCGCTCGCCGCTGTGATCTCTGGTTGCGCATCGCCTCACCTGCCCTGGCCCTGCACACCAGAATGGGTCCCGAGACTATCGATTCACCACGCACTTGATCGAAACACGTTCCCGGCGCCGCCCGCAGACGTACTTTTGCTTAGCACGCTCAAGCCCGTCGCGCAATCCCACACCAGCTTTTGCTTCCAACATCACCGCCTTTGCACGCCGAGTTCGCGATCGGATTCCTCCCACACACCGCTTCCGCCGCTGCTATCTCCATCCTGCAACCGATTCCTCCCTCATCGCGCTCCCCGTGCGATCCCGCCCGCCTCTGCTCGAAAGATCTTCTTTTCAACCTCTCTCAGCCGTGGCTCAGCTGCAGATAGCCTGCCGGCTTCGCCTGCTATACGCGCTCGACCGTCTAATTCGCTGCGCTCTTCAGCCGCGCCAAAATTCCATTCTTTTCGCGCTCGTCCAACCATAAGAAATCCATCCGCCAACCCACGCGACACAAGCGTCGATTTACTGCCCCGCGACGGCCTGATCACCAACAATTCATTTTTGCCAACCACATTTTTCGGCGCCTCGCCGAGGTCACACCAGCCTGATTTATTTTTGCCTCGCAGGAGTCTGCGCAAGGCAACCAGCAGCCTTGACCTACGACGTCGACGCTGGATATCGGCATCGGGGCTCCCACTCTCAACCTTACATCTCTAGTCTTGCCTAGAGCAAATATAGCCCCTCATAGGTCCCATCTATGTCGGCGCCCAACTCCAGAAAGCGAGCAGCTCCAGGTGCAGCACCGATCGTGCCGATTCAACAACAAATGCAGCGCCCGTTCGCCTCAGGAAACGGGGCGGGGGATCAAATGATGCGATGGAATGGTATAGGTGACGGAACTGGCTTTGTCGACAGCACCGCCAATGCGGGCAACTCATTTGGTCTTGTTCCAGCTCAACCCCAGTTCCCCCAGACAGTATCTACTCCATCCAACAGCCTCGCTCGACGTCAAATGAATCAGGCTCTTGTCCCCACAAACCCGCGGACCGGATTTGATGCCTCACCAGACTCATGGGCCAAATTCATGGGGGATGAAAATTCTTTGCTCGCACAAAATAACTCGGAAAACGTGAACGAGCAAGACAATATCGAGGCGTTGGAGGAGATGGCGCAAAAAGCCAAGAGAGAGGCTCAAGCAAAGCGTAAACAGATTCCACCTTTTGTGCAGAAACTGAGCAGGTAAGTTTTGGCTCGCCCCAACCTTTTCGTCGTAATACAAAAAAAAAAGGTAGACATATTAACGCCCATGTAGCTTTCTTGAAGAGCGCAAGAACGAGGACCTGATTAGATGGTCTGAAAAGGGAGACTCGTTTATCGTACTTGATGAAGATGAGTTCGCCAAGACTTTAATTCCAGAGTTATTCAAACACAACAACTATGCCTCATTCGTTCGACAACTCAATATGTATGGGTTTCACAAACGAGTGGGTCTCTCAGATAACTCTATGCGAGCGAGTGAGCGTAAAAACAAGAGCCCCAGCGAGTACTCCAATCCGTACTTTAGACGGGGACATCCCAACTTGCTCTGGCTGATTAACAAGCCAAAGAGCGGAAGTAAATCAAAGAAGGGGAGCAAGAATGCTGAGGGAGAAAATGACAGCGAAGAGGAAGCCGTCGGCGAAGAGACCCTCGGTCAAGGCCTGGGCACTTCCAACGTGCCAACCGGCAGGTCTCTGCCTGCGAGCGAATCCCAGCCCTTGCCAAAGAAGGAGATGGCCGTCATCCGAGAAGAGCTGAACAAGGTGCGGGAGCAGCAAAAACTGATCCTCACCGCCATCAACCAGCTACAAAGAAACAACCACGAGTTGTATAACCAAGCCGTCCTATTCCAAAATCAGCACGACCGACACCAGAACTCAATCAACGCAATATTGAGCTTCCTCGCCAATGTGTTCCGAAAGACATTGGAGGACCAAGGAACCAGTCAAAACGTCAGCGATATCATTTCGAGCTTGATGGCAAACCAAGGGCAGCAAGCGCCTCAGCACGGTAGTGTCGTTGACCTCGGCGACTTTATCCAGTCTCAGATGGACCCAAACTCGTTTGGAACTCCCCATAAGAAGGCTCGCGGGTTACTTCCACCTATCCCAAACCAGAATAACCGTACACCCTCAGCTAGAAACTCGTCGGTCGGGAGCAGCTCGTACCAACCCGTTGGTCTTCACAACCCTGAGATGGGCCATGTCACAGAAATCAATGAAGGGTCACCATCAGACACAAATTCGCCCAGTCTTCGTCAAGAGCTGGAGGCAAACCCTCATGAGCAAATGATGAAGATTATCAACGACCACAACGCATCCAACTCACACGGTCTGGACCTTCCCAAGGCTGCTGAGATGGTGGCCAATACACCAACTACACTCAACAATGCTCAGAGAAATAAGCTTGTCGACCTGATGGCAGCGACTTCTGCGCCATCCTCCAAGCCTATTTCAGTCACCTCCAATCCCTCCGCTCTAGATCTTCCTGCCGTGTCCTCAGCCTCTGTATCGCCACCCCCAGTTGAGGCCAATGCTGCCCCTTCGCTCTCGCCCATCATGCAAAATCCTATGATACCTCCGTCGCTACACCAGATCAGCTCAAACCAAGTTGATCTAGATCAACTGCAGCGGCTACAACGCGAACAGGACGCCAAGATCAGCGAGCTAAGTTCGTTGCTTGGTCCCCTGAGCCCTTCCGGACACATACCTGGCATTGGCGAGGGAGCAGAAGCGTATTTCGACCCTCCACCTGTTGATTTGGATCAATTCTTTGATAGCAATGCGTTCCTTAACGACGGTAACTTCGGAGGAGATGGAAACGATTTCAACTTCGCTCTTGATGCCGACCCTAACAATGCCGTCAACCAGTCACTGAAACCAGGCCACGATCACACCATTGGGTTAAAAACCAACACGCCGAGCCCTGCTGGGACTGAGGAAATACCGCGGGCGGACTTGGGATTCAATGGGAGCCCAGAGCGTGGGGTAAAACGACAGCGTGTGGGCTAAGGTAGATACCAGGAGCAATCCTAATTTGCGTCAAGGACAAAGCATGCCTTTGGCCCTTTTCAGCATTTCCTTCTCCTTACCCAGACGTGAACGTTATACCCAAATAAACGGGTCGCCTGGGTTTTTTTATACAAGAATACACGGCTTTAATTCGAATTGGTTGAGTGTCTGAGCGATTGATTTCTGCGCGTACTTTTTTACCTTCTATACATACCGACATACACGCAAGCACATGGAGATTTATGATACGCCTCGTGCTCGTCCCATAAAAACGGGTAAAGAGATGATGAAAAAAAGTAAATTGGCTGGTTTGGTTGGCTTTGGGAATGAGTGCATTTATTGCTACCAGAACAAGGATAGCTTTCAGGGTGTGGAGGCCAGGTTTCATAGACTGCGGAACAGGTTGTGATTTGGTGCTCAGAGCATCAGAATTTATGAAATCACTTACTATTGTATATGCCTTTCTCTACTGCACCTTCTTTCTAAGCGAGTGAACTGTGTGCCTGTGTTGTGATTCATATCCTGGTATCGATGACATTGAATCGATGTATCCAAAGGGCACTCTAAATGTATAGAGCCTTTCAGAAATTGCCAACAAGGTGTGCCTATTGTCTCACATACCATGACACATGAAGAAATAGTCGAGTCCTTTCTTGGCCCGAGCAGAGGCGCAACATGACCTGCACACATGACATGACGGCATGCAAAATATTTTCCAAGTAAGGTCCCAGGCGTTGATCCGGGTGGTTTGTCCCTATGCAGAATGTAGGTGAGAGATCGATCCAGCTAGTGAATCAAGAAGCAGCTTTTGTCGCAACCTTACAGCGCTGTTCAATCATTGGTACGGGCGGGCGGCGATGGTGCCCTGTGCCTGACGAGGAACCTTTCTACAATACAGCCAGTCCTTGAAAGAGCATGCCCCCTCTATTTTTCCTGCCATTTTCTAGCTGGTCTGGAAATAAATAAATACATGAATAAAATAAATTAGTTTAAATAACTTGTTTTTTTATTTTATTTACCTATTTACTTGGTTATTTTGACCAGCAAGCTGATCTTTAGAGCAGTTGAGTTCCAAGGGGTTTCCAAGGCGAAGCAGTCACAAGAGTACAATCCTTCCAGGGGTGGTTGGGTGTATTGTATTGTACAGCACTACTGTAAACCCTTGGTTTTATAGAATGGCTGAATATCTCTTTCAGATCTGCTGGTCAAGGCTCAGATCTGACCACTAAGAAAGAAGGTATCGCTGGCAAAACAAATGGTCAAGCCCACTTCTTCATTGTTCATACATTCGGATCACATTCAAAGGGGCGTATTAATACAATGGCTACCATTCCAATGTTCTGCCAGCGATGAAAGACGCTTGATTTACATAAATACCGCCACTCGTGGCGGGGATTGCACAAGTCAACTTATAGCAAGATCTCGATAACATCAAAATTCCGTCCGATGACATGGCTAAATTTTTCATTTTTAGATTACTATCTGGGTTTCCTGGCCCCGGCTTCTCCAAAATTGACCATCTTAATCGAGACCAATGCGGCAAATAGCCCATGGGCATATTCGATCAATATCAATTCAATCGATAAATGGTACCACTCTATATGCCAGCCTGCGTGGCGTGTAAGTTCAACCAAGCAAGTAGATGACAGCGAGGCTCTACACCACTGTCCTTCAGTTCTTGTAGATCAGCAACAAGCCACACACTCAATGTCGGACAGCGCAAAGACTAGGTGGTTTGGCATGAGTAATCGAGCATCACCCTCGAGTTGTGCACAGTATTGTCAGTGTGGATTGACCGAGCCCTGCGGTGTGAGCGAGGAGGAGCGGATCAAGAAGCATCGACAAGACGCGCTAATGATGCTTGAAGGGAAAACGTATACCATACACTTCGACTGCACGAGAAATTGCCGGAGATATTTTGAGCTGCTACTCAGAATCAGGGCGAAGAAGAAACGGAAGGCCAGGAGAAAACAGGAGAACCAGACGGGTTGGGAACATCTTTGCAAAGTCATCGTCGATCATCTTGACGAGAATGATGCTCAGTACTTCCCCCCTGGTGGGAAAGATCAGCGAGCCTGGGTATTGAATATCGAAGACATTGATGGTCAAAATACAGTCCATAGTGCCAGAAAACTAAATGGACGGTCTCTATCCGAGCTGCTAGATATGATGAAACAGATCGAGAGGAGAGGCTGGCGAGACATGATATGGGTGTCAACCTCGGATAGTGAGGTATCCTGCGGAACGCAGATAGCCAAATACACGGCCAAGGAGATGCAATGGCCAAGTGACTCGAAGGACTAGGAACTTTGCGTTTATCGTTTCGTAGGGTGGCTTGGTGGTGGCCAGTCTAGTATTCCTGTGCGGATGGTGGACCTCCTATGTCGTAATGCAGATACTCGTGTCGGTCGCCGTTTGGCCGGTGAACTTTTTAATATTGTGCCGTGAATCACCCCGCAAGCGGGTTCGCGTGAATGGTGACTTTTTCAATCTTGAAAGGCTCCTTGGGTCGGTTCTTCCGGTCCACCTCGACGGCCTCCATCTTGGCCAGCGTCACAAGCCCCTCGTCGCCAATAATCTTGCCAAACACCGTGTTGAGGCCGTCCAGGTGAGGGGCCTTGTCAAAGGTGATGAAGAACTGGGAGCCGTTGGTGCCAGGTCCCTTATTTGCCATGGCCACCATGCCCCGCGCGCTGTGCCGGAGCGTGGGCCGGATCTCGTCGTCGAAGACACCGCCCCATATGCTCCGTCCGCCTTTGGGGTTCTCGGGGGGCGAGGGCGTGGCGGGGCCGCCCGTCTGAACCATGAAGTTGGGGATGAGTCGGTGGAAGGGCGATTGGTCGTAGTAGCCGGACGCACAGAGGGCAAGGAAGTTCTGAAGCAAGCCGTCAGCACGCCTTGGTCACGAGGCTGTGCGGGGGGATCATGCGAGATGGAACACACGTACCTCGGCTGTTTTGGGGACGCTCTCGCAGAACACTTCAACCTTGATGTCGCCTAGCGACGTATGGAGCGTGACAGACATGGCGGAGGTGGTGGTGGTGGCGTGGCGCGAGTGCGTTGTTCTGTTGCGACTGCGACAAATGGATAGTTTTGGCGGTGCAACTAAGAAGCTACGAAAAAATAACCCAGCCAATCTGGTTGCTTGCATCAGCTTGGAGCTTCTTCACCTGAGGACCTTCAGCCTTATGGCGCTAGTCCTAATACGATGAGCGTGTGTTTGATCGTGGCTTGGTGTGGCTCACGTCAATCTGACCCGAAAATTCTGCGCCACAGCTCGCTTTCGAGAAGGGTGTGTGGGAAACAAAATCCAAAAAACTTGTTAAAAAAAAGAAAAAGTACAAGCCCAACGGGGGGGACCGTGCAACGGCACGAATCAGTGGGACTTTGGGGGAGAGCAGGGAAGAACCTATCGAGCCCCCCTCGGTAGTTTGCAAAGCTGTCGTATCCACGATATTAATGAACAAGATGGCGTCTGACGTGCATCTGCATACTTACGTACCGCACATATACCATACTGTAAGGAGCAGCACAAGATGCATCGTTTAATGAACCTGCATGCACGCGCGCAGGAGTGGCTCAGGTGTACACCGAGAGATCCGCAGTTTTGCCTTGTTGAGCCTCTCGGCCGAGCCGTGGTGGCACGAGTCTTACCCTACAGGTGTAAACGAGAGATATACATACATGCAGTAGTACATTGGCTTATCGTGACGCCTGCAAATCCTTGCCCTAGTCTCTTTTTTTTGTTGGCCGGGAATTAAAAAAGAAGAAGGAGAAGAAAACGTACTAATTCATCCGAACATGTTTTATCCCCATGAATTTTGGAAATTGCAAGTTTGTCATGGAATGCTCGAAGTCAATGCTGCGTTGGCAGTCATGGGACCGCCTAACATGTTAAGGATGATCCCTAACCCATGCTGTCGCTCCGAAAATTCCCCACTCTCAGCATAACGGGCAATTACGGTTCTCTGCCAGGGCCCTAAATTTATCTACTGGTAAGGTACATACTACATGGACGTTCGGCGCAAACCCCAACCCATCGCAGACCCGCGTCCAGTGGCCTGTTGAGATTGCAGAAGGGCTCCTCCCTCGCATATGCGACGCGCCTCCGCCAGCAAGCACATGCACCCACAGACCAGGGGATCATGGGGCCGCGCCGTTTAGCTCAGGGGCTCGAAATGAGGGAGAAAGAGACGTCCGTCCCTAAAACGGCGACCGCCAGAACACTTTGGCGGTGACCATTTAGCGCCTGTGCTCTGCCGCACCTGTTTGGCTGCGCCTGAGATTGCACCATCTCCACATGACAGTGTTTGACGTCACCGCCTTTGAGTCCGTCCGAATCTAGATGCTTTCGTGGACTGACTTTTTGTATCTCCAAGGTAAAAGCCCTCTCACTTTGCACAACTATTTGCATCTGCCAGACGAATCTAGGGGAATTTTCCTTCTTTTAGTTGGCCATATTGTTCTTTTTGCAGCCCGCTCATTCTAGATCATGAACTGAGACAACGCCGTCGAACCAAAAAGCTTCCCCTGGACCTGCATCACGAATCGAGTTTTCTTCCCGGTAATAGTCATTATATCGCATTGTATAGCATGGCATACATAGTATTAGCTTAACAGAGCATTAAGACACAAGTGCGCATATTGCGCATGATATCAACTGAGTCACAAGAGAGATTTGGGGGAACCATCAAATGAAGAGATTTTTACTTCTTTTTTTGTGCCTGTTACAACTACCTATACACAGGACGGGGGCTCGGGAGAAGGTTAGCGGAATAAGGCAAGCTTGCTCCGTAGATCCAAATGCGGCGCACATCGGCGCCATAAGTCCCTTCCCCGGAACGATGTGGCTATTCCCAGCCAATATCCATCGTCCCTCATAAAACCTCCGAAAGAATTATACAGTCGTTATGCTGTGTGTCGCGAAGAGTATGAACCGCCTCATCGTACCAGACAGAGGGCGGACCTTTTTCGTCCCCTCTGCCCCTTCAAAAAAAAAATGCAAGCCATCCCTGTTTCCTCCCTTCTGTGGGTATCCTTTTGTTTCCATCGCGGAGGGATCTCTTTTCCTTTCGTGCATTCTCGGTGGTTCCCGTATCGAGGCCGGCCTTAGCCCAATTGTACTCTATTCCTTCAAACATTTCCTCCGAGAGGTAACCCCGTTGCTTCTTCACGTAGGCCGCTTTCCGCATGAAAATTCCTCCTGAATCAGAGGAGACAAATCATTGAGGCCATAACATGCCAAAATTTGCTGTAGAAAGAAAATAGAAAAAAAAAAAATAATAGGGGGTATGATCCGTATTCCGTTTTTTTTTGGGTGCCGAAAAGACTTGCAGGAATTTTTGGTTCGCAAAAGAAAACAAAAAGAAAAAGCAGTCGCTAAATGCCAAGACGTAAATGAAAGATAGATCATTCTGTTGTGTTACCATGCGAGTGGCATCAAAACAAGTGCGAGAATGTCGGGTCAAGGTGTTGTGAACAAAGGAGCTAGGCCTCTGCCACGCGGGTAGTCGAGCGGCAACAAGGCCTTGAGTGTTGACGTAAAGTTACAGAAATCTGGGGTCCGGCATGTCCCACCAACCATACTATTGTTGATGCATACCATGCTGTCCCACGTAGCTGGGGTATTGTGGGTGTTGACCGTAAACGGAACTGGGGTGTTGAGGTGTGGGTGTCACAGGGCATCGTGGAGGTAATTGGTGATATGTCTCCTTGGCCATATTGTGGTTGTTGCCCACTATGCAGTTTCCGTCAGGGGTAATGGGAGGAGTTAGGTAGCCATCGAACACCATGTTGCTGTGTCCCTTTTGAGGTGTGCTGTAGATGTTAGAATGCTTGGCAGCGGGCTCAGTGGGAGGCGAGGGAGGGTTGGCGGTTCGGCGGGCGATGGCAGCCTGTTCGGCCATGAAATCGGCAAGCTTCTGAGAGACACGGGACAGGTTGGGTGTGGAGTACTTGCGTCCGAGGGTAGGAGAAGGCTGGTGGAGGTGGTGGGAAAGGGTCAGGAGAGTGAGGTTCTCGGTGTGATCCCATTCTCCATCGTTGACTTCGGCGCGGCCTAGAATAGCACGAGCAAGGGCAAGCGAGGCTCGGGCCATGGTCGAGGGCTTGGTGGATACAAAGTCGCGGTGGTAGAGAGCAATTTCGCTGAGGTAGGCAGCCATGTGTTCCACTTCTCGGTCGTCACCCTCCTCAGCAGCCATCAACTGGGAGAAGAAGTCGACGGTAGGATGACCAATGGTCCACTCGAGGGTGTTGAGGACGTGCATCTCCATCTGGGTGAACATGCCAGCATCGTACAGGCCGCAGCACATGTTGTTGAGCTCATGGATCTGAGGCACACGGTCCTTCTTGTCACCATACTTGGCAGCGATGAGGAGAGCGGCGCAGCCCACTAGCTGGTAGTGCTGCTTGTACACAACTCGCTTTGAGCAGTATCGGTCCAGGAGGTTGACTGTGAGGAAGAGCGTCTCGGGGAGGAGGGCGAAGGCGGCATGAGCCTCGATGAGGAAATCGATGAGGTAGGGTCTCATGAACCACTGGATTTCGCGCTGCATGTCGATGAGAGTGGCATCTGGAAGTGTCTCGTCCTGTTCTATGTTAAGACAGAGCACGAAGGTGAAGGCAGGATAATGTGGGTGATGAGCAAGCTTACCTCCATGTGCCTCATGTGCTGCATGATATCCTCCAAATACTCCTCGCCTGCTAACCGGGACAGCTCGCCGGCGATAATATCTTGTCGGTTGCGGGCAATCATCTTGGCGGCATCACGAGGGTTGAGTCTCGAGTGGTGAGGTTCATCGGACTCGACGAAGAAGGTGTTGTCGGGGTGAGAGTACGCCATGCTGGGCGATGTGTGAGTAGAACGATGTGAAGTAGTAATCGTTGGTGTTGTTGAGGTCAATGAGAGACTGTTAAGTTCCCCAGGAATCTTGTTCGGAGACGATCGAATGAGCGATTGACTCGGTTGTGTGAATGAGTGATGCACACCGAGGAATTAGGGTATTAAGATATTAAAGAGCGTGGTGAAAAAGATTAACAAAACGAGTGACCGTGGCTGGTAAACGAAGCCAGGAGCATGAAGACAATGAATGGGTGGAGGCAAGGAAAGGGATCGGAAAAGGGGTCGTTTAAAAACGAGGTCGACTCAAGGGCTCTAGAAGGACGGGATACGTATCAGCATATGGTTCTATTGCATAGGAGATCTGAAAATCTCAGTGGACCAAGACAGCTCATGCAGAGTCCAGGGGTGCGACAGTCCGCGGTTTTAGAGAAGCATCCCTTGGGTGATAGAGGCGTGTTGGCACGGGAGGACTGGGTCATTGGCACGGGAAAGGGTGGTGGGCAGAGGAAGGAGGGAGGCTTACCACCACAGGTCGGGGATGTGGCCAAGGCTTCCGAGTGAGACACTGTCCTGAGATCGAGTGGGAAAAACGAGCTAACGTCTCCCACGGGGCAATACTGCAGGACTGAGGTCGAGGTGGAGGGGGTTATGGTATGCGGGAGTGAATCCTCGGCATGCGGCTGGAAGGGGGAGCGAGGATTAGATTTCGAGTTGTGACATAATTGTCGGCTGTTCTTGCCAGCTACGTACCTGCTCACGCTCAAACGATCGGGATGAAAATTGGTCACTGAATCTTTGTTGGGAGGACGAAAGGGACCGGTCACACACACAGCGATGGTGGTTGGGGAGTGGCGCTGAGAGTTGTGTGGGTTGCGAATTCTCTGATGCTCCGAGACTGCGTACCGGAGAATTTTGGCAATCCACTGGTTGGAGGAGAAAAAAAAGGTGCCTGGCTCGAGGGTCGAGAATTGACAAGACTAGGACTGACGGAGTCAAAAAGAAAAGACGTCGATGAACAAAGTCTCGGGAAGGACACCAAGAATCGTCTCGTGAAAAGGGAGCGGAGCGAGTCGATAGGCGGCGACGGAGAGAGTGGATGGGACTGAATTCCGAATCGGGATTGGAAGGAATTTGCAGCGTCGAAGGAGAAGCTGGAGAGGGGAGAACAAGCCGGGGCGGAAGGCAAAAGCGAAATACCAGCAAAGGTGTCGTTTGATTCACTTTTCTGCAGACCGTCCTTTTCGGGGTGTCGTCTCACAGCTCCTGGGTCCGGGCCTTTAATAGGGCGGGCTGGGAAAGGGAGTCAAGCGGAAGCCCACGGTGATTCTTTCTCCTCGTCCAAAGCGCGTCTGCGGCCTGCGATCGAGTCAGGAGGAGACGGATTGGAAATGAGGGAATGAATGGATGAGGAAGAGGGAGAGGAAGGAGAGGAGGGAGGTTGCGGGATGAAGGTAGGAGGAGGATGGGAGAGGAGAAAAAGGACTGGAGGAGAGGTACGCGGGTAGTTTTAACAGACTAGAGCAAACGGGAGCAGGCCAACCCAGGCGAGCCAAACCACCAAGCCAAACCACCAAAGCAGCCAAAGCTCGCGAGCGCAGCGCAGCGCAGTGGGCTGCCTTACCCACTGCCCACTCCAGTGGGGACTTGGGGTGGACGGATGTACCCTGCTCAGTTCTGTGCGTGGAGGGAGTGGTTGTGGCGCGCCCGTGAGGTACTTTGGCTCCATCCCAGCAGAAGGGGGGGGTCCCTGGCACAGGAGTCATCCACAGGTCACCACCACGACAGTCCCTCTCAGCAAGCGTCCGTCACTCAGCCAGCCAGAGCGAGAGTGAGAGCCAAGGAGCTGCGCGCAATGGGCGTGGAGCAGAGTGAAGGGACCGGGGCCGACAGCCTTGGAGACTGGGGGGAACAGACATCACACGGGGGGGCTTGGGCTTGGCTCACACTCCCACTCCTCACTCCTGCATACTGCCTCTACCGCGAGGTACATCAGTCATGTACCGCGTCGCCTCGCTGCGTTGCGCTAGAGACACGCACCCAAGGCACGCTCTCGGGGGGGGTGGTAAGGGGAGGGGGGCTGGGTTTGGGCTTGTGCTTGGGCTTGGGATTGGGGGGTTGTTGGGGGTGAGCGATTGAAGCAGCATGGGCATGGGGGCGTGCCAGGTACAGCGCAGTACATCTCTCTCTTCCCGTACGTACCTGGGTCACGTTTGTGCCAATTGTGTCGTGTCGTAGCGTGTTCTGTCTCTCGCCTGGGGAAATTCGGTGCGAGCAGGGCAGGGATCCGCGTGCGGATGGGTGAGCGCTGCAAGAGGAGGATGGTTCTTTGCTTGTGCCTGTGCTTGGGCGTGCCGCCAGTAATGCTTCCAGATCAAGAGATGCTGCGAAAACGGCAAACGGCCGGGTCAGGCTAGGTTTGGCCGGGAGACTCGACTCGATGCTCCCGGATATGTCGATTACCGCGGGACCTTGACGACAATGATGACGGCAACGGTCTGGTGAATTTTTTGCGCAAGCGGAGAATCCCAACGGCGGGACTGTCACGGGGCTTTACATGCACGGAAAAAGTTATGATGATGATGATGGAATGAGACCGAAAATGTGCATTATATGCGCAAGAGTAATGTAGTAATAGAGAGAGAGAGAGCGAGAGAGCAGAGAAGAAGAGCGGGATGCAAACTGGCAGCACCCGGGTGCCTGCTTGTGGTGTGATATATCCTTCCTTCTCCGCACTTGAGGCCGCTTGTTGAGACCATCAACTGGCCCGTCTTATAGGCCGCCGCCATTGTTGACTTGCTCCTGTCAATAACGGACCAAGTTTTGGCGTCTTGTTTGTTGTTGTGGAAGGGCTACATGGCGGCCGGTCAAAGGCCTTATTGAGCGAGGCCGCAGGTGGCCTATTGTGTATTGTGCGCCGGTCGTTGAGGCTTGTGCCGGACCAGTGTGCCTCTCTCCCTTACATCCCGTCCACCACTTGCAGCCAGGACAGGATCGCAATGGGAGCACTGCGCAGGCTACCTACAGCCGCACTCGGGAGCAAACTACACCAACGGGCTACGGCCAGTTGAACACGAGGCGAGCATGGCCCATCAGACACAATATGCAATTGACACAAAGAAATTCTGAGTTGACACGAGTTGACAACATGCCGAGGATGACCTCACAAAGCCACCACCGTGCCACATCGTATGTCGATATATCGAACTTTTTTTTTTCTCCTTTCCACTTGTGCATGGCTGGGGCACCCTTCTCTCCAGCAGTCGTTCTGCCAGCATTCAGCGAGGTCATGGCCCGACGCAACCTCCACAACTCCAAAGGATCCATCCCGTCCCTCCATTATCCTGTCCGGCCCTCAGCGCTTGTCCTATCGCGCATCTACAATTGCGCTACTGGCCCCGCTCCCACCCGACCTCATTCCGGACCTGGGCACCTCGTTGATGTCGAACGCAGCAGGCATCGTTTCGGCGCCAGCGTAACACGCGAGACCCAGCCGCCTGGTCGCTCAACTGCCCGCCAAAGTGAGGTCAACGGCGGACGGGCCAAGGTCCAGCAGGGCCAAGGCCACTGAAAACCTGCTACGTGCGTTTTTCTCCCCTGCAAAATGCAACCACCACTGAAGTGTCTCTGGCCCGGGGTCATTGGCTCACCGGTCGCCGCCTGCTCCCTTGACCTCGGATGGAGTTTCGCTTGCTCGCTTTGAATGCTATAGTTGCTGGCCTTTTCCCTCTTCCCCCCTTCAGGCATGGGATCCCCAGGTAGTCATGCTCCACGCCCGCTGCACCTAGACGGAGCATCGGCCTGCTGCCGCGCAGAGCAACGTCCCATATTTCGACTCGCAATGTCCGCCTTTACGCCAAGTGCCATCATTACCCAGCGGTACGACCAACTAATGCGCGGCCTAAATGTAAGCAATTTTTTTTTTGCCCGTCAACGAACTGCTCCAGCGCGGCCAGTCCGACTCACGTCTCGTCTCATCTCGTCTCGTTCCCTTGTGATTTAGGTGGCCACTGTCTTTCCAGGGCCGCCGGACGTTTTCTTTCATGGTGCTACGGAGCGTACAATTGCCCATCTTGGCGATCGTCTCTCGGGCTTGCAGCGTTTTCCACACGAAGCCACCGTCACCGTCAGCAGATCTCTCAGCCTATGGCGATCTAGCAATAGCCTTCTAGAGAAGTTTGACAGAAACTCTAGGCCCTAAGTTGCTGGCTCACACTGATGCGAGCCCAATGGTTGCTGCTGTGCCTCTCGTCAATCTTCAAGCTCCATCCCCGTCTCAGCCAATCGCGCGCCCCTATCGCAGTCCTGCACAAACCTGGACCAAGCCAAGTAATTAATCATGCATGTCATGAAGACCGCTTCCTTTACTCAAAATCTCCTCATTCAGTCCATCCCGCCCGGTCCACCGCCTGGGTTATCATCTGGTGGCTTACTCGCTTCAATGGTTTGCCTGCAGTATTGTGTAAGCCTGTAGTTCCCTTTCAGACACCTTTACCTGCAACCCGGTCCGCCTTGAGCTCGTGGTTGCTGAAGGATTGGTGGCTGGACTGGCCTCAGGGGCTGCTGACCGATGCATGCTGCACCTTTTCTCAGACCGTGAGACCTTGTCAGCCTGTCTGATTGCCTTGCTGCAAGTGTTGAATCCTTGAAATTTGACGTCTCTTCTTTTTTTCTTTTCTTTTCCCGCCTCGGTCTTTTTTTCTTGCACAAAAAGTCACTTGCCAAGGCTAGTGCCTTCATATAATTCAGTACATTCATTACTCGCACAAAACGGGGTTGTATTGCACATAACTAACCGTTGTATTGTCACTACGTAACTAGACTTTGAAAAATGAACTTGCCGAAATTCGTAATCGTGCCGAGGCGTACAAATCAAAATGCCTCCATTTTCTCCGCTGGTTACTCGTGGTGATGATGAGCTGTCAGTGCTTCCGGCACAACCTCGCTGTAGCTTTCCGAGAGAAACCCCTGATCAAGAGTACGTCTACACAGGTGCCCCATACGACACTCCCTCGCCTGAAGCTATTTCTGCCTCCTCGGGGGCTTCCCAGTGCATGCCAGGCATGCGCTGCTCATGTTCAACCCCATCGGCGATCTTCGTTCCCACCTGAAAATTTCTTTTCTTTTACATGGCTACTACTCTGAGTCTGGCCCACTTGTCGCCGCTGTGTCGCGGGTATAATCCGTGCTACTAAAAGGAGGTGTGACACTGGCAATAGGGACCAACACCACCATTCGCCTCGCCTGTACGTACACCAAGACGAGACGCCCTATTCCATGCCGCGACAGCAGCAGGGCTCTTCGTCCTAGTCTACGCGACATTGCCTGTCTGCCATGCCCGCGATTGCCAGTCGCCGTTCCCGTACTAGAATGGACCCCGGTGTTCCGTGCCCGCACACCGACGCCATTGCTGAGGCTGATGTCCCCCAGCACCTTGTAATTAGCACTGCTGCATCTCACGTCGGTATCACCAACAGGCCCCTCTTGCCGTCCGTTTGGATCCTGGAACTCATGGGTCCAGCGTCCGTAAAAGCATGCTCCCCAGGGCTTGGGTCTCGGGATCAGAGATGAAAAAAAGAAGAATTGCGGCCTCAACTCGTCGTCAGCCCCCGTGCGTCGCCTCAGACAGCGTTGTGCCTAATATCGCCCGCTTGAAACCTCCCAATGCTCATTTCCATCCCATGCCGCCGCTTGTCAAGCCGCTTGCTTTTTTTACCGCTGCAAGGGAAGAGGGGAAAAACGAGAGATGGCCACCCCCACTCTGGCGAACGCAGGCTCGTCCTCCCCGCGCACAGGACACCCAGCCTGCACTGGTGGCATAAGCACAAAGGCTTTTGTGTAGTCAATGACGCAGCATTGGTGATAGCTATGCAGGACATACATATAATTGCCATTAAACTCTTTTATTCACAACCAATGCGTAGTTGCTCCGCCGATGTCTTCTAGATGGAGACTTCGGAAATGGCGATCCAGGGCTTGTCGACGCCTCACATGCGCCAATTGACATGGTAACCCCTTGAGCCAGGGACCACCTGAACTCTTGGGCGTTGAGTCCTTGTCTTGTAACTTTTCCGACAACTCCAAACCACCAACAAGCCAACCTTGCAATGTAAGGTAGAAGTATCATGTGAGACCGACACCGATCCATCAACCGCGAAACAAGATCTCAACCTATCCGTGTCATCGGCGCAAACCCCGAACCCCAGCCGCCGTTAGCTCGCGCTTCGGACCCTGGTCCGCGGTTCCGTGAAGCAAGGGAAAATCTTTTTTATAAAAAAAGCACCCTTCATTTCATTGACGTGTGAGGCAATCAAGCCCCAAAAGACAAAGAAACGAAAAACCTTAGCCTGTCATCACCGCACCCAAAAAGGCTTTCTCAGACGCGGAGCAGACCACGTTATTTAGTGCCCCATCAAATACACGCCCCCCTCGCATTCGCGTCTTGGGTTGGCATCTCGTGCCTCTCAACGCGCGCGTTCTGGCGTCGTAGTTCTGGCATCCAATGAGGTGACGCGAACCCGCGACTTGAGACTCGGGTCAGCGCATTGTAGGCCCATGCTAGGTTGCGGAGGAGGAGGGTGGCTGGACAAACGAGGACGCCTCCAAACCCACCAGATGGAGTGAAAGGCCCAGGCTAAGTTAGCGGCCGGCACCATCCCCCCTGTCGACAGAAAAAGTCGGGACACGAGGCAAAAGCGTCATCCGGATCTACATTCTGTCGTCGGCTGCGATCCACAGTGAGGATTGCATTGGAAATTGAAACTACATCATCGGGTGCATAACTCCGATGGCGATTGAAATTATGGAACGAGGGGTGGCCCTCGCTACGGGATATCATCAGTGATATTCGCTGTGGGCGCCACGCTGGAATTAACGGAGTTTGTCGATCCCACTGTCGATGCTGGCTTTTTTTTCCTCCTGGTCACAACCTATTTTCTCACAGTCAACCACCTGCAGCAGCCAGTGAGGGGTAGCCCCAGGAACCACAGCCGGGATCCCTGGCCCTGGAGGGCGCTGAGTGCAAGATACCGATCTTTGAATCAGGGTTGTTCCGCATACGTGGGCACTGCCCAACTGTTTGGTACCATCTTTGGATATATCAAATGTGATGTGTACTTGTTATCAAGTTACCCTGCAGATACTGCTCATTCCTGAAAAAGGAAAGAAAGGGAAAAAAAAAATATTTCACGCTCCGCCCTTCGCCAATCGAGCGCCGTTGCAGGTCCCCCATATTTGCATTACGCCGTAGTGCTGGCCTGGGTTTTTTTTCGGCTCACCTAGCTGACGCTGCCAAAAAAGACTCTTTGCGGCTGGCTTGTCCAATCTGGGTTAAAGACTGGGCCAACGTTTGTTGCGCCACCAGGCAATCGGCAGAGCCCAGCCTGTCCAACATGGTTTAGTTTACGAGTCTGGAGTGAGCTGAGTGCCACTGTGGTTGCATGCTCGGACGATCAACTTCAATGGCTTTGTCAATCACTATGTACACTGGAACCAAGTCCGGTTCACCTCAAACACCCGCTCTAGGAGAATTAGCCAGAGTCGCTCTCGGTTGCTGTCTCGCGGGAACCGGAGCGTGCCAGCCAATAAACCACGCGGACTACAGGGAACAAGGAAGACCAATATCGCCCACGGATCTCAACCCCGGACTCCTACGACAACCACCGTCGTTGTGGGCTCGACTTTTCGCAAGCCGCTGCCTCACAGAGTTGTGCTCGGCGACTCCCCGCCGACCAACTGCGACACATCCCAGGCCGAGGGCCAGGTCAGAGACATGCATCGCAAACCCGCCTCCATGGTGCCGAGCGACCTAAATCATGACCCAAGCCACGTTCCTTACGGGACTGCATGGACCACTGAGTCCCAGAGAGCGGCCTGGTACCAAACCAGACGTCAGCAACCATGGCCCATCCCGAAAGCCTTTCAGGCCGGATGAATAGACCTTGACTTGGCCCGACCTGGCCTGGCCTGGCCTGGCCTAGCTGCCTGGTCTTTGTTGTGTCGGCCTGCCGTGTCGTACCATCATCCACTGCTTGTGCTCTCGTAAACTGCACTGGCCTGGCCGGGCCGCGGTCGAGAAAGCCTAAGAAAGACAGAACCCGGCAACCCAGCTAGACATGGCGAGGCGTTGTTGCGTCAATGCTCAGAGGGCAACGGGTTTCAACCCCACCCGCAAGGGCATCCGCGGGATAGTACAAGTACAATGCCGCTACATGGTGATTCATTGCGTCCGTGCCGGCCTGCCGGATGCAAACCTCAGACTCCGACTTTTTATTCTCTCACTCAGATTTTGATACGAATAGGCAGTCAACTGCAGGTTGCCTCATCCCTCGCATCGGGGACATGCAAGACTGCGTGACATGAGACGCTGATTGGTGGGGTGTCGGGCATTGCGCTGTGGGCTGCACACTCAGCACCAGAGCGCTAGGCACAAAGGAGGTGCTGGGCGCCCTCCACTGTAACCACTTAAAGCCCTGCTAGTCCTGCCCCGCAATCGTCCTCAGGTTCCATCCAGCCTTCAAATAAGTTAACAACCCGCTCAAGTACGAGACGGAGAGTTAAAAAGACTGCCTGGGCGGCATGGTAGCTAAGTTAGAAGGACCCGGTGGAGAAACTATGTAGACATCTAGACCCTCTTTTTGCTCCGGCGCCTCCTCATCTGCATCTACGGTTGACGGACCAGCAAGTTCTGATCTGTCAAAAGAAAAGAAAGAAGTGTTGGACAGGACCCTTTCGCCGAGACGAACCGCAGTGGCGCGTTATACGCCGAAAAAGACCGTGTTTCTGTCCCCCGTGCGTGTTCCGCGTTGCATGTCACTGCGTACCCAGTTGGGGCTGTCAGCCAATTCGTCTCCTTTTTCCTTTTTCCTGGCCAATCTGTGACGATTAAACCTTGGCAGCGCGGGTAGAGTCGCCGCAAGACATGCCAGGATTCTAACCAGTGAGTGGCATGTCTGCATCCCACTTGCAGTCCAACTGCCAGCCATCACTTTCCCCCTGCCGTCGCTTTAGCTAGACGGGATGTGCAAGCACTATAATAAGACCAAGTTGGCTTTGCAAAGACATGGCTCTCAGACGCAGTCCCTGATCAACAGCAGCTCAGTAAAAGTAATTATAGTTGGGTTGCATTTGGGACTTGCTTTTTTTGATCAATCACTGGGTCGATGCTGTGATATCCAAGTAATGAGACAATTCTATCTCCGAGTAGGATCCTTAGGTTTCGGTCATTGACAGCATCTCTTACCTGGTGACCCCGGCTCACCCGGTTTTTTTTTTCTTCTGGGCGTGCATCATCGCTCGCGGCGCCGATTCGCTTGTACAAGTTGGTACAATACAGCCTCCCTCTCCGCCGGCAGCTGCTGCGCCGAAGCCTAACCTCTCACGCCCCGTTCCTGTCCCCATTCCCAACCCCCATTGACTAAGAATGTGCCCTGCGTTTGGCGGTAAGCACGCCTCACACCCACGGGCGCAGGGACA
Organism: Calonectria hongkongensis; assembly: GCA_017140755.1. NCBI lineage: Eukaryota > Fungi > Ascomycota > Sordariomycetes > Hypocreales > Nectriaceae > Calonectria > Calonectria hongkongensis. The sequence goes on along the minus strand of JAACJA010000026.1, from coordinate 969,399 downwards.
CGCGACACCACTTTGACGCTGGCTTGCACGTCGCTACACGCTCGCGTGCATGGGGTTGCTGCAAGTCGCGTGAAGGCAACTCTCTGTCTGGTCAAGTGTGAGGGGGAGGCAAAAACTTTCAATGCAGATGAGGCTGGTTTCTATGGAGTTTCTGGGTCAGTCTGCATAGCCCTCAGTTTTGCTCTGCAGGACGCTCCGCCCGTTTCCTCTTCAACGACGCCATCACGGATGCATTTTTTTTTTTCTTTCCACCCAAGGCGGGCCTCATTACCAAGAGATTTTCCTCCCGGTTGCTGTGGCCTGCTTGCTCTGTGCAGGGACCAGGCAGACGAGCACCTAATTAAGCTGCTTCGGGGCAGGCGGCGTGGTATCAGAGGGCAATCCTGGCCCAGGAGCCGGTGACGAAAACCACATGGCCCGAGACCAGCGCGGACGCCCCTCTTGAATTATCAAAAAGACTGCTGTCGTTGGTCTCCGGCCGTCCTCCACATTCGCCGAGACCGCCAAAGCCCGCCTCCTCCGCCCCCAACCTTACATTGTCCGTGACCTCTGTATGTGCAAGACTCGAGATGTCACCACCCAAGTGGCTCAGAAAGTGGATTTGTTCCCGCAGCCGGTCCGCGACGATGGTTCAACCCCCCTCCTTAAAGGCGAGACGCCGTCATTTAGTGGAGCGGTACTTGTCGGGACCTCCTCGTCCCCGACCCAAGTTGCGGCTCGATGCACAAAACTGACGCGGGTGCACGTGCCATCTCTACCCACCAAGACAACGCTAAGCGCGCCATGTTCGAGAATTCTTCCATGAAGTGGAGATCGCGCGGCATGTGTGAGAGCCACAACGCGGGAAATGAGCCTGTAACGTCTGATCGCCGCCCTACATGGGACTGGCACCAACCCTACACGCCACGTTACCCGCCACAGCGCCTCTTATTCAGACTTTTACGCGGCACGGAAATTGACCTTGTGCAGGGCAACTGTGCGGGTTTCGGATGCTCAACTTGTCCATTTATCACAGGCATTGGTTATGCTAATGCAACGGGGACTTCGTCGTGTCCTCCGATTGCTTGGCGGAAAAATCAGAAAGAAAAAATTTACACCGACGACGGAAAGGCCCAGTCTCCTCTCCCCATCCACTTGGCACGCTTGAGTGACGTCTAAAACCCATCAGACCCATTACCACCGGAGACCTTGGGTGCAACCGAAGTACAAGGGGGAAAAAGCCCACTCGCTGCACGACAAAGGTTCATTGACCCCATCACAGCAGTTGCAGAAAGAGGAGATACCGCCTTTAAGATTTTTTTTTTCATACATTGTCCTGCCAATGACACGAAAATTTTTCTTCTCCCCTCATCCACGCGATTTGTGACTTTTCTTTCTTTTTCTTTCGCTTTACCATGGCGACGCGTTTCTTCGTAAACCCCTTCCGATGACAACGCTTAGACCTCGGCATGAGCGCCTATTCGTGATCGTCGTCGCCGTCATGCTCAGTCACATTCCGGCTTGGCAACAGGGTGGCTGTCTACATCACGACTCCGTGCATCCGGCTTCGGGAGTCACCCCGGAAGTGCTCGAAACCTTGCCAAGGCGGTCAGTGGCAATGGTCGCCCGAGTTCAACCACAGTTGTGTTCGATGTGATCTTGTGATGCCCTCATCCTCAAACCCCCTCTTTTGCTTCCCCTCACTGCTATGACATTGAGATTGGGATCCAAATGGGATGACAGCGGGTTTGGCGTATCTCAAGTTTCAAGCATATTCCCGTCTGTGAACCTCGACATCGTTTCGATGGCTTCTCATAGGCTGAATCTATCCGTCACCGAAGATATTCATCTATCTCTTGGATGCTCGGAACTTTTTTTTCGGAAACAATTCGATATTGGCCAGCTTCCAATTGATCTCCCCTCAAACACAGCGCCAATTGCGTCTACTACATATTTGTTTTAGAAACATGGCCCGTTGAATATTTACTTACTGTGCAGATAGAATCGTATAGAATCTCGACCCAACGATTCAAACCCTGTATCGATGTTTTTCCTCCACCCAAAACATAGAACGATGCCGTGCTCGGACTGTCGCTGCGCGACATCCCCCCCGACACTCGTCACCTCATCGCTTCGAAACCGTCATGCCTACGCCCCAACAAGCAGCCACAAAAGTGACACAACAACATCCCTTCAACCACATTTGGATCGCGTGTGTGCATTCCCGCGGCCGACCGGCCAACTTCTGCCCATGGCCTAGATCCTAGGTGATAGTTTTCGCGAACACATTGTTTCAATGTCCGACGCACCAACCAGATTGGCCGAGAAACCGAGGTTGTGATTATGCTTCGTGTCGACTTCTACATCTCACATGGCCACCTGTTTGCCCGTCACCCGGCGCTACAAGACACCCGGATGCTGTACCGAGTGGTACCTTCGCCTGGGACTGTCAAACCCAGGATGCTGTTGCAGGGGATGCGACCACAACAACCGATGGATTGATTGACAGGCCCCGTCTCCCTGTGAAGTCATACTTTCATGTCTCGTGGTCTTGATTCGTCTCACCTAAGAGGTAGGTCGGGCGCCTATTGCCACTGGGGCAGCCAGTGACTCGCCACAAAGCGGCGGAGTCGTCGTCGTCGTCGGAACCAACGAGTATAGAGGCGGGAGAGGCATCCGGGAACGCTTCATCGTTTGGCCAGGGCGCAAGACACGACATGCTACATCAAGCAAATGCTGACGAATATCCGCTTTTACCACGGTCCAGGGACCTCGAAGAATGAGTCTAAATTTGGCTTGCCTGGATGGATGGCGACATGCACCCGCATCGGTTCTCCATGGCGCGGGGCGCCCGTCGTTGGTTGTTTGGCGAGACGAACCCCTGGCCTCTGATTGCTGGTGGCCTACCCTATCACAGGCCGAGGACGGGTTGAGTGGAGGTCCTTTTTGGAGGCCTTGTCGCAAGGAGAGCTCTAGCTGAGCGAAGAAGCTATGAGACTGGATGTTGCGGATTGCCCAACCAGGAAGCAGCACTGGCATCTTGATTCTTGACACGAACATGTTCCCGCCGGTGGATCTGTTTGCCTCCCGGATTCATCCTGGTTGCGCTCAAACGCATTCTCGACTGCCAATTGGGTTTGCACTGGTGAGATGCGGTGGTTCCGAATATAGTGTGCACTTTTGGTGGACGTGCAAGCAGACGCTGAAACTCCTCATCACATCATCAACAGAAGCTCCAGTGCCTCATCGGGATTCTGGCCGTGCTTGACGATCTCGATTCCCCGTCACACACAGATAGACGGCCCACACACTGCACATCGCTCCCTCAGGACTGGCTTTGCAACTGCATGCCAGAAACCCGATGGCAGGCCTCTGAGACTCGGACTGGCGTGCATTTGAGCCCAAGAAACAGGGCGTTTCCTTGCGTGAGCGATTGTGCCATGCCCTAGCGGGTTGACCTACAGCTCACTTCACTCAGCCTTGTTTGCTTTTTCCAGATGGTGGCCATTTGCGGCACAAGCTAGGCAGCACCGGATCCGTCTCAGACACTAGTCGGCTCGCTAGAAGGCCAGGCCCGCTCCATCCACCATCCCCGCACCCTCAATGAGCATTGTAACTGGATAGCTTTTTTGGCGCTTTGAGGAGATGACCTGTCCAGCTGGAGCTCCCGCAAACAATTCCCGGACGAGCAATGCTCCCCACCCGTCTTCCCCTCTTTTGTCAACAATGACTGGCGGATGACGGCGTTTTGCCATCGAGGCCTCTCGCAATGCCTCGACTGGGCCCCTGGTTTAGAGCCCGGCTCGTGCGGCGGTCATACGTGCTAGTCTCCTGGTTCATCACACACAGAGCCAGCCCGCCAGGATCAAGTGTGGGGTCCCGCGAAGCAGAAGAAACCAAACCGGGAAAGCCACTAGAGCTCTGGAGAGAAACTCGTGTCGGTTGAAACCTAGAGAAAAGCAACAGCTCCGGCACTGCTAGTCACCCCAAAACGCGAGCTCCGTACGAGCCGCGATACGGTCCAGCTCGCATTGAGGCATTGCCAGTGCCTACTATTTGGATCTATTGGCATTGGCGTTTCTCCATTGTCCGTCATCACTGGGCCGACGGCTTGATCGTGACGTGCAGCACTTAGCTAGCGTCGCCTTCGTTTGGAATTAAGGCAGCTTCTACGCCTAGCCCCGATTCTTCGCCGGAGATCTACAGCCAAAACGAGCAGGTCCATTCTGTCCCTGTTTCGCGTGTCACGTCGCGGCACCTGCGTATCACCATGTCCTCCACTTCATCTCTCTCAAAATAGCTGGGAAAAACTTTGACAAGTTTAATTGGCACTTCTTGATTGATGTTAATGAGCGTGTTAATGAGCGTGTTAATGAACGCGCACGACCACGGGCTTAAGCCCTCATCGAGCTTCACCCAATGATCCGTCGCCAGTAGTCTCAAGCCACACGAGCCCAGACATTTTTGGGATTATTGTTTAGTCTAATCAACGCACTAATGAAGCAATCAACGCGTCTGACACGCGTAAAGCAGCTTCGCTGACACCATCGTGGCCCAGTATGCTGGGATCATTATTTACTTTGACACGATTGACCAGTGGGCGAGACGAAAATCCACATTTTACTGGCTGTACACCGGTGCTGCAGTAGTTCGGCCGTCCATTTGGCCCATATCTGCACGTCAAACCGGATCTCGACACATCGCCTAACTTAGTTGAACAATACTTATCAACAAAACAACAAAAACAATTATCCCGCGCGCCTCCCAGGGAGATCAATGATGATCCGATCGCTGTCGGCTGAATTTTCTGTTCGGGGCTTAAAGTTACCAATCCCTCTTGCCGTAAAGCGCCATGTTCGACTTAGTCGGCCTAAACTTTGCTTTTCTTGGACCCAGCACATTCATTAACCCCGACATCCTTGGGACATGATAATGATGTTATTGCTTGATATGAGGTGGGTGTGCAGCCTGCGTGTTGAGCGAGCGCAACCAACGAGAGAAGGGAGCCCAGCACTCGCGGCTAATTGCGCGGTACCACACTTCCAATTACAACTGACACGCAAGAAACACTTTTGTGAGAGCTGAAACTGATACGTGGGGGGGAGGGCATGGTGGTTCCAATCCGCCCTCAGCAATCCCCTGTACTTGCCAGCAGCCTCAACTGCCCATCCGCGATTAGCAAGCGGTCGAGTGAGGCGATTCACTCCGTCGCAAAAGTAGTATTACACCACCCGCGTTTTGGAGATTTGCGTGGAGTCGTTGAAGAAACGCCGTTCGGCCCCCCCTCCATCCCTGCTGATATGCCGAGAGGGTCAAAGAGTCATCATGTCTTGAAGCCAGGAATCATGAGCAGGGGCGTTTTCGGTGCTCCGTCTTGCTTTTTCGCAAGGAAGGCTCGTAGCATGGACGTTTTAAGCATTCGTGGGAACATCGTAATCATCTAGAGTGGCTGCAGATGCCGCACACTTCAATCTCGCTCACCCTGGCCGCGCTCAGTGGCACCCCTGGTTCCTCTCGCAGCAAAGCCTCCGTTGTAGCCGCCCCTGGCGGCGGTGGACGCTTTGATAGGGCTGGGAGAGGTTTCAGCGAACCTGGCCTCAAAAACGAAAATGGAAGAAAACGCAGTGTTTGTTGGCCGGTTTGCGATTCAAAACCTGGTAGGACCTTGCCAGTCCCGTCCACCCCGCGCGCGTAACAGCCAAGTCTGGCTTGGTGGTGCGACGTAACACACAACCGCCATACCGCGACAGCTCCCACCCCTATTGAGGGTATTCCTGCCCAAGGAAATAGCACCGGGCGAGCATCCCTTTGTAATACGGCGCAGCGTTGAAAAAGAAAGCAATTCGCTGCGGACGTCCAGGGCAAGCGAGACGACTAGACGGCTCGGGCGCCCACCCCGGCCCCCGGCATCTTGAAATGACGGTTGCCAGTGTATTCCGTCCAACAGAGCATCGGCCGCCGTCCGGTACCCACTCGATATCATTCATGTTTCTCTGGTGTTGGTTATTGTTTCGTCGTGTTGTGTTGTGTTATGCTCCTCGCCGTGGTGCTGCGGGTTGCATCCACACACCATCCTCCCTGGCCGGGAATGCATTGGCTCCCGCCCGTCAAGGTGACAAGGATCAAGCAGAAAAGACGGAGGGCGAAGAAGAGGGCTGTGAACCAACAGGGCGATACCGACCAGCTTTCAGCGCGATGGCCTCGGACCGGCCGGCCAAGGCTGGGCGACCAATACCGTCGAGTACCCAAGGTTTTGTGCAGCTGTTCAGCTTGGACCGGTTTGCGGCCAGCTTCCTCTCTGGTCAAGAGCCAGCAGGGATAGCGGCCCCAAAAGACGGCCAAATCGGGCCTCTGATCGACCCAGTGATTGGCGTCGTTCATGCGCTGGGGAGCGCTGTCGTGGCTCCAATGAGGGGGACTGGTCTCGGTCTGCGTGATGAGGAGGCGTTGTTTCATGCTTGTTATTGACATATGCGTCATGTACATTTGTTTGGCCTCGTGATGCAGCCTTCTCCTCTATCTACAGGCTTGTCATCATGCATATTGGCCAAATTTGTCTACTTGAGTCGCCAATGTTGTTCTGACGGCTCGAAATGTAAGCGGATCTGGCATGATTTGCCCTCAACCGCATGTGACAGTAAGCATCTGTGCCGCTGCCATGCTCGTCTAGCTTCCCCCCCTGCGTCCATAACCTTACCCGGAACCTGTGAATTCACTGCCAAACGGCGACGAGACAGCGCCTATTGATTGTTATTGCGATCCCTGCCCCGTGGTTGATGTTTCAAAGAGTAGCAGCCAGAGGGCCGAGGCCGGAGTATTTGGCCTCTCTGGCCGCGACCAACCTGCTGCTTCTAGGATTGCATGGTATTGTTCTATACTACCTGCCGTTCGGGGGGGTGCTTGGTGACCGCCAAGACCGGTCCTCTTGTTAGCTTCGCGTTAACTACTCACATAAGTCTCTCTAGGGTACGCGTGCAAGGGACGGTTATGTTTACAATAAGCTAGTGGGCCTTGGATTTTGCCTTGGGAGGCGTGCACTGCAACATCGCCGGTCGGAAAGTAACTGCCGAGGGAAGAATAGCCTATTTGGTATCTCGAACTCACTTGCTGGGTTGGCTTGTTCCTCAAATTGGCAGTCAAGCCGAGGCGTAGACGTAGATTTTCCAGCGATACTATGTTCCAACGATTCATGGCCAACCGACGTAGAATCGACTGTATTCGAATTAAGTTTGAGGACACATGGAATTTTGATATACCAATTGTAGTTTACAGCTCCCTTACAAACCGTATCTAACACTGGTCATCTCTTATAGACATGGATGCTCCATTAAGCCAGCTCAAACTTGGCTCGTAATTAAAAAGCCCTATCATTGTGTCCTCTGCCCATAAAGATGAAGTATCAGCGTTGAAACCAGACAGTTGCGTTGCTGTTCGAGGAGTGTTGACAGCGCTGCTGACGTTACCGCTATAAGAACCCAGAGAGTACCGCTGCGGGTTTGGCTCAGCCTGCCCAAGGGGAATATCGTTCCGAGAGAAGGATATCCTGGAGTTGGGCATAGCAGCAGAACTAACTGGCTGTGCGAATTGAGGCTGCTGAACACTGGAAATTGACTGTGGAGGAGACGCTGTTCTTGGTGAAGGGAACAGAGGGCGACAGAGGTCAACTAATTTGGAGAAGAGGTTATGCAACCGTGCTACTGCTTTACTACTGGCAAGCCCATGGGTAACTCTCTGCAATAACATGAAATCTTCAACGGACGACGTGCTCACAACGTTGCAGAACAAGACGAAGAAAGGGCATAGAGGGTATGCATGGATAGTCCTAAAGTCTGATCAGGAATGATTGCGCAGGTAGAAAATGACAGAGCTTACGTGGCAAGAAAAAGCGGATAATCTTCATCAGTAACCTGATTCTGACTGCACAATTCCCAATCCTGTACTTCTGAAAGGGCGAGAAGAGCCAGGCGAGCAGAGGTCAAGCATTTTTGCCGTGTGCCTGGGTCGGAAGCAACGTCGGGGCTCAGTCTGAGGACTGCAGTATCCAGAGAGTAATAGGCAAACTCGATCGAGCGCCACATGTAGTATGTATGTGACTTTTCGCCATCCGGAATGTTTTGCCTGACCTTCGAGAGCGAGCATGATTAGTGATGAGAAGGAGGAACGGTGTAGGGAGAGACGAACTTGGCTGAGCTGGGCATATATTGGGGTCATTCGCTGCTGAATGGCTGCGACGGCATTCTTTGCATCAGTGCCATCACGGTCATTTGATTTCAAATGTGCTTCTCGCCAGTTTAAGACCATATCTTGAATGCATCCAAAGTCTCCTAGAATATTTCCCATGACAACCAACGAACGAGAGAGGTCTGGATGTGAGAACCACGCCCTGTTAACCTCCAAACTTGGTAGCGATGGTGGCCGTCCAAGATGCATCGATAGCATCCGATCAAGAGTAAAGCACCAGAACACGCAGGCATGAATCTCGTATTCAAGTTCTGTCTTTGGAGGATTCACAATGTTTTCTGCTTTGTGATAACCAAGGGCTACTAGGATATGGCTTGCGAGCGCGAAGAGATTCCACCCCCTGGAGCTCTCACCTGAGAAATGGGCAAACATGCCCTTGGATAGTTAGCATGTGCAAGCAGCATAAAAATGGAATTGAAGAAAACCTACACCAGCGACCAATGCCTGGCAGAGGCTGAGAGTCGGAGGCGCCAGCACGCTGATATTATCAATGGCCTGCAACAACAGATCGCGATACCTGTTTTTGGAGTCTCGTATGTGCTTTTTCAGTGGATTTCCGGCGTCTAACTTTGGCCACATTCCAAACATGATATAAATTTTGTAGTATATGCACACTTGATACTGTATTTTAGTCTGGCCTGAGACAGTTTCGTTGACCAAGGCAGTGCCCATTCTCTCCACAGTCTTGGGGAAAAGGTGGTTTGGAAACTGAACGTTTACAGGGCACACGGAATCAAGATTTCGCTCTAGAGCAATTGTCAACTAGTCGTAATATATGAAGTGTTCATTCGACTTACCTCGAAGTAACATAAATAATGTCTCTGGTGGAAAATATGGCAAGAGCGTGGAATTTGTAATGACCACGTCCTCGCATGTGCTAGCTGTAGACCGACAAGAAACTCGGTTGATGAATTCTAGCGCAGATTCGAGGATTGCTCGCCTGTTTCGCAAAAGATCACCGCCCTGACGAAGCTCCAACTGAATAAACTCAGAAGCTTCCGTATCCATTGAGTCGGCGTTTGGATGAGTCATTCTTCGGGGACGCTGTATTTCTGCAGTGGCATCAACCTCTCGCTCTCGCTTCACCCCTCGAGGGCTAGCCTGGGACGGATAATTCAACGAAACACCCGTGATAACGGATGGATCACTGGTAAATCTGTTTTCGGCACTTGGCGTTCCTAGACACAGGCCATAGTGGCTGCTCGAAGTTGACGTCGGGCTGTTGTTCATCGATGCTGGGGTTAATATCCGAGGCTCCGGTATTGTCAATCGCTCTCCCATAATAATGGGTTGTTTTTGACTAGAGGTATAATATTGGTTACCTATATAACATCCGGTATGATATGAATACTTACGCAGGAAGTCTTCCTGACTGGATGACCATTTTGAGGGGGTGGGTTTGGGCCAAATATGATTGGCAGAATGCCCATTAGGTTACTTTTTGGTGATTTTGAAGCGAATAGAGACAAACTTTCATGCGTTTCAAGGGCTGCAGAAAAAGAAACGTAAAGAAGGGGAGAGAAGAGAGAAGTGTAAGGGAGAGTAAAAAGAGAAGAAGGGGAGGGAAGATTGCAACCGCCAGAACGCGACACCCGTTGGAAAGTGGCAGAAGCCAGACTCCCACAACAATGATCGGAATGAGTTTGCATCCGTTACCCGGAAGCTTGTAAGGGGGGCAAAGGAAGCTGGCGCATATTGAGTTGAGTACTATCGACTGATCTTGTGCTGATGGGCACTGTGGCTTGAACCGATAGCTTCCATTCGTGCCCGTCGTCGGATTTTTGTTGGTGGCGTCAAGCCGCCTCTCATCGATCCAAACGCTGTTCCGCAGATGAACATACTGGCCGGCGTCTCGAAGTTCTAGAACGTCCCCGAGGAGAGACGCCGTCTATGATGCTTGGCATAGTTGAGAACTGACAGAGGGTGACAATCGGCGGAGCTGAATGTCACCAGAAAACACGCCATTGGGCTGAAATATAGAGGCCCGTGCTTGAATTCTCGTAAAGAAGAAAAGAAAGGAAAGCCTGTGGCTTTTCAAATACGGCACAAGTCTGGAAAGTTTGTTCTCCCATCTCCCAATTCAGTGATGAATAAACAATTAAATATTAAGTAAATAAAAGAAATAATAAAACAATATATATATGAGTTTTTGGCTTATTTATTCCTTTACTTTTATTTTTATTTTTGCTATCGGTTTAACGGTTAGGCGCATCTCTAGAGATGTGCAGAATCGGGGATGCGGGCAAGCCCCGAGACGGTACAATATGTAAGCCGTGTTACTTATTGAGAAGCTCACTGGCCGTATCAATGATTCCTTGATCTACGGCCCCTGAAAGAAGAAGAAAAATATATTTAGATTTTTGGTCATGCATCCGCTTCTCTCTTTCTCTCAATTGTCTTCTCTCCAAACCCATCATCAGCTGCACTTCGGGATGGGCAAGCCGGGCCGATTCTTATTCTCTCCGCACAGCTACCTGTCTCTAAGGTATCTCGAATATTGCCTCTATGAACTGATGTTCCAAAACCTGCATGGAACTTGTGGAGTTTGTCTTTGAAACAAAGCAAGTCGTGAAAGTTGGGAGATGTTGACAAGGACGGATTAAAAATAACCCCGTCACCCTAGTCCGCTGCCTGCACGAGGCGATTTACCCGGAGGCTCGACGCTGCTGACGATGGAAGCCCGTCTTACAAAAATATCCCCTCAGCCACAATTTGACGCGAATGCTGTTCCTTCAGCTACATCCTCTCTTTTCAGTTCTGATTTCCCTACTTCGCCTTGACACCTTGCATCGAGCTGGGAAATTAAAACTCAGTACTGCTTACTGCAGCCAGCCCCCCCACCACTGTTGTACAACCAGCGTTTAGACCAATCACGAGCGCATAAAGCATCTAAGTGCGGCCACGATGACGCTCGCGAACCCTGGAAAACCAAAGAAGTGGACGAGAGCGAGCACGCCTCGAGTGAAGACTGGCTGTGGAAATTGTCGGTACGTATGAGCACTCTGGCAACCTCGACAAGCTTGAAGCAGGAATCTGATGCATAGCATAGAAAGAGACACATAAAGTGTGACGAGACTAGACCGTCATGTACTAAATGTGTCCGGAGTGGTTGGAGGTGTGATGGGTATTCAACACCATCACCTCCCGGAGAACAGTTAGGGAACCAGATTGCGAGACAGGCCGTGACCCGAAAGAGGTCGTCTCCTTTGAACATTTCATCATATTCACTCCCTTTTAAAATCCCGGGGAGCCAGAAGGACCGCCAGCTCCTGCACTACTTTTGTACTCAGGGATCATCCGACATTTCTGGCTTCTTGAGCTCCAAATTCTGGAACCATACGATTCTCCAAAACAGCTACCATGAGCCAACCGTACGCCAGGCTCTTGTAGCATTGAGCTCGCTCCACCTCACTTGGGCTACATCGGACCCCTCGTCCTCTGGTGACCAACTTGCTGCCGTGGAAACGCTCCAGCAACATGGTAAAGCCCTGCGCATGCTGAATAAACGGTTGGAGACTTGCGATGCGGAAGCCATCAAAGTGGCACTTCTTTGCTGTGTCCTATTTTTCTGCTTTGAGAGCACTGTTGGCAATGTTGATGCTGCTCTCCAGCATCTTGCCAAAGGCTTAGACATCTTATCCTCGAAGATGGTAAAAAATGGGAAGCCTATAGATGATTTAGATTCAATTTCCAACGTTTTGGCACGATTGGATCTACAGGCAACCATGCATAATGATGATAGGCTCCCGGTCATGGAGCTCACAACTCTAGACGAGAGACTAACAGGACTGACAAAGGACCCAAGAATTCCCTTTGATACCATCGGAGAGGCTCAAAAAACGTTGGACAAGATACAAAACTGGTTCTTCAGGTTCCTGATAACCAACGTCCCGTGTAAGCACCTACCCGTTGAGTCGATCCCTGTAGCTATTCTACAAGAAAAGCAACGTCTCGATCAAGAGTATAACTGGTGGCTTCAAAAGTTCTCGCACAGTGTCATAACCCCTCACCAGGATCAAATAAGCTGCGAGATTCAGACATTGTTGATACACCATCGAGTTACGTATATGCTTCTGCAGGCAAACTTTCCAGAAGACGCCGCCATCTTCGGTGCCTCCCCGAATCTAGCCGCAGAAGAAGTCATAGCCCTCACAGAGAACATCCTAAACAATCTTCAGGAAAAGAACACCACAGCCGAAACAGCTAAGAATCCTCGTCGCAACCTCGCTTCCGATACTGGTATCATTGCCCCCCTCTCTCTGTTGGCTATAAAGTGTGCCGATCCTTTCGTCCAGCAGAGAGCTTTGGAACTCCTTGCCTTGTCCCAGAGACAAGAGGGCTTGTATGATGCAATGACCATGCTCGGGGTTGTGCAAAACTTGACCGACATCAAGGATATGCGGCTGCAAATGGCACAGCAAGCGGGAATCATGGATCCACAGCCGAGGTCGCTGGAGTATTGGACACTAGACGTCATAGAGGGACAATCAGGGGGGATAACTGCGAGCGGATCACTTGTACCAGCGACTGTATTGCATCCTCCAGACTCCTTCACCGATGATACCCCTGTCTAATTACACAGCAATGCATTCTTCTCAAACCAAATCTATACCCATATTTATACAACCAAAATGCTTTACAAAAACACAACTGCATTAGTGACCAATCCTAGAGCAGCTACCACCGAGTACCATACACCGTCGCTGCTGAGAAGGGAAGCGCCGCTCGTTACACTGGTCGGAACGGACTTGTCGGCGGTATCTTCTGTTCGAGCGGCGAATCGCATCTCATCCTTGCCGAAATCAAATACTGCGACAACGTTGCGAAGAAAAGGGTCGCCCAAGAAGTTGACCGACAGGCCCTCTCCCTCGGCTGCGGGGGTGATGAGCGAGTAGCAAAAGCCAGTTGATGCGTCCTTTTGAACCAAATCGACGGCCTCATGCCAAAAGGTCTGGTTATCGATAGTCACACCTAACTTGGGGGCTGTGGCATTACACTCGACAACATAGACTCCATAGTCGTCGCTGAACTTGGCAGGGGGGTCAAATGCGGCGTTGATTTCTTCTGCAAGCTTCACGGGAAGCATGTTTGCGTTGTTGCCAGTGTCTACAACGGCCTGAAACTTGGTCGAGTTGGTCTTGAGGGACGATTTAGATGCCTGCCCCTTGCCCCAGGTGACAGAGCCTACCGTCAAGGTCATGAGGGAGATTTCGGGCTTGCCGCCGCTGTAATACTCGTCCGGAACGTTCTCGGTGATTTCGACCGGTGCAACAGCCCAGTTGTCGCTGTGGGACACAGGCGGGAGTTCTCCAAGGCCAAGCCAGCCTCCTGCGCTTGTAGTGGCGTTGGGACGATCAAGAGCGATGCTATACCATGAATCGACAAGTTTCTTCTTGTACATGTTGACAAAGAGGGGATCATAGACGGCCCTGTTTGTGATCAGTGCAATGGAATCGTTGGAGTTGTTGGTTCCATAGTGAGCCGAGGTCAGGGCCGGATAGCCAAGCCCCAGAATGCCACTGTTGAGCCCGTCTCCGATGTCGTTTGTTCGGTCGACAATTCCGATCTTCTGGTCGGTAACAGTGATGCCTCCAAGAGTGACGTTTTCGATGGCAACTTTTCCCAGAGCAATACCGGTGCCATATCTGACTCCAAAGGTCTGGTTCTTGACATAGCTCAAATCCTTTGGCGCGTCAAATGTGGGAGACCAGGCACAATCTCCCTGAGCAAGCTCGGTATTGTTTTTGCTGATGCAGTGGTATCCGGTTTCGGCAACCCAGGTGTCGCTGCTGCCCGTATCCACGAGGAGATAGAACGACTGGTCGCCGACCTTGACCTCGACATCGAACCACAGGCCGTTCAGGGTGGATATGATGGGGGCGGGATTCTTTTGTTGCGATTCGGCACGGCGATGATGACGACGAAGCGGTGCAACACCGGCGGCTGCCATGGATACAGTCGCCGCGGCAAGGGCAAAGAAGGTGAATTTCATGGTTGATTACTTGGAGGGGAGTTGATTTATGCTTAAGTTGCTGTGATGATGCAGAGACTGGAGATGGTGATTCTGGTTCATTATATATCATTGCTCTCTTCAAGGCATTGCTATTCACGTTGCCTAAACTGGCAATTGTAGAACCAAAACGAGGGTTCTCATTGGCCGCGTCGTCTGTTTCTTCAGCAAGACGGGCTCGGTCCTACATAGCCTCGAGCGTCGAGACGACGGCTTGAAAAATGACGAGCAGCCTGGATCGCAGGGTTTGATTGGTGCAGAGGCGCGGCAGCGCGCAGAGGGTTCGCTGTCTCGTCAATTTCAAGAACCGGTTGCTCGACGCGGGCACAGCCATCCAATGGTCGATCCTCCCAAGTGGGGGTCGCCATTACACATGATTGGCCACATCGACAATTTCCAAAACGGCTGAGCATTGCATGGCCTGGAAATACACGAGCCGTGTGGAATTTCTACAGCAAAAACTGACGAGACGCCCAATTGGCAACCTGAGCTACGTTTCTGATCTGTGGGAGGGCCTGTGGGCTTGGGATTTATACAGCCTTTTCTGTGTGGCTAACTTTGGCTTGATGCCGTCATCGTGAAGACAAAGCCACACTTGGATATTAAAACTAAATTGGTTGCATCACTTTATATAAATGGATAGATTGAGTGGCGGAATTACACATCGTATATCGGGGACCCGGTTCGCTTGCATTTTATAATGAATTGGTGTTGGGGCTTTAATAAGTTTTGATATTGGGATTTGCTTTCCAAGATTGGTTCGCAATCAGACAACCATTGGCAGAACAGATGGAAGAATGAATCCCAGCCGTTGTCTTTGCCGTTGAGAACGAATGGGACTGTCATACCCCGGGAACATTGTGTTTCGTTTTGCTTTTGTCATATCCAGCCTCTGCGTTTCAACCATGCAAAACCATGCAACAAGCACTTAGGGAACGGGATTTGCACAACACACTTGTCTTGTTTCCGGATAAACAAAGACCTGAACAGTGCTAGGACCAGTGGAGGTATCCATAGATCCAAAGGGAATGAAAAGGAACACCAGAGGGTGCGTGCCCGGCTGTATTGCAAAAAGACTTTCACCGACTCACAGAGAAAGCCTTGGGCTCTCTTCCCCGCAGGCCGGTCCGTCGCGTGTCGCCAAGGGTGGCATCCAGGAAGATCCCCCCAAGGGAAACTGGAATGATTACCGGTGTCTCTCTTGGCCAGCGAAGCCCGTGATGACCCCAACCAATTCCAGGTGCATGAATTTCATGCGTCCGTGTCACGCATTAGCCGGCCACCAAGAACAGAATCTGCCGAAGACGGGACGAGTAAAAACTCGGCGAGGCGTGGGCAGCCAGTGGATGACAGCACAGCAGCTCTGCACACCGTCTTCCAAGGCGCACTGGACAGCGGGGGGCCACCAGCCACCACGCGCTGGAAGCCCCGCTACCCCGCTAGAGGCGGCGCGCCCTGGCGCTCTCAGTGCGCTGTCTTGTCCCGCGCCCTAAAATAAATAGAAAAAAATTGTGCCAGCGACGCATTTCCAGCGCTGCTCAAGGCTGGCCCTCCCCCGGCAACGCGTGGGGTGGACCCTGCCACAGTGGCACTTGCAGCGGGCTCACCCCTGCGGCCCTATCGTGTTAAACACCCAGAACAGTCGCATGACACTACGCAGCTGTTGCCCAAGATGCACCTCACTCGATGGTCTCCATTTCCACGTCTCCATGACTGCGCCCGTGATTGGCGAATCCAGCACGCCTTGACGTATTCTTCTTCCTTCTCTCCATCTCGCTATAGCGACAGCATTACCCGCGCATGCTGTGCTCGGCAGTGAGCGCAGCCTTGTACTTGACGCCGCCTGTCCTCCGCTCTCCCCCATACCCCAACTAACACCACCACACCACCACCGCACCCCGCGACACGACTATATCATGGCCGACTCAGGAAATCGTCGCGGCAGCCTCCGCGTTCCTCGAGCCCGCCCCAGTGCCGGAGCGAACAGAAATTCAACAGTCCGCAACTCGGGCGTTTACGACGACTCCCGGTATCCGGCTGGCCCGCCGCCGCCATCATCCGCGCCGGCGCAGTCCCTCCGCGCCGCATCGTCCCGCTTCTCGCTCAACGAGCAGTTCGCCGCCACGCGCAAGGAGTACGAGCTGTGGGACGACGATGCCAGCTCCATGTACGACCGAGCCACCATTGTTTCCGAAGCCGGCGATGGCACTGCCGCCGCGAACGCCGCAGACGGCCTTGACATCGCCGAGTATACGGGTCCTGGGTCCGACTTTGACTACTATGACATGCTCTGCCTGCCCCGCGATGCAGACGACCTCTCCCCGGACCAGATCCGCCGCGCATACTATCGCCTGTTCCTCCTCTTTTACCCCGACAGCTACCAGGAGCACCTCCGACCCATTGCCCGCCAGCAATTTCTCCGCGCGCAAGAGGCCTTTGAAGTGCTCATCAGCCCGGACCGTCGAGCAAAGTACGACCTGGACTCGTTTCTCCACCACCAGTCAGCCAGCGATGGCGCCTCGACGTCATCATTGGAGTACCAAAACTCCTTCAAGGAGGCTGTTCGAGACAGGCTTCAGAATGGCATCCAGACTATATCCGACATTGGCATTCGGCTCGACACATCCAAGACCAATCGCCGATATAGAGGTTCGCCATGGCAGAAGGCGACCCCACGTCTGAAGCTGCTGGACTTTGCGCTTAGCCAGTCCGTCTCGGTTGATATACCGACCTTGCGCCATGCCCTGCAACCACAGGTATCTCGATTGGAACGATTCGCATTGTCAAAGAAAAGAGGGAAGGGTGCCGAGGCCATTGGCTCCCTCGCGCGTCCAACAATTGAGGTGTCTACGCCTACATTGACAGCTTCAGGCTCCGTCTATGGAGTGGCCGGGGAGCTCCCCCTCATGCCCACGACTCTCTTATACGACCACTACCAACCTCTGTTACCATTGACGATTCCCAGACACCGCCTGATACAGCTCATTGAGAACAAGCTTTCTCCTCTAGTTTCCTTGCGATACCGGCAGGAGTTTCTGAATCGTGCGCCTCCAGCGCTTCCCAACAAGTTGCGCTGGATCAAGACCACGGTCGAAGCTGATGCAGATCTGCTTCCAGAATTCTCCGCAACCAGTCGCCTGTACCACCACATCGCCCTCCCCGATTTTGATGATCCAACCATCATCGAAGCCAGCATCCAGTCTTCGCGCCATGTTCCTCAGACTCCGCCGCGACTTGTGCTAGGCCTCCACCAGAACCTCTATCACGGCACGGCATTCCTCCGTGCCGACAGCGGCGACTGGGCATTGGGGACCAGCGATGCTTGTCGCTACTTTGCCGACTTTTCCAGGATGAACTCGAACATGTTCAGCACCGAATCCCCCCTCAAGATGGCTCCAACCTTGGAATTCGGCTTCCGGACGGGACCCCTCGAGAGCACACCCACTCCTGGATCATCAGACCCTGCCAACCGTGAACGTGGAATGAGAGGCCTTGACCAGGAGCTCAACGCCTGCAAGTCTGGAACCTGGGCCGCATCTGCGTCTGCTACTCCCTCCTCAGCGGCAGGATTCCTTCGGTACAGCAAGGACTTGCAGCTCCCCTTCCAGTTCTCCCCAGAGCCAATGACGCCCTCGTTGCCAGTTGAGGCCCGCGTCGAGGTAGAGCTGTGCTCCAACACTTTCCGAGACCGCTACCTCGCATTCAGGAACCTTTGGCCAGTCGGCCGCTTCTCTCGCTTTGGGCTTGAAGTCGGCATCAGCAGCCATAACATGCACCTCTCCGTGTACTGGTCACGCCTCGGTCAGCGCCTCAGCCTCCCTCTCCTCATCGCCCCGCAAGATTCTCTGTCCCCGAACATCTTGTTTTGGGCCGGCGCCCTCCCGTTTGCCGGTCTTGCTGCCTTGCAGCTTTTCCTACATCAGCGCCGTCGTAACAAGTCCGGCTCCCGCAGCCGTCGTCCCCCGCGCGCCGAGGTGACTGCAGCCGCCCACGAGGCCGTAGCCCGCCAACGATATGAGGCCGACAACGTCACCGTGCTCCTCGCACAGCCTGTTGAGACACGCCAGAAGCGCCAGATGTCCCTCGGTGGCCTTGTGATTACGAGCGCAAAGTACGGTATCCCCGACGACGGCGGCAACCTCGCCGGCGAACTGGTCGCCGATGTCACCATTGCCCTGGCGGCCCTCATCGACAACTCCTCCGTCAACGCCGCGCCCCACCTATTCATCCCCGCCAGCGTCCGCAAGAGCCGCATACCAGGCTTCTGGGACCCGGCTCCCGGCCAGGAAAAGCTCTTGCGGGTTCACTACACGTTCAAGGGCGTCGAGGGCAGCGTCGATGTTCACGCTCACGAGGAGCTCCTCCTGCCCCCTTCACACGCTCACCCATGATTTTAAATGTTATTTATGTGATTATGTATATATGTAGTTGTGATATTCTTTTATTTTACGAAACTGGACGGAATACGACTCGGGAATGGGCAAAGGCAAGTTTATCAATGGTTGGTTAGTTGGTTGGTTTTGTGCAGGTCACACATCTCTGGTACTGGTTTTTGGTGCCAGTCTTTTTTTAAGGAAAGTAAGAAAGAAATAGGTATTAGGCTATTCTCACCTCACTTTTAACTCATCTAGCCATGGCAGAGCACATCTCTACTTCTCTCATGAGCAAGAATAAAGGGAAATGATAAAAAGATGAATATAGCACAATATTAGCGATCCAAAGTCAGTTTTCGTATACGGGCCAGAATGTATATAACACACTTCTCAAACAAGTACAGTACACGTACAGTATTTTCTATTAAGGTATTGATGATAAAATTCCAGGTCATTCCAACATCTAGAAATGTTCTTATTTTAGGTTTGCATCTTCAAGCTTTAGTACATTGAACTTTTGCACTAGCCAGGTAGCTAAACTGGACGAGTAAAAGAAAAGCAAGTACAGGATTCAAAGAACCATAGAAACACTCGAATTTAAACCAGGAAACAAACAAAAGAAGTGACTCGTCGTAATAATACCGACGTATCGTATCTATCGTACAGTGTAACCCTTCTCCAATGCATGTCACCGCATGCCCGAGTCAATCAATACAAGACCGCCGCCGCCCACAGCCCAAAACAATTTTACAAAGCAACACTCGAAACGCCACCCTTTTTTTGTTTTCGAATTTTGGGTCTAACCGGTGAAGAAGTAATGGAGCCCGTCTACAGCTTTAATCCATGTGCACCAGGTGTTGACAGTGTAACCGGTTTCCCGCCGTGACCCTCAGTATGGGGAGACAGCGTCAGAATGCACCTATTAATGTATATAAAAGAGAGTAGAAATCCAAAGAAGAAAAAAAAAAGAAAGTTTAATGATCGTGGTTATGGTTGTTTCCATGTGTGCTCGACGCGCTATGAGAAGATTCACTTGCACGTCGAGTTGATGAGCCTCGGGACGATGCCTCGAGGTTACTACAGCAGCTCTTACCGCGGCAGTCTTCAATGCATTCCAAAAGGCAGAGTTCGCCCTTGGATGTGTCAACGCCTCCATCCAGTGCTAGTGCAGGTGCGCCACTGCGCTGCACAATCTTCTGACTGGGAGAAAATTCAGGTTGGATGGTAGCGCTGTGGATGCCATAGGCATGGAGGCACTTTCGAGCCCGGCGAGCCAGTTCCATGTACTTCTCACCACCCTCGGAATCAATGGGGAAAGAAACCTGAATGTGCATGCTGGCAACGAGCTTGGTATCGGAGAGTTGCCAAACGTGAATGTGGTGGCAGGTGACGACGCAAGGCAACGTCTCAATATCCTCTCGAATTTCCTGGATGTTGATATGTTCAGGGGTCGCTTGGAGTAGGACACGAGCGGTAGCACGAGTTAGGGGGATAGATGTCTGGAGAATAATGACTGTGATAAAGACCGAGACAATAGGATCAGCGTAAAGCTTGCCGGGCCAATCGGTGAGCCAGATGATGAGCGCAGTCAGTATGACACCAACATTTCCCAGGGCGTCGCCAATGACGTGCAAAACCATAGCGTTCATTCCCATATCATCGTGGTTGTGACCATGACCACCAGCCTTGGGCTTCTTGGGCAGAGTGTGGTTGTGGCCATTGTGGATGCTTGAATCGCGTCGTGGACGTCCGTGAGAATGCGCAGGTTGCTTGTGAGCGCTCAAAGAGCTACCGCCTTTCTTAATGCCCTTGAGCAGCGGCGACTCTTCATTCGCCTCTTCCTCGCGGGTGAGCAGGGGGGCCTCAACGTCGGTGTCGCTCTCGCTTGGTACGTCTCCGGACTGGGTTGTGGCAGCGATAATGTCTTGGCGGAAACTGGCAGGGTGGATGCTCATGTCCTCGAAGCTGGACAGGCGGTTGTGGCTGCTCTTAACGGAGCGACGTCGATCAAGATCACGGCCTCGGGAATGGGCAGAGTAGCGGCTAGCGGCAGTGCTGGATTCTTCTCGAGAGTGACGGTGTTCCTCGAAATGGGTGCGACGTTCCTCGGAAACGTGGGAATGGCTGTGGCTGTGGCTGTGGGCGTGACCCTCTTCCTCGTCGTGAGCATGGCCATGAGAATGTTCATGTTCGTGATCGTGGTCGTGATCGTGTTCATCGCCGTGATCATGTCCGTGGGAGTGTCCGTGAGAGTGGCCATGGCCGCCGAGAACAACGAAGCCGAGAAGATTCGAGAAAAGACCGGCGCATCCAACGATAAGCATCATCTTGGGGTTGTCAATCTCCGGGGGCTCGATAAATCGGGTCAGGGCTTCGAGAAGAATGGAAACACAGAGGGCGATCAGGAAAACGGCATTGAAAAAGGCACCCAGAATCTCGGCGCGAACCCACTAGAAACAAATTAGCCATGCGACAAGTTGCGAGTTAGCATCGTGGGGGCAATGCCTACACCAAAGGTGAATTCATCGGTGGTCGCCTTTTGCGCAGCCGACACAGCCCATAAACCAATGATTAGGGAAATGATGTCATTGAGCTGTTTGAGTGGTCAGTAAAACATGCGATTCCGGAGCACGAAAAAATGCTGACCATGTGAAACGCGTCGGCCATGAGCGCAAGTGAATGGGCGAGGAAGCCGGTGGTGAGCTCGAGCAGGAAAAAAGCCGTGTCAAGTCCAATCATGATCTTGATGCGGGTGCTCTTGGACCACGCCATCTTCTGGAGGATGCCCATGATGACGGGAGTAAGGGCGCCGAGATAGGCGCTGCAGTGATGGCGGGTCGATGCTCAGTTCCGGAGGAGAATTGAAGGCGACAAAGTGGGAGAAGGGTAGAAGATGAAGGAGAAAGGAAGGTTCTGTTAGTGGGCGGGGGGGCGAGATTTCAAGTTGGCGTCTGTGATGACGGAATGCGACCGACTATGTGAACCGAACGATCTCCCTTTTGGCTTGAATCGCGGGTCCGAGGACCACTTATCAGGGCGCCGAGGGTTGTGTGAGACAAGGGTATGGTGGTATTATGTATGCAAGCATGCAGTACGATGCATCGGAAAAGAGAGGAGAGGAGACAAGATGACGACCCAGGGAGCAGGGGGAGGAGGGGGTAGCGAAGAAAAAAAGATATCTGTCTCGGGGCGAGCAATTGACAAAGGCTCCCTGGGAATTGGGGAGGAGAGACAGGTAAAGGGAAAGAAAAAAGAGGAGGAAGGAAGGTTGAGGAATAGAAGGGAAAGGGGCAAAAATGCGAGCTATACAAACGGAGATGCAGATGGGAACGGGGGAGGAAAAAAAAACCAAAGTCACGACTACCTACTTGGCCGACACCTCAGGCTCCGCTCAAGGTTGCGGTAGCTGCGTAGCTCGAGTCCAAGTGGCAAAGCATGAGATTCGATAGCGTAAGCTAGGAGCAGTGAATGGACAACAGGCAAAAAGGCTTATTGATGGCTGAGACTATTAGGAATGGCCGCTGCTCTCTTAGTCCGAGGCGAGAGTACCGAGACTACTCTAGCTTGGCTGGCCGATAAGCAAGCACGGGATGTACCTGCGCAAAAGCATGTCGCAGAATGTGCAAAGCGTGCAAGGCGTGCAAGCAAAGTACCCCGTACCCGCGAAAAAATATGCTTTACTGGTCGCAAGGCGCAAGGCGCGAGCAGGGAAATACCCGTACCCCGGTTACCAAAAGTCCATGTCTCATTCCAGACCTTGGTCGCCGGGCTCGCTGCGATCAAAGCTCTGGTGTACAGAATACCGCATGCTCATCATCATTATCATAATCAGCTGCCACCGTCCAAGCCTGCCTGCACACTGCGTGCCACCCATGTTGACCATGCACCCACTCACACTCGCTCACGCCTGCATGCGCCGTTCATTTCTGAAAGCGACCCCTACATGGCAATCGACTCGACAAAGCTAGTGCCCACCCCCTTGTCGCCTATCCGATCCATGCCCAGTAGCTCCACGGCGTTGGTCTCGTCTGTGTGTCGGGGGCCGATGCAGTGTCAACTTCAACGCGAGTTTATTCCAGACTTCCTTCAAGCCGGTACCAGAATTCAAACAGCCAGCCCTTGACTTCCAGTGCGACCGCTGCAGGTCACCACCAGCTACCTTCCTCCGAATTTCCCGTACTCTGTCTCCCGGTAAGATGTCGCTGTGCAACGCACGAAAGCTATTTATTCCGTAGGAGGGGATGTTGTCCAAGGTCACGCACGAATGGAGCACCATTCATGGCACGCAGCCACCCCCACTGCTGTGGGCTCGGAGCTCCCGCGAGAGGAGCTCCTAGAAGCCATCCTTGGGCAGAATCCGACTGAACGATTCCACCGCCATCAAGAAAAAAAAATTCAAGTGGAGATGAGATCCTCCCTCCGTCCAGGCTCCTGGTCGGTTCGGGACGTCTTCGGGACGGATCCCCAAATTCCCGGTCACCTGTTGCCACAAAGGCTTCCTCCGGCTTCGGTGTCATACGCACCCAACCAAATTGACTACGCTGCTTTCTCCACGACAGGGCCGGGAAGTAAAGGAAGCATCGGTTGGGTCATACCGCTTCCGCCTAAAGCCCACTGCCAACGTCACTGAGAGGATCTGTGATATCAGAACCCATACCGATGTACAGATTGGAGTAGCCAAGCAGTCATGGGTCCAGGAGTAGTTGCCGCTGTATCCCCGTCCAGGATCCGCTCAACCCCGTCTGAGCTTCGTCTCCGCCCAGAACCCACCCGCCTGCCACGAACGGGTTGACCTTGAATGAGATTTGATCGTACGTGCTCAGCTGTGACAAAAACGCCACCTATGAAAGGGATCAGATCTAGAACGTCGCTTCTTTTTTTTTCTATTCCATGAGTATTCCGTATGCTGTAAAGCTAATCTGCCTTGACCTGGTTATGTATGTATTTGTTTTTCGTTTTTTATTTGTTTTGGTGTCAGGGAATGACACGCCAACCCAGCCCGCTGACGGCACACCACCCAAATTTCTCCCAGCTTAACTGCAAGAATGGTAATAAAATGAGTGATAGCCATGGATTGAATAATATCAATATTTACGCGCAATATTCGGTTCCGGCTGTCTTATTTTTCTTGTCTCGTCTGGTACATTATTTCGGCTACTGTGGTGTACCAGGTTTCTTGTCATCCAGCTCTCATGCTTACCATGTCCTCTGACCTCTAAGTTCTGTCGGACTATCGAATGTTGCAGCCTATGGCTTTTTTACTTGGCTTCAGTTGGTCTGGATTTGTTTCCAGCTCCCGCATGGCTTGCTTGTGGCTTGCTGATGCCAACAGCCAAAAACCAATAGTTTACTTGGGGCAATTTTGTCTTAGTCGTCAAACGGTTAGTGCTATTTGCACGATAACAAGAGATCATTGCTGAACTAGGAATGGCAAAGCAAATTGACCTAAACCGCACCATAATACCTCTGATCTACTTGGCATTCGCCTATCTTGCGCTGGGGGCGCGCCTCTGGCGTGATGATCAGATCAGTCTGTAAGTTGAAAAAAAAAATTTCATAGTATTGGCGCAAACACATATTGGTATGCGACAATAACGAATCCTAAGCAAAGCCATGCAATTCCTTTCACGCCTCGGGTGAAAATAATGAGTATATCTCATTGTTTATATATTTGTTTTCTTGGGTACTCACACTACTCCTAAAAGATCGCCAATGTCGCATGCTTGGCAGCCATGAGCGGTTTGGATAGATTCAAGACTCACACAGATGCCCTTCGAGATAAGATAACCAATCACTTAATGAAAATCCTCCCCCGCTCCCGAAAAAAGCGCAACTAAAATAGACAGATTATGACACCAGTTTGATGCATGGATGCGAGTCATGAAGCTATTATGACCTCTAGGGTAGCTGTACGAGTATGTCCAAACAGGAAGACTTTCCCTGCGCCTGGGTGCATATGTAAACTCACACGCTTTCGCCAAAGCTTGTAGTCGCAGGGGAAATGTGTAAATAAGAACGCTACGTCAGAATTGGTTGATTCTAAATACCGAGCCATTGCTCAAATTGATAGTTGACGGTGAGGCGTTGACAGTACGCGCTGAGCGCTTGGGGACAGCGGCCCGCACCGCTGCTATTTTAACCTGCAGCTTGTGTGCCACACCAGAAGCCTCAACTGCCAAACCGCGTCATGAGTGGCGACTCCGAGGGAAAAAGAAGAAGCTGGAGAGCTGGAGGGACCTTAAGACTGCCCAAAAACAAAAAAAATAGAAAAATGGAACGTGTTTGCCGTTCACACATCTACGTTGGATCAACTTATTTTTGTAGCTATTGCCAAGCCCCAGTTTCCTTGCCGCCCACGTTCATGCACCTCGCCGTAGTGGAATTCATCCTCAGCGAATAATCTGTCGCAGTTGGTTGTGGGATCGCGCTATCCTGCAACACCCCCTGCGTATGACAGCACCACTGAAAAAAAGCATCTTTGTGGCTATGAACTTGTCCACCAAGACGGTGTCTCCCTGGAGGCAGCTGTTTGCATTCATGTCGAGCTGACACCACCTGATTCTCACCGGATAAGATCCATGACCTCAAACTGTAGAATCACCTAGCCATTTTCCCGCCGACTACTGCCTAGCCTATGCCTTGCTGCACGACCAAACCAACATGAGTGCCACTACCAACATACTGGCCTTGGTACAGGTCGCGGCACAGACTGCCAACTGTATTGCCCGAACTAGTCAGATATGGGGACAAATCAAGGACCTCCCCGAAGAGGCCCGGGACATGCTATCGGATATGGAAGCTGTTGGCTCCTTGTTTGAGGACATCGAAGAGCAGCTAGCCCTGGATGGCCCCTCCTCATTTCGAAACGAGGCCTCGATAAGGCGCAGCCTTGTGCTTACAAGACGCGCCTACGATGCCCTGAACAGTCTCGTTTTGGATATAAGCGCACAAATAAATACAAGGAAGAAGAGCCTCAAAGGGAAGGTAAGGTTGGCTAAGATCGTGATGAAAAAGGACGCCCTGGAGCGTTACCAACAGCGATTAAATCGGTCATTTGAATTGCTGCAGATCTCTATTCAGGCGTATCAAATGTAAGTTTGCAATAGACTTTATGCCACAAAAAAGGTCACTAATGTACGAAAAGGGCCTTGGCAAGACGCAGCCCCGAAATTATTTCTAGGAAAGTTACGAGTGATCTGATCGAATATTTAAACGGGGTTCAGGCAGTCAAAAGTCCACCACCCGTCACATCCATCGAAGCTATAAAAGAGAAAAATGATAGCGACGCGGAAGAAATCACAAGAGCAAACAATCCAGGAGACTTAATTCCAAATACCGAATCAGAAATGGACACCGTCTCGAGAAGGATATATACTCCTTCAAAGTTGGGCAGATTCGTGCTGTCCCACGCCTATGACAAGGGTGGCTGGCAAGCATACCTCCAGTGTCCTAGCTGGTTGTCCCAGTCTGTTTATGAAATTATATCTCGTCCATCTCTCTCAGGGTGGACATACAGTTATCGAGTTTATAACGTGGTCCCGCATGACTCGGATGTAATCACGAGAATCCGCAACGGGGACAAAGATGGTGTTCTGGAGCTTTTCAGTAGTCGCAAGGCTTCACCCTTTGATAGAGATCATTTTGGAAAAACTCTTCTCCACGTAAGTTCCTCTTTATCAAATAAAATGGCACGAGTTTCAATTTAATGTATATAATTTTTTATAGCATGCCGTGACTAGTCGGAATTACGAAATCTGCACATTGTTACTCGGAATGGGGCTCCAGGAAGTTCTATTGGAGCCAGAAGACAGTCGATATAGGTAAGAATCGAGATTAAAATCAATCAGGCATTCGTTGACCTGGTATATAGAGGCATATTTTCTGAAATTGTCTTTAATTCTGACCGCCGGAGCCGACAGGACGAACATACTGTGTCAAAAGACGCTTGGAAACGTCTTGCGGGACTATTTCAGTCTTACTTGGATGACCCAGAGAGTACTATGAATTTGAGAATGCTCAATTATTTTCAGGAATGGGCTGACACAGACGACTATGTGTTGGTATTTCGCAAGAAGTTTGTACCAAATTACTACCAGGGACTTCTCAGGAACCGTTTAGAGGCCTTTCGTTATGGAAGTTTCATGATGAAATCTCATCGAAACTTACTCAAACTTCTCTGCGAGAGTGGTGAGATAACCGAATCTGATGTTCAACTATCGACACATGAGAAATTATCGCTTGTTCACTCGGTGGCAGTGATGTTGGGAATACGATCTGCTGACGAGGCTCTCCCATACCAGAGGCTGTGGGGCCAGAGTCTATTGTACCACAATGGCTACAATGAAATTGTCCGTCTTGTGGTCTCAGTTTCCAGTCTGGAGGATCTTCATAGTATTGAGACGGTAAGCCCGTGGGATATTCATCAAGTTCCGATTTGGCGGAGCACTCCTCTGATATCTGTCATTGGGGGTGCCCTGTGTTATATGTCACCTGAAATTTCGATTCGATATTGGGACAAGATATTCCAAGAAACTCTTAGGAAGTGGGTGTCTGATATCCAGGCTGCAGGAGTCGACCTGGTTGAGTATGGACGGCAGGAGTCACAGCTTTTGCGAAGTCAGGTTAGAGGAGCCTTGGACGGGGATGCAATCGATGCATCAAGATACGCGATTCGCAACAAGATATCGCCAGATGTTCCACTCATGAAGGGACCCAGAAAGTTGTTCGACTCATACAGCGAGAATGAATGGATTCCAGTGCGGATGATTGATCTTGAGTTTGGACCGACTTCGGATGATTGGCGACTACTATGGGCTCCGGAGTTTGAGTGGATGGCATGCCAATTTTGGGGACTTGTAGAGAAGAAGAGTGTTGTAATGCCGGGTTCATGGATTGAGTCTTAAAATGGGTAATTGTTGATATTCGAGGGGCGAGACAATGAAAAAAAAAGGATTTGTGCCACAATAGAAGCTTTGGATGGCATACACATGCATATGGAAAAAAGGCGATGGCTGATGCAGAAGTGCAAAGTAGATAAGATATTTTACTTCTCCTCTGGCCTGCCTGCGTTGACAGCATATGTTTTGTGCCTCCACTAGCACCAATCATCATGACTTCTTAGCATCACCTGTTTTCGTCATGCAAGGCGAGTGCAACCCCGCCCTCCCGAGGCGGGGCAAGCTCCATGACAATCATGCCTCCGTCAGAAGCTTCCCTTCTTCACTCAACCTTTGACCATCGCTTTTTACTTTTGCTACCGTAAAGAAGCCCTTTTGTTTCAAGCTATCGTATTGATTTACCTGTCCCACATTACTGCTTCTTGTGTTTCTCGACCATACATACCACCATCATGGCGACGCGACCAGCGGCTAAGGCGGGTAGCTGGTATAAGGCCGGAACAACGATCCTGAAGTCGGAACTGGAGGGTTATCTGTCAAAGGTGCCTGAAAGCATCGACGGGATTTCGCTGCCTATTCCTGGGGCCCGTATTGTGATTGCTCCGTAAGCACGTCCACTATGGAGCTTCTAAATAATACCCTAACACCTCCCGTGCTAGCCATGCTGGATATGACTACTCAGGTCCATGTGCAGCATGGGCATACAAGTCTCTTGACCTCAGCAAAGCGAAGCGGGTATTTGTCTTAGGACCTTCCCATACATACTATCTCGAGGGAAGCGCAGCCACGACCTTTAAAGAGTATGCTACACCCTTTGGCGAACTCACCATCGACCGAGATACGGCACAGCGGGTTAAAGAGGCAGCCGAAATGAGCGACATCCCCCAGCGATACGAAGTCTCCGAACACTCCCTCGAGATGCATATGCCATATCTTTATCTCCGTCTCGAACAGACATTTGGCTCCCAAGACAAGTTCCCACCGATTGTGCCCATGTTGATCGGCTCAAACAACGGCAGCGAAGAAAAAGCAATTGGCCGCACTTTGGTACCGTATCTAAAGGATCCTGAAAACGCCTTCATCATTAGTTCCGACTTCTGTCACTGGGGAGATCGGCAGTTTGGCTACTCTGTATACTCCCCGACTCTCAGCACATCAAACTTCATCAAGCTCCGCCAGTCGGACTCAAAGCCCGATGGCCCACCAATCCACGAGTCGATTCGAGTCATTGACGAGGCGGCTATGGATGCTGTTAAGAGCGGTAGCCATGATGCTTTCCTCGGCTCACTGCGAGAAACCAAAAATACGGTTTGTGGACGGCATCCAATTGGAGTCATGATGGCGGCACTTGAAATTCTACGAAACGAACCTGGATTTGAAGACAAGGGCCGGTTTAATATTATTCAATACGACCGGAGCAACCTTGTGGAATACCCTGATGATATGAGCGTCAGTTATGTGTCTGCTTATGCCGTCGCATAAGGATTGGATAGGTGTGTTATTATGGGAATGGGAGTTTATGATAATTGACTGGGGTGTTATCATCTTAGTGAATTCAATAAAGAGACACATGATTCGTCAAGGGCGCAAGGTCTATCCGGGACGTTTAAGAGACGTTGAAATGTGCTGCTCTGTGTATGGTGTGCGGAGGGAGGGAATGGCGATTGGTTTTGGGCGGGCATTGTTTCAAGATAGCACCGACTTGGCCAGTGTGAAAGAACACCGGCACATAATCGTGATCGTTAGTGAGCGCAGTTCTGGTTATTCTTAATCATGTTATTGGACTTCCTTTTTGTTGACATTTGTGATAGAGGTCATGCTGAAAGAGTTCACCATTGCTTGCTGCGCCAAGAAGCTAGCGCGGGTCCCGTTCCTTGGATATGGATTTTCTGGGCAAGGCTTAATTACGGGAAATTTGCTATGCGATCACGGTCCATCATGGCGCTTCATCTGACACGGTGCTCGAGGTTGCGTGTGGATGGCGGTGACGGGATGATTGTTCGTGTCAGGGTCCATGCTGGATTGCTGATTGCGCCAGGTAAGCCCAGTGTGGAGGCGCGTCAGCTTATTCACATGCTTCACGGGGTGTGGAGGCGGGCACAGCATGGGCAGCAAGCGAGGAGCGCGCTCGATGAGCGAGAAATTCGCCATCTTGAAATGATGACCTGAGTATGGGTAATCCGTACGCGTAAGAAAAAGAGCGTATGTGTAGGCGTGGGCGACTGCCGGGGCCCATCTAATTATAGAGACGGGCAATTCCCATACAAGACATGTTCTGTGTCCGACACGCAAAGCCAGAGAAATGTGCCGTCGACGATCATCAAACAAGGGTTGGGACGCTTTCTGAGACGCCAATTTGGCATCCCTGTGACGTACTCCACCGACGAATCCATCAAGACCCCACGCGGCGAAGCTTGTTGTTCGAGACCTTGTCTCTAAGAGATTCCTTACCCGAACCGTGTTTTTTTCTTTTCAATCGGACCGTATGCTAAGCCAGGAAGGGAAGATATCGTCTCGGTACATTGTCTGCATGGTAATTTGTATGAACGCTAAGTACTGTTTGTGTCACTAACTATCTAAGGAATAGCCATCTTTCTAAAGTGTTAAAAATTTGTATTTTCTTTGAGAACTTACCATTAAGATAGAATAGGATCTATTGAGAAAAGAAATAACAATCCAATAGAAATAAACAAGAACTGTATTTATTGCCATGTTTTTTCTATAATTATTTGTGTTTTTCTAGCCATTTAAATATCAGACAATGGGAAACCTTTTGAGGAAACATGCAACACGGTCATTCCCCAATTAGGTTAGCGTGGTGTCCGAATTTAAAAAAAAAAAAAAAAAAAAAAAAAACAACCAACGCGGTCTAGCGAGAGGGAACGCCTCTGGAAGAGCTCAAAGAGCTCAGATTGGCGCCACCTGCGAGGCAAAAAAAGAGTCAATGTGACAGCGATTGGAGCCGCTGGAAGCCACCGGCCAGCCACTCAGACGCGGCGTTTGGGCGCCCACAGAGACTCTCTGAGAGGGCACAACAGGAGCCTGGATCCCAGCGCTATCCCGGGCCAATTAGGGGCCACCAGTTCCACTGTTTCATCCTGTCGGCCTTGGTCTTGGTCGAGTGCCTTCAATTTGTTGCATCACACTTCATGGCCCGAGTGCCTGTGAAATGGGCAGAGATCATCATTCCAACCCGTATTCTCAGAGCCGCCCATTAGAGAAAACGAGGGAAGCGGGGGCGCAACATGTTGCATCGTCCGGAATGCAAGCCCACCAGGTGAAAAAATGCAAACGCTCAGCCACGCACACCAATAGACCTCATGTAGGCTGACAGTAGGTAGAAGCCTCACACGGGGGCCGCTAAACACCTAATACCTTCAGCTCGAGGTCCCCGCCAGCGCCACGCCGTCAGCAAGCACACCACCATCCTCTGAACAAGCAGCGGCTTGCTAGCTGGGGAGCTGGGCTGCGCTTGTGTGCTTCCAGCAACGCCCGCCCACGGCACAAACCGGGGGCCCAGCCATGCACAGCTTCTAGCCCCAGGTAGGGCTGAGGAGCTGCAAAATTGTCATGTTGCATTGATGACGGGGCGCCGGCGGTGTAGCACAAGAGTCTCGTCTTTTACGTATCAACGGATGGAACAGCAATCGTGGAAGGAAGAAAAAGGTCGCCGCTATCCATGGCACACTTAATGACTGGATCCCGACTGCTCAGGGGACCGTCGTGCCGCAGGGGTCATGCTGATCTGGCAGCCAAATAGGGTTGGGGTTTTGCGAGATTGCGAAGGCCGGGGCGAATGGACTGCCAGGTACCTGGACGGTACGAGGACGGAGAGAGCGTGTTCCAAGGGGTCGTTCGCTAGCGTTTCGGGGCCTCTTGGGGGGGATCAATCCGCTAGCCGACCACATTGCGGTCCCTGTGTGGTTCTGAACAGCACAGGCACCACCACCCATGGACCAGCGGCTCCCCCCAGAGCTGCCCAGCCAGCAGACCTGCATGCATTCAGCACCTGCAGCCAATGATGCAAGTACCCCGTCGGTACTCAGCCGCCACTAGGCCCCAGCTCAACCAGCGGCAGCGCCCCCAACTCTCAGTGGCCACGCTAGTTCTCACTTGTCCTTGCACAGGCACTCTTGTCGTCTCGTCCCCTTCCCACCTCGCTCTCGCTCGCTCCATCTCGTCTCAGTCCCTTTTCCAAGTCCTCCCCGTCCTTCAAATTCTTTCTCTTGTTTCGCCTCGACATTCGCTTTCCCTCCATCTTGCCTTTCGCCTTCCCTGTTCCCAGGTCTTCTTTGCTGCGCGACGAGACTGCTCCTCCCCCATCTGGCGAGACGACCCGACCCGAGACGACACGATACGTACGACTGGCCAAATTCAAGTTCGACGCCATAACGGTACGGGGTTGAGGCGTAATTCAATCCTTTCACGACGATCCTATACCGTCATTCTCCCTTTTTTAAACTATTGACTCTACCTAATTAGTTGCCCACAATGAGTGTGAGTTTGGCCTTCTCCCCCTTCCATACCAATCAAGTCCAGCCCCCCTATACTGTGCTACCGAGCAACCCAATGACGCCGCTGGCGTACTACATCTTGACCTCAATGTAGCAACCGCTAGCTTTCTCTCTGTCATTTCCCAATCCTCCTTTCACACATCTGATCCTCCCCTTTGTCAAATTTTTAATCCAATTTCTGTGATCATGGCTGACGAACAACCACAACAACAGTACGGGTTAGTTTTCTCACTCTGCGACCGACGCGCACGTCCCACACGCATCGCGAACCCCTGACTGACAATAACCTGCACAGATACGGCGGACAGAACCCCTACGATCAGGGCGGTAATGGTGGTTATGGTGGTGGATATGACTCCCAGGGAGGATATGGAGGAGGTGAGATCAGTCCGTAACGGCATCATGCCACTAGAAACGAAGCACCTAGCTGACCGTGACAAGGCTCCCACGAGTTGGCTCCCCTCGCCCACAACGCCGGCGGCATGGCCCAAGGCGATCCCAATGCTATCCTCAACGAGTGCCGTGACATCGACCGCGGCATCGACACTGTTGAGCAGAACCTCGAGCAGCTTCGCATGATCCAGCAGCGTACCCTCGATGATGCCGACAGCTCTTCCTCAAGCCAGGCCAACCGCCAGCTTGACAACCTCTCTACCGACACCATGGCCCTCTACCGAAGCCTGACCGAGCGTGTGCGCCTCGTCAAGTCCAACCCCGAATCCCAGAGCCCCAAGAACAACCCCCAGGTCAGCCGAGTGGATCGTCGACTCAAGCAGGCCATCACCCAGTACCAGCAGGTTGAGTCGCAGTTCCGCAAGCGCACTCAGGACCAGATGGCTCGCCAGTACCGCATTGTCCGCCCAGATGCATCTGAGGATGAGGTTCGCGCCGCTGTCGAGGACACCTCTGGTGGCCAGGTTTTCAGCCAGGCTCTGATGCAGAGCGACCGACAGGGTCGCGCTCGTGCTGCCCTTAGCGCCGTCCAGGACCGACACGCTGCCCTCGTCAAGATTGAGCAGCAGATGGTTGAGCTGGCTCAGCTGTTCCAGGACATGGACACTCTCGTTGTTCAGCAGGAGGTTGCCGTCACCCAGATCGAGGCCAAGGCTGAGGAGGTCGTGGAGAACCTCGACAAGGGTAACGAGGAGATTGGCGTCGCCGTCAACACTGCTCGCAAGACTCGCAAGAAGAAGTGGATCTGCCTGGGTATTTGCGGTATGTTTCCCACTATATATCGAGAATTGGAACGCTTTACTGACTTGATCCAGTTGCCATTATCGTTGTCATCGTTATTATTGTCCTCATCTACATCTTCGTCATCAGGGGCAACAACAACAGCAGCAAGAAGCGAAGCCTTGCTATCGACAGCTACCAAGTTGCTAAGCAGCTCACTGCTCGTGACGACAACCCTTTGAGCGAAGCTTTCGCTGCGCTTTCTAGTCACGCCCGACGCGGACCTCGGATGGTGCGATACTGAACATGGCCATCCTGGAATTGAATCGGGGTAATATGACCGACTGGTCTCGTAAATAGACAAACTGACCAATTGCCTGTTTATTTTATAAAATGGGAATATATACGCCAGGGAGGGAGGGTGGAAGGACAAAAAAAGTACCCTTTACTTTACATACGTTGAAGAGTATGCAAAGGGTGACATGGAGAGGATCATGTGGGCAACCCGCTGCCAGTCGTTTGGTTTTTTTTGTTTGCTGTTGCTTTGTTTTTTTACCGTCGCTTGGATCACATCTCGCTCGTGTACTGCTTGTTGGAGCCCTCAATGCCTGTTGGTTTTCTCTTTTTGCTCTCTGGAAGAAGGCAAAGAGGGCTGTTCGAATTCCCCTTTTGGAGTTGTTCTTGTCCATGGCATTATATATCTAGGGGCGTTTATAGTATGAGTTGTAATCACCATCTTCTTTCGTTTGTATGGATACGAATATCCGCATTGTTCCATCCGATGCAAGCTACTTGTGATGTCTACTGGCTGCCCTTGTTCCCCCTCGATATCCATCAGTTTGTGTGTCCTGTATGATTTGGCCAAGTACAGATTTAGACCGAGGTCCAAAGCAGCATGTTATTTATTATACTGCAGTCGTCAATCACGAGATGGGAAATATGAAAAAAAAAACCAAATCCAACAGGTACTACTAGTCAAGAGATACGCTACAATGTTCCATGCGCCAAGCTGTCATGATAGATATTACAAGGTGTCTGGCTCACCTATTCCGTGTGGCATTTCTCGCCATCTCTCTCTCACAGGCACTTTCCCATGTGCCCAAGAACCCGGAGCACCGTTGCCTGAGACAGTCAGCAGGGTTAACGGCATTCCAATCGTCTCTACTGGCATACCTGTGAGGAAATGGCGGGCACACTCAAAGGCCCGTGTAACTTCTTTAGACACGATAGGGGGCGTAGAGCCCCCGATCACTTCAATCATGTCGGTCTGGAAGCTCATTCTGCCGGTTTGGCCTCTTCCTGCCCGGCCTCTTCCTCAGCAGCCCCCGTTTCGGGCACGCTTGGGCTCTCATCCTGGGTTACCTGGTCCTGTTGTCCTACAATAGCCCGTCTCTTTTCGCCTTCATCAACCACCTTTTTCAGCACTCCCATGCGTCGTCGAAAGTCTTCGGCCAGGCCTTCTACATCCTCGCGACCCAGCGCGCCGCTGCCGGAGCTCGGCAGGCTGTCTGGGCGCATCTCCACCGGCTCCCGCTCTACGCCCTTGACACGAAGCATGAGGGATCCCGCACCGCGGCGGTCGTCGTCGGCGGCGTCGTCGCCCTCGTTCTGCTGCACGGCGACGCTGGATCCCGTCACGGCAAAGTCGGGGCTCAGGCTGGATGCCCATGATACCTCCCAGCGGTTCTGGGACCCCTCGGACGTGGGCGCGAGGTCGACGACGAGGGCGCGGTGGGCAGGGTCGCCTGAGGAGGCGACATCCAGAATGGAGGGGTCGTCGTCGGAGAAGACGTACTGGACGTGTGGGTGGACAGTGGTATTCGTGGTGGCATTGGTCAAGAGAGTGAAGAGTGGTTCGAATGGAGGCATTGGCTGTGACGTTTCCTCGGGGCCACCGGCGTCATGATGGAGGAGCTCCGAAGGCTCGGCGGCCGTCGTGGGTGGGGATGGCTCCCTCTCGGTTCCGGCCATGTTGAACGGGGCGTGGCGATGGAGGGGGGGGCGTTAACGTGGGTGGTGGATGGTGGGTGTGATTAAAACCGACAACTACCGCTCCGAGATCATCTTTGGGGGCGGTGGCTCCTCTATGATGGATATCCCACGCCGCTGCAACTCTTGTGATGAAAGAATTGTCGATTCGAGGTTCCGTTGAGGCCTGCGGATGACGGAGGATGCCTTTGGGCGCCTTATCTTATCGCCACGTGGGAGCCATTGCTCTGCGGCCATGCGCTGGGGTAGCGTGACTTGACATGTGAGCAGCATCACCCATCATGCACATGAGTAGGGCGATGTTGCATCAGCCCTCCGTCCTTCGACCTCCACCGTCCGTGTCGTTCGTCCGCCTCGTCAAAGCACACATCAAACATGACGACAGGAAACTTTCATGCAACACAGTACCTGCTTTATCCCTCTTTGGGTAATCCTTGAGTTCATCTTCATTAAGCAGCCCCGGGAAGCCCAAGGTGGAAACTGCCGCATACGTCGTCCCGCAGCCGGCCGGCGGGATCGATCCCTCCCACTCTCTACCTCGACCTGCATCTGCATCGCAGTTTCTCGTGGGGGGCCGGGCCATGCAGTGAGTGATACGACATTACGTCGCACCCATTTACCTTGAAAGTAGTCTGCACACCCAACCGAATAGCGCCTGCGTGATGCAACGAGGGCCGTTGCCTGCCGATTGAAACTCTTGACACCACCAACGCCCCTCGGCGATTCATTGCAATCGTTTAGATTGGAGCGCTAGCCCTACACCGTCTCCTTGTCCAACATGTCGCGCATTTTTCATATCCCTGATGATGCAATATCATAGTCACGGAACGAATCAATCTCGCCCGTGCTAGAGCCCAAGTGAAAAAAAAGCAGCTACAGTCGACAGACGAGACCCCATCCATGGTCCGAGAAAAAGATGCTAAGGTGGCAGGAGACCAGTTGCAGACAGACAGAAAAAAACGCCAACCTATTTTATTTTGTACTTGTGATCTAAAAACCCAAAATTGTTCCCATGCTGCTGCTGGTCATGCTTGCCAAAAATATGAAGCCTACTGTCTATGCCGAGTTGGTACTTCCGTATGGTGAGAAGATGTGACGGAAGGGATGCCAAAAAAAAAACCAATACATCCGACAAAGGAAACACGTAAGGGGGGACAGGGACTGAGCGGGTAGTGAATAATATTGATAAAAAAAAAGGTGAAAACGCCGAGAAATGCTCATCATTGATATCTTTGCCCAAACGCCGTCCCGGAACCACTCTAATTGAACTGCATGCATGCCGCAGACCCAAAAATAAAATGCGTTCATATCATTACGTGGGAATAATGAGAGTGAGCACTGCTCTTCCCACCTCCTTTAGGAAGAGTGCAGTGCGCGGAAACCAGCCGCAATCAAGCTTCTGGACTTTTCTCTGGAGTCAGCAGGGCCGTTCCAATAAAAGAGACCCTATGCGATTATCTGTCAGCTCGGCAACTAAAACGTGTATTTCGGCGGGTGGGGTGGTGCAGTGCATGAGGAACATGCGGATTAAGTCCTGGAGCCCGAAAAAAAGCAAGGGCAAGACACCGACAACGTCGCCAACATGACCACTTCCCTCTATAGCCAACATTCGTTATATGCACTTACCCCTAGTCCTTTCTGCTTGCAGAAACCCGCCTTGATTTTGACCGTGTCGGGGTTGTCATAGGTGACGAAACCGCCGTCGGACCCAACACACTGCGCTGCGACGTGGCGCTTGTCGACAATTTCTTTGCAACCTTTACGGGGGAGTTGGTTATACTCAAACGAGCCGTCCTCGCTACCGACACCACGGAACTTTTGGCCTGGGCCGGTCGCATGGAGAAAACTCCGCCCGTAAGTTGGGATACCGAGGAGGATCTTGTGGGCTGGGAACCCGTGGGCCATGAGGTACGACACCCCTGACGACCCAGACGTTTCGTCTTTGCTCAATGCGTAGAGCTGCGCGTGGTGGCCGCTCTTCGGTGTCCAGTCTCCAAAAAAATCGTACGCCATCAGATTTACAAAATCGAGATAGTCGGAGATGACGCCCACATCGAGAAGTTGCAACACGGCTTTACTTGCTGGAAGAGCGGCCGTGAGGATGAATTGGTCTTCGGGGAGATGAATACGAACGGCGGCTAGCAGGGCGAGAAAGTCGTAACCCATCTTGGCATCACAGGGGTATTCCCATGCTACTTTTTGTAGGTACGGCAGTTAGATTCTCAATGTCCATAAACCAAGGGAAAAAAAGCGAAAAATAATTTGTGGGCAAGTACATACTGTCGATTCCATCCAGACCCGATGCCTCAACAAGGCCACGGGCCGACCGGGCGAAGTTGTCGCGGAGCAGCGTATTGGACGCTACAAGTGGAAACACTTCGGAAGAATTCCCACCTCCGATGGATAGGATAACCTGGAGATGGGGGTGCTTTTGTTTGAGGTGCATCAGGGAGCCCAGCCCTCCCTGGACGCCATCGACTGGAGCACCAGCATCCGCCCACTCATCACTTAGCTAAAGCAAGGACCCGAGTCAGTGCTGTGGTTCCTCAACCGACGGACCGCAACTCCCTGATAGGGAAGGGTTTGCGAAACTCACAAAAACGCCGCCGTCTGCCGATACGCTGGCATATGCGTAATACACATGGTTGATGCACGAGTAGTTGAGCATTCCAGGTGTGTCTCCTTGGTATATCCGAAAGTTGGGAAAATAGACGGCGTTGGTGTACATGACACCCGAAGCGATCCGCGACTTGCGCGAGGGACTCATGATGTTGCTGGTGATGAATAAAAATCGATATGGATCAAAAAGAGAATAATCCAGTACAGGCGACCAGCTCAAGGAAGGAGTAAGCCCAAAGGAAAAAAAAAAGGTGTCTGAATTGTAAGCGAGTATGAGAGGTTTTATACAGAGTATGCCTCACCAGCCCGTTGAAAGCAAGCTCAAAGGGGGGCAAAAGGAAGAATAGATTGGAGAGAAAAATCACACATCAGGGATGGAAGAGGAGTTTTAGGATATGGGCGAGAAGGATTTTGACGATCTATATAGAAATCCCAAACCTGCAACAAGCCGAGGAGGCGCGGCGACAGGAGGGAACCTTGCCTTAGGTTGTTGGCCAGCTGGTTGGTGCTCTGGGCTGGTGTGTAGTGGTGGAGCAGGGACCAGCCAGTGTCCAAATTACGGAGGGTCCAGGATACCGCGAAACCATGATGCATGACATAATTGCGGGGAGCCGTCAAGTAGGTATGGATAATGAGACTCGCACATTTTGTTGGTGTGCTGCGAAGCTGCTTGGAGCTGAGCAAAGACCAAGGGCGGCCTTGAGAAGTCGCTCCCCATCGGAGCCGCGATTCGTTGGCATCGCCAGGTTTGATTAGTCGACTGAAGTCCTGGGGTACCCTGATTCGGGCCTGCTCTGCGATGTTGAATGTGGATGGATGTCCAGCCGCCATCCGTACTTGGCATCCCGACATTGGATGATAGCCCTCGTGCTCAACGGCAAGGCTGCTTACTTTGTCTTTGGGCCGGAGGCCAGCTTCATCGCCAGAGTCCCGAGGCTGCGTGAGCGTGATCATCTGGTTCATCCACTCACTTGAGAGAATGCTTGATACCGGACGAAAACGAGTCCTCACGCACCACCTTCTGGTTTGACCCCATGTTGATGATTTAAAAAAAACTTGAAACAAATGACAGGCCAACCGAATAAGACACGTACATCCGTGCTTTTCTACACTGCTCCGTGCTTGGTGAGATTTGAGCGTGCGCGCCAGCGAGTATGTGCGGCTGTGCGCATGTGTGTGTGCGGGTGCTCGTGCGTCTCCTCAGGTAAGACACCGAGTAATGTCTCGAGACAAGAAGGTGCTGTAGGTGTAAGATTTTGCTCACGGCAACGGGGCGCGATACTGACCGGGGTCACCGGAGGATCAGAGCCAGGAATCCGAATTGTTCTAGGGGGCCATAATCTTAGCCAAGATTAGACATCACGTTGAACTGCAGAAATGTCGATTCATC
The DNA here is from genome assembly GCA_017140755.1 of Calonectria hongkongensis. NCBI lineage: Eukaryota > Fungi > Ascomycota > Sordariomycetes > Hypocreales > Nectriaceae > Calonectria > Calonectria hongkongensis. Next base: position 930,214 of record JAACJA010000026.1, on the reverse strand, counting down.
GGCCCTTCCTGGCATTGCATTGTCGACGCGGCCTGCGGCTGCAGGAGCCGCAGCGCATTGGGGCACGCCTCTGCCTCAAAGACAGGACTGTCTCCATGCCACAGCCCCGTCCTGCACGATCCAGGCGGAATGGGGCAACTGGGCAGGATTCGCGACGCAGCAAAACCAAACCAAACCAGCCCAACACAGCTTCCGATAAGGGCGACAAGAGCCGCGCTGATCCCCGGCTGCACGGGCTCACCTGCCACGGGGGTTCTGGAAGGTTGCAGAACACTTGGAACACACTAAATGGCGAGCTTGGTTCCAGAATGAAAACAGCCAGGGATGCAGGCTCAACATTCAGTGGATGTGAGACGGCTCTTGCTTAAGTCCCCTCCCTGTTGGTCGTGCCTTGACTGCCAAGGGGTGCCAGGGCCAAGCGCTAAACCTCACAATCAATGGCCCTTACAACCTGAAAGGCTGTCCCGTTGAGGTCCCGTCGTCCCCGAAACCAGGGCGCAATTGCCCAGCTCCACACCCGTAGCGGCTATGATGTGCGGCCATCCTGAATGTTAACTTGAGACCAGCCACGGAGGTTAGCGGCGGTGGACGAATGTGCGCTGAGCTTTGCTCTTCATGTCATTCTGGCCTGACTCTGGAGCTTCCTTCTGCATGGCGACCTAGCGAGCGACCCTTGCCCCGGGGACAATACCTTGAACGATGTCGGTAAAGGATAGCAGTGTTTTTTTATTGGAGATCGAAACCAATATGAAAACAAATGAACTTCCCAAATGGACTCGGTATTACATGCTGAGTTTGGAGTACACCGTGGACGCCGCAGGACCGCATGCCACGCTGGCACAGTCTGTTTTCATCTTAGCGATCAATTTTAGCGATGCTTAGGTTATTCGTAATGAGTGACACACTTTTTATACACCGTTTGCTATTTTTGATTGACTGGCCAATGCATACAAATTCGATGATGTGTTGTTGCTGAGCAGCGATATCCATCTCTCTGAGCTGGCCAGGCACAAGGCACTTGTTCTCAAACAAATTCGGGAAGTGGGCACTAGCTGCCGCTGATGGACGACCGGGGAACCTGGAGCCATTGGCCTTTTGTCACATTGGAACTCGACGGCAATGCTACTTGGCCATTTATCTGCTGCTGTCGACACGGACATGGTTTGACCAATTCTAAAAAGTTCCGGTTGATTGTATCAAGTGAATAAAAGACTTGACAATTGACAGCTGACCTGCGCCACTGACCTGCATACCTTCAGTCCCCTCTCCGTCTGCCGGAGCCCGGAACCCTAAGAATTGTCGGAAAAGGCACCGACTTCCGTACGTATGTCACTTAAGCCATGTCGAATGCTTTGGGCCTTTTTTGAGTCCTGCACAATCAGGACAGAAAGTGCCTTGACTACAAGGCAAACACTTGACCATGTTTAGTTAGAGGTTGCTAATGGTGATGAGGTGGTGTCTATTCCACATCGCGCTGTCGCGCTCTGAATGCGCCGACCAACATTGGATGAACAGGGAAGGTATCCTTATTTGTGACCAACCCCGGTCGTTCGGGGCGGTTTGCAGTGTTTCGCGTATCTGCTAGGTCGATCAGTCAGATCTTGAGATCAGGCTCTTGGTGAGGCAGAGTAGCAAATTGAATAAGATGCGCCATTGCAATATTTCTTTGCCGCGCTGAGCAGGCAATTTGCATGCTTTTGTATGCACAAATCCCTTTTCGTACATTTGACTTATCGTCACGCCCAACAACAAGGCTTATGGATTGCCGTTTCGTCCGAGATGCACCAACCAACTCCACCCCTCCCTCCACCCGCTTCATAGCCTTGACCAAACAATCGAACTGAAAGGATTCTGGGCGCGCCATCTGCATATTGCAATCACCAACACTTACATAGAAAATCCCAAATGGCGTTCACGAGCCCACACACCTAGTGCTGATCGGTGTGGCCTCAAGGTCCCCGTGGGGTAGATCCTCCTGTGATTGAGCATGACTCCGTCTCCCATGACCCGTAGGCATATAATCTTTCCCGTTTGGGAGTTCATAAAAGTCGCAGCTGTTGGTTGTCGTACAAGCCTAGATAATGTGGCGTTTTTGAGTCTTACGAAGATATGGCTCAGATGGCATAAAGGGCACCGGACTACAGGTCTTGCCCATTCTCATCTCCAAGTCTTCCCAGGCAGTTCAGCTCAAGAGCCAAAGCCGCCATGTCTAGCATCCACGACAGATACTCCTTCTCGCTTGCGTCAACAACGGGAATCGACACGATATACACACTGTCCGATCAGGAGACGGATGAATTCGAGCTGATTTATGACGAGGGAGATGGCAAGGGGTTCCAAGAGGACAATAGCTCCTGCGATTCAACTTCTGTGCCACCAGATGTTCATGCGCATGAATTTGAACATGGTCGTCGGTATCACAGCTTCAAGAGTGGTCGCTACCCCCTACCGAACGATATCGTCGAGCAGCACCGAGAAGAGACCATGCACGCTCTGATGGTTGAATTGATGGTATACCTCCCACCAACCCGGAGCGTTCCCGTATACCGCACCGTGATACATTGGAATTATGGATGGATGACTTGTTTGTAGGATGGAAAGCTCTTCCTTTCTGATATTGGCGAGTTCCCACAGAGTATTCTTGACATTGGTACCGGGACAGGTAAGCTGTTCTAACATGTGATGATTTGTTATTACTCATGCTAAGTTGGGTAGGAACCTGGGCAATAGATGGTATAGCTTACACCCATCCTGCTGCATCGCATCAATTACTGACTCGTACAAGTTGCGGATTTATATCCGAGCGCGAGCGTGGTTGGCACAGACTTGTCGCCAATCCAACCGAAATGGTTGCCAATTAATGCGAGAATGCTTATTGACGACTGCGAAGATCCTGACTGGATGCACGGTTGCGGCATTGACCTCGTACACTTCAGGGGGGTTTGCAACGTGCTGCTTGACTTGGATGGCGTGGTTGCCAATGCCTACCGGTACGCTTTTCCGAGACGTGATGGATAGCAGGGAATAGACTGACGGCTGCAGCAATATAAAAACTGGGGGCTGGATTGAATTCCAGGAGTTTGACCACTTGGTGCTCTGTGACGACGGCACTATGGAGGATGACGACCCGGTCCGCGTGTTTAGCGACATGTATGCTTGGGGGATGCGTGAATATGGATGCGCGGCGTATGGGAAACAGAACCTGAGGCAAACCCTAGAAAAGGCCGGCTTCGACAAGGTCCAGGAACTGACCAAGAAAGTACCCATATCCACCTGGGCCAGAAACGAAAAGCTCAGGACCATTGGGATGCTCATGAAAATTAACATTTTGGAGGGCCTTGACGGGTTCGCAGCGAAACCTTTGGCAGCATTGGGTATGTCGGCTGAGCAGAGAAACGACATTATTGCTGGTGTGAGAGAAAGCCTCGAGGACGATCGGGTTCATCGATACGTAAACTGCTGCATCTTCTATGGGCAAAAGAGGGCCATGTCTGCTGGACAGAGACTAGCCCCAAGACATGATGCCATGTCTGTTGACGATTCGGAATAGGACCGATGGGTGAGCAGGTTTCATAGTGACAAGTTCGTTGTTAGTTCTCCTATAGTTAATTCAGTCTCCATTTACTGCGACATCGGCCTATGTTTTTTTGTCCCTGACTATCCACCTGGGGCAGGCATGCACTCCCGCTTGCGTGCTTCTTGCCTGCTGTTATAGGTCACGATGACTTCTAAGGCGTGGTGTCATGCAAGGGGACTCATGGAACCATGCCATAATGAGGCTGCAACAAGCAAGATGATGTTTTAAAATGGAAAATAAGTCGTGATTTTGTCTATTGATTAGTCTCGATTTATTAGCTCATGTTTTAATGGAAAAGCTCAATCAATCGTCAAGGGCGATAGCTTGATAAGTAGCCAATGAATTGCCTGCCGCTGTGGCAGACAGAAGGTTCTTGCTGTTCAGTGGCGTCGCTACCTACCTAGCTGACAAACCCCCCACAGTGCCACAGTGAACTAACGTCACCCACCTACAAGCTTCTCTAGACGCCAAAATTGCAAAGCTCGAGTTTGGCTGATCATTTCAATCGCAAACAACACCTCCCGACGACGCCACGTTGCCGCAACCTCGAGCCCTCGACCTGCCTCGGAAGACACTCCATTTTCTCTGCAGATAGAAAGTCACAAAACGCGCCATCTAGCCCAAGGGCTACACCTCGTCGCGCATCATGGCCGCCACCACCGCAGCAAAGTCCATCCTTGACCACTCCGCGGGTCCCTATAACTTTCGATTCTCGCCCTTCCTCCGACAAACCTACCAGGTCGGCCTATCTCCCGATCGCCCCATATGCAAAGCCTTTCAAGCAGGGCAGTGCCCGAATGGCACGCGCTGCCCTGAACGGCACGTCGCCGATGCCAAGGTCTCGCAGCCGACGGGTGGCCTCAACTCGCTTGTCTGCAAGCATTGGCTGCGCGGCCTCTGCAAGAAGGGCGAACACTGCGAATTTCTTCACGAGTACAATTTGCGAAAGATGCCCGAGTGCAACTTCTTTATGCGCAATGGCTACTGTTCCAATGGCGACGAGTGCCTCTACCTCCACATCGATCCCCAGAGCCGCCTGCCTCCCTGCCCGCACTACGACATGGGATTCTGCCCTCTCGGCCCCAACTGCTCCAAGAAGCACGTCCGCCGGAAGCTGTGTGTATACTACCTAGCTGGATTCTGCCCTGAAGGCCCCGAATGCAAAGAAGCACATCCCAAATGGTCCAAGGACTTGGAGAAGCCCACGCTCAAGTCCGAAGAGAAGGAAGAGGACGTACGAGTAGAGGCGCCCAAGGATGAAGACTCGGAGCGCGCGAGGGATATGCCGAGAGATAGAGACGAGGGCAGACACGGCGGTCGTCATGGAAGAGGCAAATGGCGAGGTGGTAGGGGGGGACGGTTCCGTGGTAGGGGTCACTAAAAAACAATGGTCGTGGATGGACGGCACTACGTGGTTTGGGACGCCCAGTTTGACTTATGATACCCTTAAGGAATTTGGGACGGGCAATGCAATTGGGAAGCATGTGATGTATACTGTCAACGGAGCACATGGTAATGGAAGGAAGGTTGCAGATCAAGAGCGTTTTACTCATTTCTTATGTATTTGGAAGAGAGTCGTGACGGCGTCTATAAACATATTGGTTCCTTTTTCATACGTGACCCATCATTAAATGCTGTGTACAAAGTTGCGAAGCGGCCGTTAAGAGTGATTCCATCCCACCAACTTACGAAACTACAGGCGTGACACGACGTCTTAGACCGCAGAGTCCCAGACGTTGGTGTCTGAAGGAACCGCGACGAACTCGTGAGAAGCAGATGTAGAAGCCTCGGCCTCGGCGACGCTTTCCTCCTCTTCATCTGAGCTCTCTTCCTCCGAGCCCTCATAGGAGCTAGTCTTCCAGGTGGACAGCTCATCCACTTTGCGGATGCCGATCATCCATGAAACAAGACCCTTAGGCGCCCATCGTCCTACGAAGCCATAGACGCTAGCGCCAAGACCAACACGGACGGTATCAGAAGTGATGGACCCGTCGACGACGTCAAAGACGGTGTTGTGGAGGTGTCGTAGCGAGCTGCCTCTAAAGCCGCGGATCCGGCCCCCAGAGATAGCCGAGCTCGTTTGGGCTACAAAGTTGCGGCCGTAGACGTGTCTAGCGCCATCGGGCCACACGAGGGTGTCCTCTGGGTTCCCGGCGGTGAGAAGCCCCTGGTGGGGGCCCCGACTTGGCACAAAGCTGGAAAAATCAAATGTGCCGAGTTGCATGTGAGTAACGGGGATATCAAGTGGCCGAAGCTCAGCAGTCAAAACTTCGGTGAACGCAGATAGTGCAGAGCACACTGTCGCTTCGGGAGCATGGAAGGGAGGGTTAATTGAGGAGATGATGGAGGGCGTAAAAACCAGGACCTTGGGAGGGATCCACTTTTCGCCGATAGGATTTAGGCGGGATGTGAGAAGTGGGAGGAAAGCCTGAATTGTGAGGATGGGCTGGAGGAGGTGAGTGTTGAAAAGGTCGGCGAAGCTCGAGGGAGGGATGGTGGCAATGGGGGAGGTCTGGTAGTGAAGGCTGGGAATGAGAATGACCGACTTCAGCGTCAGCTGGCTCGGCTTCATCTTGGGACCTGGAGCTTGTGGTGACTGAAGATATTGGGCAAAGCGCTCGATGGTGGAGCCGGCTTGAGGTGGCTGGGCTCCGTGTTAGCACCCACAACACTGGAAAAAATCTTGATGCTGCTGGGATATGGAATATACTCACGTCAGTGGTGTCGATGCTGATCGGCCTGATGTCTGGTCTTGACAGAGCCAGCACCAGAGACTCGTCCTCAGCGGCGTTGCACACGATGTAGACGATGAAGCCTCGCCTCTCCATGTCCAGGGCCAGAGATTTGGTCAAAGGCAGCGTGGGTGATCCGGCAATGACGACCACCTCGGATCGAGCGCCATTTCTTGACCTCTTTGCCCTCCTTGTCTTGTTGGAGTAGCGATTGGCCTTGTATCCTTGGTACGCAACGGTTCCGCAAGCGACAATAACGACTCCCGTCAGGATTTTGTGTTTCGCTAGCCAGTCCTGGACCTTTTCTAGTCGTGATAAAGGCACGACAGATACTGGGGGAGGGAGGACGGTCGGCGTAGGCCTCACGATCTCGGGGACCCATTGTGCTGTCGAGAGGGTTTCTCGAACTACATCGGCAGCTCGGTCGACGTTGATATCGAGAAATTGGGCAACATTGTCGGTATAGCGACGAAGGTAGCCGGGGATGTTAGTAAACTAGACAAGACTTGTTAGGTGAAGGCATCACAGGGTATTCTAACACAACGTACCACATCCAGGAACTGCTGGTCATCTGTCGACATGATGACGGTTGTGGGTGGAGGGAAAGAAAGAAAGTTGGCTGGGGTTCATATGACGATTAGTAGGCTTTCATGCTGGTGGAGAAGCGCTCTCTTCCGAGTTCGCGGAGCGTCTTGCGCACGGACCACCTGGGCTTTGCTTGCTTTGTGGAGGCTACTCCAAGTTCTCCAACGGCTTGAGCAAGGACGTCTAGAGTATTTATATGATTATGCCCAGATGTAATCCCCTTGAACGTGCCTTTCCGTTAGGGATTATGCCTTGAATGTACCAATCTTATATGTGCGGGTGAATCGTCCGGGCTCCGGCTGGATGCAGATCCCTCGCTCCAAACCCCACCGACACTCTTGCGCTAGGAGGATTTATGCCATCGGCGAGAATAAAACCAAATAATACAGAGCTGATTCATTCTCGCCTCATGATAATGCATGAACTTCCGCCCTGATTACAGTAATGCAACGTGGTTCTATTCCATCAGCGTCCCATTGCAAGCCGCGCCAATCGCTGATGCACAAGTTGTTGTCTGCTGAGTTGGGTGTCACCGACCTGTGTGGCTGGGCTGCAAAAGGCTTTGAACGTTTGCATTTCAACGTCTTACACTGGATAATTCCCACAATGGGCGAAAACAGACCTGGATTATGGAGCCACGGCCTATTTGAGGCAACTCGAGATACCCACCTGCCCCATGTTCAGACTTGATCATTTGGGCACCGGCGTTGGTGATAACTGACAACACTTACACGTGCCGAGGATGTACGGAGCGCCTGACCTGAACCCGATAGCTTCGACGATTTGTAAGGGGCAGCCGCCTAACATGGTGTGCTAGACATCCCCCGCAGTCGAGAATGACTTAGCGCCGCTAGGGGTTGCTCGGAGTTTGCAGCCGAGCCACCCGACTAACGTGCCATCAACGGCTTGAGCGCATGATGGAAATCGCAAGCCAAGTTGCAAACCCAAGCCTACAGTATCAACTATAATTCTAATACAGTAGTCGTCGATTTTCCCTAGCTGACTCGTACAACGTCAGGACGCTGTGCGTTGTCTCTACCCCTCACTGACATGTCTCGATTTGGAGGGGCAGCTTCGGCACAGACCACGTCTCCAAAGCGTCTCAAAAATCAGATCATTTGGGCGGACCACTCATGATTCCCATTTAGCAGTCGCGCATGTAATTCTCTAGGTCTAGGTTGGATATGGGTCTTTCAAACAATGTAGAATAGGATACCTCTCAAGCTTTGCTCCGACTCTTTTATTTCTGGTGGATCAGAAAAAGTAGCTGCTCAAGTGGTCTCACGACCTATTCCCGGATTAGGTGGATAGCCTACAATGCTTGAGCGCAAATGGTTTCACAGCGCAAGCAGAGGATCTATCAACGGACCGTAGCACTGCCAATGTTTGTCGAAAAATATCTGGTTTATTTGGTGATCTTTCATGGATTATTGTTATGACCGGTATTTTCCTCGTCAACTCCATTTGCCGTTACAGAGAAGATTTTGAGATTTATCTTTTTGCGAATGAATAAACTATATCTCCATCATTTAAATATATCTGCTAGATAGTCTCTATAAATCCGAGTAGTTGAATTTATGGTTGAAACCTTACGCGGTTGCTTTTGCAACTTGTGGTTAAACAGGCTACACGGGCATGGTAGCTCAACGATTATCAAGGATAGGCTGCCGAGCGCTCATACCCATTGTTTCTTAAGGAGAAATTTATGGTGCATGTAGCAGCCGGAAGGACATAAAAAACTAGATGTCGGAAGTGAGGATAATATTCTAACCAGGCAATCTAACAAACATTGACCAAATCCGACCAAAACCAATGTTTTAATCACTTTAATATTCCTTACGACACGTTCGTCTTTCTAAATTCGGCCAACTGAGCCCGATAAACATTAAATGCAGTACTTTGATGGTCTTTTTACTTTTTACCCATTTTGACGATAATTCATCATATCTGATCCAGTGTCTTATCGAAACCCAACTTGAAGAGCATCCTCCGAACACATGTATTATCCGCCAAGTTTGTCTACATATTATTACCTTCTGATTCACCCTAGCTTCAAGTACTTTCATTCCCTAAGAAGGGCAGATTCTGAGCAAAAGAAGAGATACGTCTGTATTGTCCTGGGAGAGCTAAAAAGCCTCCTGGAGGCAGATCGGACCAACGACGTGAAGAGCATTCATGACACAGATTGTTTCTTGTAGCATTCTATATCCAAAGAAAAAGAAAGGCTTTTTGAATCGTATTTGTAAAGTGCAGTTGGGCGAATGCTTGGGTGCTGGTATGATTTACACTCGTGTTTAGTAGATGTGTCCAGGTTTGGGAAATTTGTTTTCCACTCTTCCTGGTAGATGCAAGAGTGAGACCAACTAGGCAAGCAAAGAAACGGATTTTTAACATGCCCATGACTCTACTCAGTGTTATTTTGGTATTGCTACCCAAAATCACACCATTGACCTATTACCACTGTCAGTCACACTGGCGGTGGAATACACGGCATGCGATGCAAATTTCTCAGCTAGCACATTAGTGAGAAAATCGTAACAATAAAATGAAAGCTATGAGTACATTAAACAATGTGGAATTATTTATTTATCCTGAAAAGTAAATTGATCTTGGTTTCATTTCTTGTCGTCTTGTCTTTATTCTACTATAACGTATCAAATCTTTTTACCTGCATAGCTTTATCTAATGCAATCTCATGATACAATCATCAGAACTTTGATGCGAAACTTTATCGGATCTAATGCTTACTTTGATGCTCAGAACTATATGATCATGTGTATTGATCTAACTGAAAGTGTTTATCTAAATATGTCATGACCAGACTCTAGTTGGACTGGCATAGTGGTACGATCTGACAGTTGCAACTTTACCAAGAATAAGTAAGATATACAATTAGAAAAATTAGAATTTGCAACAGGGGGGTGATTATTATTGGCTACATAAACCTCATATGTGAATGAGATTTGACTAACGGCAGCTTGACTCAAGGTAGGGATGTGGTTTCATCTACACCGATATTTATCTCTATAGCTGAAATGAGAGCATGTGCGAATCTAGTGTATAACGAAAATATACGATGCTTAATAGCGACTATGGTTCAACTGGTAGAATATAGCAATTTTCGATCTCTTTAGGACTTGATCAGCCCTGTGATCGTATCAACCATAAAGTTATGAATGGAACATGGCGAGCTGTACATATATCTTCTTCTAATTTGTCAAGCTGGTTGCCTTTTTACGGGGTAGGCCGCTGACCATTATACTATGGTGTACCCGAAGGCTTTTTATGTAACCTATGCATACAAGGCCAAAAATTAATCGAGGGCAAGGTTCAACCCAAACAAGCATAGCAGTGTCAGAAATGCTCTAGGCGAGAACAGACCGCCAGTTATGGGGACTTCGAAGCCGAACTATGACTAAATTACTTAATATATTCTCCATCCGCAATGAAATGATGGTGTGGAGTTGTCTAACTAGCGCCGTCCTTCAGCTATCCAATTGTTCCATTGTGCTATCATGAACACGAGGGCCGACCAGGACCCTAGAGCAGCTGAAATGGGGCTCAGGAGATGCAAATCTGACACAGTCAGTTCAGGATCGCCAGTGCCGAACTAGCCGCAGTCTTGCGCTAGCAAATCAGGTTGATGCAAAAGGTAATGTGGCCGGGGAAGTTCATATCTGGCGTTGAAGCGGTTGCAGGAGGTCGCTCCGATCTCGGAGCTAATTTCAATCCAAAGTTCCCCTCAGCATATCAATAGTATCGATAAAAAAGGTATAAATATCAGCTATTTCTGAGAGGAATTTACCCAAAAAAAACCATCATCAATATAGATCCAACGGATTCAACAGTATTACCCGCAACAATGGCTGCCGAGCAAGATCGCTGGACTTCAAATGTAGGTGTTGGAGTGATCCACAAACCCCCCCGGGCCTAGAACTAGAGCCTTGCCACTTACACGCGAGAACAGGAGTACCAGAACGTGGCGTCCTTCGTACCCAAGCTCGTTGGAAAGATTGTCCAGTGGCTGGACCTCCAAAAAGATGATGTCTTGCTCGACATTGGCTGTGGCGGTAAGTGGGCTTATCTGTTCAGCTGATGCAGGCAGATCGATCCTGGTGCTGACGTTGGACATAGATGGTATATTGAACGCCGAGTTTGCCAAGGTCCTGGCACAGGGGAGCGGGTCGCAGGTGGGAATTGACAGCTCGGCTTCAATGATTGAGTCGGCCCGCAAGCTATGCCAAAATGACAAGAACAGTACTTTCGAAGGTTGGTCCATTCTCCACTCTCATTGGAAGCCACAACTCACACAGTTGGTTAGTTCTTGACTGTAATCAGCTTGTCAACGCCCCCGAGTTTCAAAAGGGCCAATTCACCAAGGCCTTCTCAAACGCTGCCATGCACTGGATCCTTCGCCCAGAGGCCACGCGGTCCGACTTCTTCAAGGGGGTATACGCGTCTCTAGCCCCCGGGGGCACCTTTGTCTTTGAGATGGGTGGCATGTGCAACATCTCTGAGATCAGAGCGACAATTCTCATGGCTGTAGTACGCCGTGTTGGACTCCAAGCTGCAATTGCAGCTGACCCATGGTTCTTCCCCGACGAGGCATGGATCACCGCACAGCTGGAGAGTGCAGGATTCGTTGTTGAGAAGGCAGAACGTGAGTGGCGAGAAACAAAAGCAGACAAAGGAGGCGTAAACGGATGGGTCAGACTGTTCGGACGTCAGCTCCTAGAGGCGGTGCCAGAAGAAGAGAGGGAGGCAGTGGTGGAGGAGTGCGCCCAAGTTCTGAACTTGGTTACTAGGAACCCCGCAGGACAGGAGGTGATTTCATACGTGAGACTGCGGGGCGTAGCAAGGAAGCCTCAATGAGTGTGCCCTCTCCAATGGGTAATCGAATATGATAGATCAGGTTCATATGTAACTGTGGTTGATAATAGGTGTGGAAACATAAACACTCGCGCATTGCCAATGTGTGTGCAAGTATGATTTACAGATTTAGTTGGACAGTATTCAATTGGATTTGCACGGCGTGCCTGATATCTTGCTATAGAGCTAAACTGTCTGTTTATGATGTGATGGCTCGATATCAGTAACGAGAAGGCTAGTTCAATTAGAAATGGCATGGATGTCCGGGAATGAAGTTGAATCAGATGAGTCAAGACCAGATGCGCAACTAACACATGTCTTAGTCGTGTCTCATGTCGTGGTATATGTCTTCGGCTCGCTCGGTGACCACGATTTTTTTTCTCGTTTCGAGACATTCATAGACTCATATAGAAAATATCACAATCACTACCGCATGTGTTCACGACACTAAATAAGTAGGATACTGGCTCTTGACGGGTGCGGTGCGCAGGCTGTGTGGTGATATTAGTCATCGCCTGTTGGTGAACAAGTTTGGAAATTTCTAGTCTGATTCCCAATCAGTCTGCGGAGGCAAATCTAGCATCAGCGCACGTCGCTTGAGGCGAATGCGACCCAAGGCACCCGTCGTTTGACGTGGCTGGAAAACACCAATGCGCGTTTTGGACATGAAGTATTCCAAGCCGTTAAACTGAGACTCGCTTCTTCTCTGTCTTGCAGCATTTATCGTAACGCCCGTCTGACGCCAAGTCCGTTCGCTCTGACCTGTTCTGCATTTGTATTACGCTTCGCACCAAACTTTGACATTGTCCAGCCACCAAGCATGGCCGAACGCGACCGGTTGGTTTTCTCTTACGTGCACCTCGCGGCCTTTCCTCGGGCGAGTGAGGCCCTGCACACACTGAAAAAAGTGGCATCCATGGTGAAGCCAATAATGAGAGCCCGAAGCTGGAAGGTTGGGGAACTGGCCGAATTCTTTCCGGACCAGGCCAACTTGCTTGGTAGGTCCGGCCGACCTACCTGTAAAATCCATGGGACTAAACAGAAACAATAGGCCTCAATGTAGACCGGGGAAAGAAAATTTGCCTTCGTTTGAGACATCCTGGCGATCGAAATCAGTTCCTGCCCATCGAACAGGTTGTCGATACAATGCTTCACGAGCTCGCCCACATCGTGCAGGGCCCGCATGACGCAAAATTTCATGCGCTCTGGGACCAACTACGGGACGAGCACCAAGGCTTATTGCTCAAGGGTTACACCGGCGAGGGCTTCCTTTCTGAGGGCAGGCGACTTGGGGGTGGTCGGATGCCTCAACGTGAGGTCCGCCGACTGGCCAGAGAGGCAGCCGAAAAACGTCAGAAGCAGCCCGTGGGGACTGCCGGCGGCAAGCGCCTCGGGGGAGAAGCTCCAAGGCCTGGAGACGACATCCGCAGGGTTATCATCGAGGCAGTTGAGAGGCGCAACAAGACACTGAAGGGATGCGCCACCGACAGACTGAGTGACAACCAAATCCGAAACATTGCAGACACGGCAACACGAAACGGGTTTAGGACCCAAGCAGAAGAGGACGAAGCCAACGAAGCAGCAATTGCACAGGCCCTGTGGGAGCTCGTCCAAGAAGATGAGTCTTCCAAGTATGGCAACTCATACATTCCGCCAACTGCCGATAATCCCACTGGCAATGGAGGTGGATCAATAACGGCAAAAGACGCAGATATGAGCAGGGTTCTGGCGACCGAGGCGTCCGGATCTGGCGCGGATCGGGATCGACGGCATGTCTACGCTGGAACGGCTGTCGAGCCACAAGGCTGGACATGCAATATTTGCACATTGGACAATCCTTCAACCTTCCTTTGCTGCGACGCATGCGGATCGGAACGGACCGCAGGGCCATCGCAGGAGTTGAAATCTGATCGATCCGAATCAACCAAGACCTCAACACAACCGACAACCATCGATCTCACTCAAAGTCCCCCAAAGCCGAAGCGCAATCCAGCAACTGCACCGTCACGAACGGAGCTGACCAAACCATCCACCGTGCCCCAAACATGGCAATGTAGTTTTTGTGGGACAGAAATGGACCGACAATGGTGGACCTGCTCAACCTGCGGGAAAATGAAGGACAATTCACGATAGATAGATAGCCTTTGTTAGTTTGCCGGCGGATATCGACAGTCGTCGTTGGTATTTGGCGGTGACCGGATTGAATTCAGTGATACCCCCTCGAGACCCCTGCCTTGTTCCTGTTTATTTGTGAACTATGACTTCATCGTCAGAAATAGCATGTGCCATTGACAGTGAGGCTGCAGAAGCGGCCTAGATTGAGCATCGCCGTGCGTCATCGTTGGCCCTGAGCCAAGGCCTTCTGGGGAATGAGGGGGACCAGGGCCAGGCGATGAGATCGTGGACCTGAGCACACACTTGCAATGACGTCGTGGCTTTGCGAGTTTGGGAAAGGCGCCGATCGAAACTGGAGATGATCTGCAAGGCAACACTCGGGCACTATTGGGGCTGGACAGCGATTGGGTCCAGCGAGGCAGCACCGGTGGTTAGATGCGAGATGAATCTGGAGAAACAAGCGTCAAACGGAACACTCGAGGCGGGAGGTAAGACGCCCTCTGATGGAGCAATGGCTAAGTTGCGAGCACAATTCAGCGCCATTTCAAAGGGTGCGAGAGTGGATGGGCTCCACCCCACGAATTTCAAATTGTACTGTAGTATTGGGGATCGTGCTTGGGTGTTTGGGCTGGGGAGAAAACGGGATATAAGTCGGTAATTGCTTGAGGTCAAATGATATGTACAAAAGAGTGTTCCTGAATCACAAGGGGACAGGGGTCGAAAAGGGCAGACGAAACGGTCGCAATTCCAGGGTCCTCCTGGCTTGAGGAGTGACTGGATCGATTGGGAGAAGAACTTTGTGTCGTAACGAGAAAAGTAAAAATACGGGCCTTGGGCTTTGATTGTTGGGGGTGTACATTAGGCTAGGGATGGCGGGATGGGACCTGGGCCTGGCTGGACTGGACCCCGAGCAGGCCCATGGTAATCGAGTTTCTTAGAGGGCCATCGGAGCTTCAGCATGATGAGAGAGGGTGAGCGACCAGCTGGCGCAAGCCGCGGCCAGGGTTGACAGGGCTAGGGTGGTCTTGGGTGGGAACGCAAATGCTTGGCTTCCAGGCTTGGCATCGACCAAGTGCTAGGCGGATCATCGACACTGGGCCGATGTTCAGAGTTGTTTTCTGTTGAAACACCCTCAAGGGCTCCATGCGAGCTCCATGAGAGCTCCACGACGCAGCAGCACCGGAACTTGAAAAGAGACCCCTCAGGGCTTTGCAGAGCCGAGTTGATTGGACGTTGCCGGCGGCATCGCCACCAAGCAGCCAACCCTCTTGAAAGGACATTGGCCTGATCCTGGTCGACTCCAACAGTGTAGCTCCCGGCCCAAGGTCCCATTCCTGCGGGAGGGTTTGATTTCCGACCTTGTCTCCCATAGCTACAGTATGTCGTTTTGCTTTTTTCTGTCTTGAAGTTCTCGACCTCGGGACCCTTTGCTCATCGAGTGCTTTACAGGGAGGGCATCCTATTCGCCAGCGAAGCCCTTGCCCTCCTGTGTCGTGCATGTGTTGCGACAGGGTCGACGGGCGAGGGTGGTGTGTGTGGGCTCTGCCCTGGGATCAATATGATTGACCCATTGGGTTCACTGTGGTTTGCGCGTGCACCATCTGCACTTCATCTCCCCGTTTGGTAGGGTTGCTCGGGCTGCGAAACCGTTGAATGGATAGCAACGCACGATGCGTATCACAGGTACATGGGCTGGAGCATTGGTCGGGGTGGACCAAGCATAGCTGCTAGATGATATCAGCGCCTGGAGAAGATTATACTAGATGAAGATACCGAGATTCAAAGAAAAAAAACCATCGTGGTGCCGATCCGGATCGTGTGCTGATGCCAGATGGAGGAGCGGAAAGAGAGGCGGAAGTGCAGGTGGGGAGAGCAGATCGTTGAATGGATCCAACTTTGGTTTTTTTGCCACTGGTGACAGGCTAAAACTCACCTTAAGCAGCTTGTGTGGGACAGGAGCAGGACTAATTACCAAGTATCCCAAACACGCCAGCAATACCCGAGTACTTCCGTTGTCGTCCATTTACAGGCTGCACACAACCATCAGCATCATGTAAGCTTCTTGGGCACTGGCCATCTCACAGGGCTGGCGGTTGTCGGCGGGCGTGGCACCGCGACATGCGACTACGACTGCGACACTATGGTTGGACCCAACGGCTATTCCTATTCCTGATGAGAACGCGAACGCAGCCAAGCCGTCCAGGTGCCTGATGGTTGTCACCGGTCGCGCGCTACCGCTGGACGAGACCGCTTCTTTTGGAAAGCCTTGCCTTGGAAGCAAGTGTTGCTATGTCATGTGTATGTAAGGGGTGTTGGCGCCTTTTGGTCCTCCCGACGAGATTATGCCATGCTGGTGGCGGTACGCCGCGGCGATGACCACAGGATGGAAGATGGGAGATGAGAATTCGCGGCAACCATGGCACCAAGCCATCAGGCATTGTCCACGAGCCAACTTATGGTTGTATCGGCTTGGCGGATGTGATAACCTGCTGTCTCCCGTTGGTTGGATGGCTGTTTGAACACATGCTGTGCACACACGCACGCACACACATGCAGAGTCGCGCCCACATATTCAGCCTCTGCAACCATGAAAGCATCTGAACGTGGTAATGCCGCGGATATGTTCCTCCTGGCAAGCTGTTCGTCTGGGCTCAGCATGGAGAGTCAAAACAGGCCAAGAGCAGCGCTGCCATCCCGCTGCCCAACTCGGAGAATTGGCCTAGGCGGGATAAAGGCAGGCCAAACCCTGAAACCAAAAGGTCAGCAGCGCTGGCTTGGGTTAGGGGTCTTTGTTGGTGACTCCATTTTTGGCATCAACGCTGACAGTCTGGGCCTTTCACCGACACGCTGTGTAGTAGTGCCAGGTTGTATATCCGTTCCAAAAGCGCTGCTCTCTCCCACGGGCAATGGCACCTATTCAATTTACCCCTGGTCTAAAACACTTGCTGCTTATTCGTCTTGTCCCGTTCGTCCTTTTTGAGACTCTTCATCATCACAGGATTTCCTCGATTCCAAAATAGCTAGGCTAGAGAAGAGAGAAGAAGGAAAAAAACCAAGTCTTACAATTGTGGTCGCATTCTAGATCGGCACTCGTACATGCGGACGACGCATGTACATACCCATCCCGGAGTTGCTCGCCCCAGCGACTGCCAACTTGAGGTACCCAGCCCTGGAAGGGCTACAGGCCCCCCCACCCGTCCCAAGACCCCCGTCAGCGAGCCACACCTCCAACTGAACAGAACATGAGGTTAGACGATGCTCCCCCAGTCCGACCCCTGTACGGCCCCAAGGCCCCGCTTATGAGTGCTGCTGGACGGACGTATCAAGCCCCACGGCGTCTCAGCTCCAGTAAAGCCGTCAATTCAGGGTCCCATCCCCCCCGTCACCCATCTCTCTGCATCTCAGAGACTCGGGCCTAAAGCCGTACACCACACCATGCCACGCACACCACTAGCACGCGCTAGCTCTTCCACACCCCTCCCCCGTCCACTTCAGTCCTGGACCGTATTCCGTACAGGCTGCACGCTCGTCTACCTATACAGCAGCACTCGTCGCCCGCCCGTCTACTTGGGCGCGGCACGACACCAACATACTTTGATCCGTCTGAAATCGCCCCCTTCCACATGTTGCTCTAGCTCTGGCTCGGCTCTGGCATTCATGCTTGGTCCCTGGCTCTGGCCATTGATGCCCTTTCCCGTTGGCCTTGTTCCTGTTCTTGGGCTTAGCTTGGCTCGCCGCAGATCAGACCCTCCTCCTCCACTTTAGCATCCAGTCTCTACTACTACTACCACCCACGCCCTCGCCCTCGCCCACCCTCGTAACCTCGATCCAACAACCTCTTCTGCCGGCCATTGAACCTCTCCAGCTCCCGTGCCTCGCTAATCTCCTTCCTGCATCCTCCCACATCCTGCTCTGCTCCCAGGACCGCCTCCCGCTGTCTCGTTCCGTGTCGACCTGTCTCACGTTGCGCAGAAGCCGCCTTCATCGAACCTCTCTCCCCTCCCAAAGTCTAATTCCGTTGGAGCCGCATCCAGAAGCACCACATCCTTCGCCGAGCTGCCCGATTACCGGTCTTTCTTTCTTCCAGCAGACCTTAACGCCATGTTCATTCCCATCTCGCGCTGCTCTGCTCTGTGGTAGTTCACCCTACCTCTGCCGTCGGTTCCCGGTCCTTCGGGTCTGAGAGGCCTGTTTCGCTCGAGCCCCAGGTTGACACGGCCAACGTCAATATACTACCTGTGCTCTTCTCCTCGACCGAACTCTCCCGATTTCAACACAGATACATCCCTCTCCATGATTTGTAACGGCGAGGGCCCGACATGATCTCTCCCGACCAGCCTCGTTCAAGCAGCCAGTCCCGAGCTTTGAGGCCCGCACCAGCTGCCTATAATGCGTCTGCCCCGACGAGCCGCTCTGATTCCCATTCCAGCCCGAACCAGGGCCCTTTGATCATTGGCACCGATCCTACCAAGCCAAGAGCAGCAGCCGACTTGGCTCACGACGCTAGCCGACAAGATGGGAGTCCCCGGTTGCTTGGAGGACGCTTCCTCAGAGATCCCCTTGGGCCCGGCTCTCGATCGCCCTCTCAAAGTCCATTTCGCTTGGCCATGCCCAGCATTTCACCCGCTCAACTTGCCTTCTCTGCCTTACAGTATCTCCCTGTGCCAACTTTAGTCTTAAACAATCTGAAAACTGTTGTCCTGGCCAACGAAGCCATGGGTCGCATGTTAGGCATCGTCACCGAGGATGCCGATGAGGAGGATGCCTCGGCCACCATTGAGCGTTTGCGGGGCCAAACACTCTCCCAGGTCGGTATCGATATGTTGCAAGACGGTCGCCCTGTGTGGGTGACATGGGAGGCATTTCTAGATACGCTTGTGGATGAAATGGGCGTTCGATCGTGCCCCAAAGACTCCCAGACTCAATCTCAGACGGGCGGCGATGCTACACCTACGACTGGTTCTATGCTCAGCCCAGATCGGTGCCAGGATTCTTCCCCGCGCCAGACCCAGAATGCCATTGTCGAAGTGGTTATTTCTCGCAAGGGCATATGCAGAACAACTTTCGATGATCGATACAGAACCAAAGCGTCCGAATATCAAATATTTGCCAAAATGATCATTACTATATGGGAGCTTGAAGACCGACAGACGTTTTACACCTTGACGTTCACGAGCACTCAGTCGCCGCCCTCGTCACTAGCAACTACAAAGAAATCGGTAGCGCGGCCCAGTATCCTCGAAGCGGCTGAGCGTCGGACTATCGCTCATTCCAACCCTTCATCCGTCTCATCCAGTCGAGATTCAAACTCCCCTTCTTTCCACAGTCCCGGCGTGGTTACCATGTCATCAAGCCCATTTCCTCCGATGGGTCCGCCATCCGTTGCCTCTCAATCCAGCACACCTTCGTTCCTCCAAAAGATGCTACTTATGAAAGATGCCCTACTCAACAACACGCAGATGCCTATTCTTGCTATGTGGAAGGATGGCAGCGTGACGTTCCCCAACAAGGCTGCGCGAAAGTTTTTCCAAAGAGACGCGCCTCTCGATGCCTCCCTCGATGGGTTTGATCTACTGCATCACTGGCACATGTATACAGAGGATTTTTCTCGCAAATTGGAAATTGAGGAATACCCCATTTCTATTCTGCTCAGGACTGAACAACCATTCCCTAGCCTTCGCATCGGCATGTATGATGACCAAGGGAAGAAGGTTGTCTTTGATGTGCTGGGCGAAGCAATCCGGGATGATACGACTGGCGAATTTCTAGCTGGTGTCGTCACGGGTCGAGATGTGACGGTCATGACTGAAGAAATTGAACAAATTAAGGAACGGGACGAGGAGCGGTTTAAACTCATATGCGAAACCGTGCCCCAAATGGTGTGGACAACGACTCCCGATGGCATGGCCGACTTTTTCAACTCTCGTTGGTACACTTATACAGGTCTCAGCCCAGAGCAAAGCTACGGCCGGGCTTGGATACATGCATTCCATCCAGATGATCTGCCCGAAGCCCTCAGTAAATGGGAGCATTCGCTAGTAACGGGTGACCTCTATATGATGGAGTATCGGTGCCGCAACAAGGAAGGCGAATGGCGATGGTTTCTTGGAAGAGCCTCGCCGCTGCGCAATATGGAAACCGGCGTGATTGAAAAGTGGTTTGGTAAGCTCAATATATACACAATGACACATGCCTCGGCTAACCAAAGAAAAAGGTACTTGCACCGACGCTCACGAGGGCATCGTGACCATGCGAAATGCCAAGCAAACTCGACAGCAACTTCTAAGTGTCATTGCCCATTCCCACGTCACGCTCTTCACTGTTGACCCAAAACGCCGAGTGACGATGCTTGAAGGTGCTCTGATTTGGAATAACACACATGACGAGCATGACGACACCAGATGGTTTATTGGAGAGAATATGTATACCGTTTTCAACCGCCTTACAGAGCAACTTGAAGATGGCGAGCGGCCTGAATTTTTGAAGCCCATTGAGCATATCCTGAATGGGAATCTTGCCGAGGATGTGCATGAACATGGAATTGGTGAGACCCACCACACCATCCGAGAGTATTTATGCTAACCCCCTTGTCAGATGACCGTTGGTACCGGACTCGATTTCTCCCTATGGTGGGTAAAAAGACAGACCAGGGTAAAACAACCGGCGAAAGTTGCATTGAGGGCGTAATTGGTGTCATCATGGATGTCACTGAGCTAAGAAACCGGGAAGAAGCGCTGCAGAAACAATCCAAGGAGAAGAGAAAGGCCATTGCCAACGAAGCCGCAGCTAAAGAGGCCAATCGGCTGAAGAGCCAGTTTCTAGCCAATATGTCGCATGAAATCCGAACCCCAATCACAGGTGTTCTTGGAATGGCTGAGTTATTGGCTGGCATGGAGCTCAACCTGGAACAGCAAGAATACGTTGAGAATATCCAGAGTTCTGCAACATCATTGCTGACCGTCATTAATGACATTCTCGACTTTTCCAAAGTAGAGTCTGGGCGGTTGGACATTGAGGAAGTGCAGTTCTCGCTATCACACATTGTGAAGGAGGTGGGGAGAATGCTGAAGTTCGCTGTTGAGCGAAAGAATCTCGATTTCCGATCCGATATTGACATGGACATTTCGAACAACCTCGTCGTCATAGGAGACCCCGGGCGTGTACGACAGATCATTACAAACCTCCTCACCAATAGTATCAAGTTTACAACGCAAGGTTATGTCAGGTTCTCGGTTCGCAAAGAAAAAGAGACGTCGGATTCAATCGAGATTCGGTTCACGGTGGAAGATACAGGTATAGGCATCCATGAAGATGTGCGTAAGAAGCTATTCCAGCCCTTCAGCCAAGGAGATGCATCAACAGCACGCCGGTTTGGCGGTACGGGTCTGGGCCTCACTATCTGCAAAAACCTGTTGGACTTGATGCATGGACGCATCACATTGGAATCGAGCAATGGCAACGGAACTATTGCAACCTTTTGGATCCCTTTCAACAAACCAACCGGCCCCGTCAAGGTTGATTTGGCACAGGCAGGTGCTATACCTGATCGACTACAGTCCGAACTTAGTATGTCCTGTAACAGTTCAGAGTTTGAGCAGTTGTCTGGCACGCCGCCAGCATCCGAAAGCGCGCAGGGTGGTAGTGCGTCAGCATTACCTCGCCGACAACGAACATCTTGGGCGTCGTCACATCCAGATCAGCAAGATTTGCTTCCATCGGAGCGTGCAAAAATTCGCATCCTGGTAGTTGAAGACAAGTAAGTTACAAACGAATCAGATTTGAAAGACCGCGTAATTAAGATGTGCAGTCCTATTAACCAGAAGATTGCGACGAAAACGATCGGTCGGCTTGGTTTCCAAGTGAACGCGGCATGGAACGGCAAGGAGGCCTTGGATTATCTCCTTGGCACTTCAAAGGGCGTCAACCCAAAACCAGATATTATATTGATGGACGTCCAGATGCCCATCATTGACGGTTACAAGTGCACTCACCTCCTGAGACACCACCTGCCATATAAAACACTCGTTCAGGATGTGCCGATTGTGGCAATGACAGCATCGGCAATCCAGGGCGACCGAGAGAAGTGTACCAAAGCTGGCATGGATGACTATCTCCCCAAACCTGTCAGGGGCGTTATCCTGGAAAAGATGATAATCAGATGGTGCAACTCACGACGTCGCGAGCCCACGCCAGCAGACCCATTGGCCTCTGACTGTTCAGAACTGAGTGAGCATTGCGACAACGCCGACATCCCACATGTCGGCATCGACGCAAACGATATGCCCCCGCTAGCACCTGCCCTCGAGGAATTGAACAATAGCCCCATTACTCCTCGGCCTCTAACCACCAACGGGCAACAAAACGAACCATCTCCATTCGACTCTCCCATGCCGGAACTAGTTCCTCATGTCAGGCGCCCAGACGGAGAGCAGGAGTGGTCGAATCATCTTCAAGAAACGAAATTATTTGACGCCGCTGGTGGTCCAGCCAGTTACAGGAGCAATTCATACCAGGAACAACAGGGAGGGGATTCGCTAACAGAGGAGAATGTCAACAAATTGAAGAGCGAGAACCAACCTCGCCAGTAGGTTGATAATACATTGGACAGCATATTACGAATACGATAGGCTTGGTTGTACATATGATGGCCCTATTTTAGCACCAAGACCGGCAAACGTTTCTCCCACGCGGGTTATTATGATTAACCAATCATGACGGAGTCTTTTTTTTTTCTCCTTTTTTTTATTATGGACAACAAGAGTAAAAGCCAAGCATTTGTCGAATGGGGCTGGCGTTGCAGGAAATGTCACTGGGCCGTTCAGGTCAGCTGTGAGGAGGATACCGAACTCGAGAAAGTAAGACAGCGTGATCAAACCGGGATTATGTGGCTTGAGACTGAGCCCCCCGCATCCCCAGCATGGTCTCTTTTTTTTTACCTTTTCGGCCACTCACTCTTGTGAGGGCCTATATTCTTTTTCTTTTCCTTTTTTTTCTCGGATGTCTCATGCATGGACGGAATGGCTATCGGATTACGACTTTACACGGAATAGGACTGGGTGGGAATGGGTTTATGGGGCACGGGCGATGGCACGCGGTTGGCGTAAGCAGTGAATGATACCTTTTTTCTGTGCCATCTCATATTTTTTTTTAGAGCGCCTGGGCCTTTCAACTTGCATTTCCTTTGTCCGAAAATAGAACATAAAGGTACCCGCGTCCACACGTTTTCAGCGTATATGCACGCCCCCCCCTCTTCTCCTAGCCCTGTAGACCACTTGGTATGACACCCAACGTTGTGGCTTGCGTCTAGACCTCGGTCTCGATCCCGGGCTGCTTGGAGGAATGGTCGAAAACGCCAGACACGTTATTCCCAACACGGTCAAACTTGTGCTTGATCCACCGAGCGGTGCGCGGAGCCTATTTCATCCGTCAGTCGGCGTTCCGCTCTCACCACCTTCAGACGCGGAAAGTGGACTCCCAGAAGAGGGCGGCAACTCCCGATGGGCCCCGAAGGACGCGCTGCGACGAAGCGAGCCCCGGTGAGGCGCTTCGAGACCCGTCCCGGGCTAGGGTCGGTAGTTGGGAGTGGAGACGGGATGAAGGGGGAGCGGGGGGGCTATTGGGACGAATGTGCATTTTGAGCATAGGGGGAAGGAAACCGTGAAGTTATCATCCAAGGACACTTGTCAAACGGATGCTTCGGCGTAGGGCATACGGCATACCCCATCGAGGTAAGACGTGGTATGTGGTATACGTACCTTCCACTGCATGAGCCCGCGATGTTGTCGGTGCAGGCGGTCGTCACGCCGCTTGTAGTCGCGGATCTTGTCGATGGGGCCCTGTTTGTTGCCAGAGCTGCCGTCGGGGATTTCGTGTTCTGACTCAGACGAGGATGAGCTAGAATCGTCAATGCTCGCAATCGATATGGGCCGCTTTTGCGCCTCGGTTGCGCTAGTCGAGTCTGAATCGCTGATGATGCCGGCAGCCTTTTGGATGTGGACAGACTCGAGTCCGTCACGAGCCGTCTCAATAACCTCAATAACGTCCCGTAGATTTTGGTCACGGCTCGCCCACCCAGCATGCGCACTCCCCTGGGTCCATTAGTGTAAGTCAAAGCTGCCAACGCAACCCTGTCCGCTCTCCAGGGTCAACTCACTAAGCCAGACCAAAAGGTCACCTTGAGCTTCAGCGTCCCCAGCTTCACTCCGCATTCCTCAAGGCAGCAAGCCGTGGCACGGCGGAAATTGCCCTTCCACACCGGTAACTCCAGTTCTGTTTCCTGTTCATCGACGAGATCCTTGAGCCAAATAACACTAAAGGCGGAAACTCCATCGTGTTTTAAAAAGTGCCTGTCACGGAACGCAATAGACAAGCATGTGCTGAAACGGTTCTGCACTGCCAAAGCCAGGCTGTTTCCACGCTTAGTGCACCACGCCACCGTCCCGGGGCCGGATCCGTCTCCGACATCGTCGGTGAGGTACACCTTGCCGGTGCTAATGCTCGTACTAAGTTTGAGCTTAGGGCAGCGAAGTTCTTTGGGGCAGTTGTCCACAGTCATTATAGGTTGAACCTCAACCGTGCCAATCTGCCATCCCAGGAGGTTGTGGGGTGCCTGAAGCTGCACGCTCCTCCATACCATAGATAGACGGATGCGGCCTCGGCCAATGCCGCCACTAAGTGGGTAGAATCCCATGACCTGAGATTGCTTCTTCAAGACGTCACCGAGCGGCAAATGAACAATACCAAGCAGAGGATCGTCTTCATGCAGCCGGGCATCTCTAATCGTGACAAACACCTCGGATTCTTTCCAGTCTCGAATGAAACGCTCGCATCCCGCGTTGAAAAATGGCTTGCCATTTTGTGGCTTAGTGCGGGTCTTGAATGTCTTGCGGTGGTTGATAATAATGGTGCAATATGCGCTTGGCAACCCTTCTCCAGTTTCCTCTTCGTCGCTCGCGGTTTCGTTCCCGACCTCGCGCTTATTAAGTTTCTCTACCTCGAGGCCAATAATGTTGTGGATTTGAATGCTAAATATTCCGCTCGGGTGTCCCTCAGGAGGCGGTGCCGTGATGATCATAGCATCTTGCTCTTCCTTCAGCATCTGTGTCTTTTGCTTCTCGAGCTCACTAAGGTCATGCTCTTTTTTGCCCTCCTTAAACATGGTCTCGCGGAGCTTTCGCTCGCACGTAATATTGACCTTCTCCTTAAGTTGTTCCATGGAGCGGATTTTGGTATCGTGAGTCTGCTGCTCAAATTGGCACGGCTGAATGCTTGTTTTTGAGAAATACCCAACGCTCCATTCCAACTTTCCAGGCATAGTGTCACCGGATTTCAGAGCTCTGAACCCATCTGTGCGATCAGACATTTTACCGGCTGACTCGGGGTTCTTCATGAGGTCCTTCAGGCTGACTTCAATACGTCCAAGATCGTCGTCAGCCGTCAGTCGATCCGAGTCCCAAAGTTGAATGCGAAGCCGCTCTCCGATATTTACCTCTTGCGGTGTTACAAGGACAAAGAATGTCTCGTCCCAATATGGGTTCATTTCGTTCTCAAGAACTCTTGTAGTTGCAACCACTTTTCCGAACTTAGCCCAGCCAACAGAAACATACGGATCCGAGCTTCCATCCTTGATGATCGGAATACCAGCGTCGGCTATCTTGAAGTCGTACCCTCGCTTGATTCGAACCATGATAACACCAATGGCCGTAGTGTCCTTCTTGAAATCGTCGCCTGCCAGCATGTCCTTCAAGTCAAGTGTCAAGCTTTTTGGTGCCACATACTCAGCCATGGCAGCATCAATAGCAGACTGAACAAAGTTACTAATAAATGGGATGTCCATGATATTTAAAGCACGTCGGTTTAGAGGAACGCAACTAAGGTTCACTTTTGGTTGACCGAGAAAAGTGAGTGTGCAGAGGGAAAAGAATGGCGGATCAGGTGTCAGTTGAAGACGCATTCGCATGGTCCCCACAATTCCCTGAAGATCAACCCAAACAGGAACTTTGATATTCCCTGGTAGATAGAATGCAAGATAGATGTGCATATTCTTTGTTCGCTCTTTGAGAGATTTGGAGGTCGGACGTGCCCGATATGCAAAGGCTACCTCGAGGTTGACAAAATCACCTTCTTCGGCCATCATTCCGCTTTGAGTGGAGTTTATACTCGCATCATCTGCTTTCTCATCCCCTTGCCCTTGGGATAGAAGCTTCCCATCATTTCCAACGGTCCTTGCTGCAGCACCACTCGGCAGCCACCGGATTCCAAGGATTCGAAGTGGCTCACTACCTTGCCCAATATCTTCAACGCTAACCATGCGAATGAATGAGGGCAATGATGCTTGCATGACATCTTCCAGTGTATCAGAAAGGCTAGCAAAGAGGTCAGGGTTTATCAAAGGCCAAACTGAGCCGACCAAAGAGTTGAGCCAAACGGTCGTCTCGGCTTCGTGCTTGGCAGAAGCCTGAGAGACTTGATGTCTGTGCGCGTCCCATACCTCGTCTTGAAAAGTATTGTGGATTTTTTTGGCCATCCATTCCCTCACGGACGTGATGACAAGCCAGATGGCCCCTCCACTAGCCGTGAATAACATTGTTAATCCCAGACTGCTAA
The DNA here is from genome assembly GCA_017140755.1 of Calonectria hongkongensis. Classification (NCBI taxonomy): domain Eukaryota; kingdom Fungi; phylum Ascomycota; class Sordariomycetes; order Hypocreales; family Nectriaceae; genus Calonectria; species Calonectria hongkongensis. The sequence goes on along the minus strand of JAACJA010000026.1, from coordinate 903,730 downwards.
GAAGGCTCGGTTGGTCTCTCAAAAAATTATTTCTCAGACGCAAAGAAACGGTAAAGGTGCTCATGAGGACAAAAGCAACTCCAGCAAGTCCAACCGAAACACCTCGCTTGCTAATATTGGCAATTTCGTGGCTCAGTGCGTCGAAATTTGGTGGTGGAAACAACCCGGCCATGGCATCGTGACTCTGTTGAAGGGCGTGGCTCTCCTTTGCAAGTTCTTCATTCGATTTCCTCTTACCCTTGGATCCTGTGGCGGTATCATTGGTGGATCCAAACGGGGGAGGGTTCCAATCTACTTCTTTCAATGCTTGATCGGTGAAATCCTGGATTGTGATAGGAAGATGAGTGACGGGGTCAGTGACTTCCCGCTCGGCTCTCTCCTTGGTGCCTTTCTTTGTCTGCTTTCTCCTCTGTTTCGGATCCGTTGCATTGGGGTCTATCTGCGAGGTGTCCTGGAGGGGTTCATATTCATCCGTTGCCTCGTGGCGCTTAGCGCTGTCTTCTTTTGAAGCTTTCTCTGGCTGCAGCTCGTAGGTCGCATCATCTCGACTTTGTTCGTTTGACGAACCAACTCCGCCTGTGTCCTCGTGCAAAGCTTTTTCTTGTCTTGCTGCCCGCTCTTCCCGATACCTGGAAATGGTTGGGATGGGATGTCGTGCACTATATGGGGCAGTGTATCGCCGGGCCTCTTCTGCGTCGTCTTTGCCAGTCATTGGGGCTCACTGGGTAGTTCTCAGTTGTGATATGATGCAAACGAGAGGGATAAAATAAAGAGTTAACGCATAAGCTCGTCCATGGACCAGCTATCAGGCCCTGTGAATAATTTTGTCACGGGTAAGACAAAATATCAGCTCCATGCAGCTTCGCTACCTAACGTCGAAATGTGCGATGAGGTGGCCGCCATTAGTTACGTCATCCTCGGCACGTGCCGGACTTCCATCTTGGCACCGTCATTGCTTATCCCGGAAACCAGCAATCAAGCAGAATTTCTGGAATTTATTTGGATACTCAGGGTTTCATATGAATCATAGGAATAGTGTGAAGCCTGTCTCCAGGCGATACATTCTGGGAAGTGGCAGAGAGTTTAACGAAAAGTTGTGGGTGTCGAGAGAGCCAAGCTAACGTAGGGCACAGCAATGATAGGCGCTGCATTTGACAAAGCTGCGAGGGGGCAGCTTGCAAAGGGTCAGGCACGGGTCTTGTGACACTCCTAGCGTGTTGTTCAGTCTTTTAATAGCTTTAAAAAGAACCTCGGCCTGTACTGATTGAGGTATTACCACATCCAAAATCAACAACCATCATGACCTTGGTGCCTTGTTAAACGTGGGTGGCTCCCACCATGTGGGGCACAGCGCGGGGTAGACGAGCATGGTACATCCAAGACGAAGGCGACTCAGAGCTGATCACGAAGCAAATCGTTTGCGTCTATGGTGCAAAGCTAGAATGCAACACATCTGGGGCTGTCGGGGCATGAAACCAGGTTTCCCTCAGAAGGTGTTCCGATCTTATTGCAAGTTTTTGCTTTACTTGACGTTGCCCCTCGCCACTTGCAAAATCATGATTGATCGGCCAGCACAGACCATCAGGTCAAGGATATGGGTCCTAAATCGCTGCACAACATTCCATAGATCTTGCTTTTGTCGTTTGACTAAAATATCAGCATTGATAAGTAGAACATGTCTCTTGTCTTGTTCTTCTCATGGTCTTCTTTTTCATATTGTTTGTACTCTTTCTCAAGTCCCTCGTGCGCGTTCCGAACCCATCACCAATAAAACGACATGGGTTATAAACTTTGAGAGGATCGACCAACGTGCATCATCATGACCAGGCCAAAATGCCGCTGTTGGTGTTTTTCGGATAAATACCCTAGAGCCTGCAGGCAGCGCATGTAACAGTTGCTTCCCCACAACTCGAGTAGCATTGTGAAAGAAATTTACCCGGAATTGGGTCATGGTTTGTGGGGAATAATGAAGTATCTGGGGCGGTTCTATTCGGGTTGAAATAAAATGGACTGACCCATGTTCCTTGCTTGGGGAGTAAAAGACATCTTCCAGGGTCAGCCAACCAAGCCCCCAACAAAAAAAGCGCTTTTCATCGTCCCTGCGACCCGCGTGAAATCTCACTAGATAAATTCAATTAAGTAGAGATGATTGAAACTAATTCAAGGCCTTATGTCTCTGCAGTCATAAATGAGCAGGTGGTCTAGGGTGGCACCCATAAGAGTAGTAAAAAAACCGAGTCAACAAAATATTCCGCTGAATACTAAAGTAATGAAAAAGGGAGGGAATATTTCAGTAGAAATAATTTCCAACTCTGATAAAATGTCGAAAATCATCAAGTCATTGATAGGGCTGTGCTTCAAGGCCGATGGTTAAATGCGAATATTATACTTTCATTGCTTAATCCTAATGTTATTTTGCGGGACTATAATGTATCCCTGTCAAGAGCATTTCTAGCTAGTATTACCCTTCCTCGGCAATGATGCGGGGGGATGTCTCCATCCTCCTCCGCACGAGGGTATCACAGCGGGCCCAGTCATGATTTTACCCGGCGCCAAGTAGTAGTTGGTTTCAACTCTAAGCAAATAAGGGACATGGCACGGATATTTAAAAGGTCATTAGCCGAGAAGTCGGTTGATTCATCAATCGATTGCGTGTCGACTAGGATTAGGCTCGAAGAGCCGATAGCGGTGATATCGTGCCATGGAGATTTGGGGTCAAGTGGAGAGCGTTAAGGATGTTGGTTGAGAGCACGCTTTAAGCCAAGAGCCTGTCCTCGAGGGACTTATAATACGACCCGGTGTGTCGGTGTATTCGAAGTTATGTATAACTGGTCTGCACGCTCCTCCAGAAAGTTCAACGAAGCAACATCAATCCAGCACCTGACTACTTTTCACCATGGGCTTCAGATTTAAGCCTCGAAAGCAGGCTCAGAGGATTGTCCCTGTGAAGCCTAGCAAGGGGCATTTCTTCTTTGCTGGTAGGGAGTTCGCACGCGTCCCATGGTGGCAAAGGAAAAACATGCGGACTCTCTACATGTATATTGCCATCCTAATTCTCACGAATACAGCCAATGGCTGGGATGGTAGCATGGTCAACGGATTGAACACGCTCTCCTACTGGCAAGATTATTTTGACAACCCCAGGGGATCGATCCTTGGGCTATTTAATGCATCAATGAGCCTTGGGTCTGTCGTTGGGCTGGTGATAATCCCATATTTGATCGATGGATTTGGTCGAAAGATGGGTTTGTTGGTGGGCTGCCTATTGATGCTGCTTGCTGTAGGTCTTCAGACTGGAGCAAGAAACTTTGGTATGTTTGTCGCAGCCCGCTTGATCCTGGGACTGGGGGATTCTATCGTGCTTGGCTCTGCCCCGCTGCTCATTGCCGAAATTGCCCACCCCCAGGATCGCGCAATCTTGGTCACATTGAGTGGTGCATCCTACCACTCTGGAGCCTTTATCTCTAGTTGGGTCACATTTGGGACATCTAAAATCCAGGTAATAACTGTTAGATGGATGCCTTTTGACATTGGGCTAACTTGGGCAAAGAGCGACTGGTCCTGGAGACTCCCGAGTCTCTTGCAAGCCATTTGCACAGTGGTTATTATTGCTGGACTTCCATGGATCCCAGAGAGCCCTCGTTGGCTTATAAACAAGGACAGGCACGAGAAGGCACTGGATCTATTGGTTCACTATCATGCCGAGGGTGACGCAGACGATGAGTTTGTCCAGCTTGAATACACTGAAATCAAGGCAGCCATCGCACTCGACAAGGAGTCAGGTCAAACAAAATGGTCTGATTTTCTCAAAACCAAGGGAAATCGCCGAAGAATTGGTCTCATAACTGCCATTGGCCTGTTCAGTCAATGGAGTGGCAATGGTTTGATCGCTTACTATTTGAAGTACATCATGGATGGAGTTGGCATCACTAAGTCAGAGACGCAGCTAGGAATCAATGCAGGAATGAAGACGCAGGCGCTGATAATCAATTTTGTGTTTGCTTTCTTCATTGATCGCTTTGGCCGACGGCCTCTATACATGATCTCAACAGTTGGGACTTGTATTGTATTCAATGTGTGGACGATTGTCTCGGCAAGATATGACATTGCTCCAGCCAAAGGGTTGGGGTATGCCTTTGTGTTTCTGTGCTTTTTGTACAGCCTCTTTTACGATATCAAGTAAGAACCCCGAGAGTGTCCCTTTCCTTCATGGTTTCAGGTTGTGCTAATGACACCCGGTTTCAAGATCCGGCTTGATGACGAACTACACGACTGAAATTCTACCCTATGGCCTCAGAGCCAAGGGTTTCACATGGCTCAACTTTTGTGTCACTGCTGCATTATTTTTTAACCAGTTCATCAATGCCATTGCTCTTGATGCTATCGGATGGAAGTATTACATTGCCTACTGCATATTTCTTGGTGGGGAGGTATTTATCATCTACTTCTTCATCATCGAGACCCGGTATACGCCGATGGAGGAAATCGCCAAGTATTTTGACGGCGACGAGGCTGTCGATCTCGGAGAAGTCGCTGCCGCAGACATGAAAGAAAGGGGAATGGAAATGCCGGGAGAGAAGGTGATGGGCGTTCATGTGGAATCATCGCGTTAGGAAGATTTGGCATCATGAGGCCTGAGATTACAATCCTGGTTGTTGATATAAACGTGGGACCCTTCCGCAAACCAGATTGGAGGATTTATTTGTCATCTCAGAGAAGTTGAATGGCCAATTTTGAGTTTACGTGACAAGTTCTTGGATGAAACCGACGATGTGCAAGATACGCAGTGTAACACGCTATTATTGATGGTTGCTTTCTTCTCCTCTAGTCTGACTATGGGGATTATGGCTGGGTGCGCATCCAATATCTTAAAACGAATAAATTTGCGGACTTGGCGGAATGCGAAACAAACTCTCGGTAGTGTATTTGGGAATGAATAATGATTTATCAGTTGTCATTTATCTTGCGATGGTTGTTATAAAAATGATCCTAGTGCTTGTCCTTTAATCGTGTTGGCGGTTCAAAACGAGAAGTATGCACATATGTCTGTTCCATTATAATTCTCTCCTAGCTTTGATATTTATTTTTCTCCACATTTGAAGTAGTGTCCAATGTTTTTATGGTTGGGAGCAATTTCTTTTTGACGGATGTAAAGTATTTTTATGTGGCCAACTGAATAAACACACAAGGCACGCCTGCTTCACATGTAGCAGAGTGGTGTAGTCATGATTAATCATAATTCCATCATTGCTACCCATGCGCTAGACTAAATTGTAGCTTAAGCCAGGACAAAGTATGCGGGAAAAGCAATGTGACTATACTCTATATTATGCGTGGCCAATAAGATTGGTAGAATATATGGTGAGACTGCGGGCTTTCATGGATAGGGGGGTATGGAGTTTGGAGCTTGTTGATTAGCTTTGTTACATGGATAACGAGCATCCTGCGAGCACATTGGATATTGAGGAGTACTTGGACCGCATATGAGCCTGAGAAGGAATTCTTGATTGCACATATATTTACAAGAAAGAGACTATGAAATGAATTTTCACGTTGAATCCTGAAGCTAGTATTACCATATATACAAATTTCTTTCGACGATAATACGTCTACAAGTACTAATGTATACTGCTCTGTATCCCGAAAGGTTTCCTTGGAGTTTGAGGCGGTCACAGGCTCGAACGGCTCGATCGCGCCGGTATGTTTCCCATTGGCTTTTCAAGCCAAGAAGCGTCATCAGATGACCGTCATTCGATTTGCAGCCAACGCTACATTTGCCGTTTCTTGCTGCTAAGGTCGCTCTCGGCGGCTGGCATGGGAATCAAACAGCGCTCGACCAACAGCACAAGCGCGCGAACCCACACGCACACACACGCATCCCGGGGGCAGACACAAGTGACTAGGTGTCACATCACACAATATCACACCGGAAGTTCGGATCGGTGACGGGCCAAAATTAAGCTCATGCCATTCTGGTGGAATTGTCTCCCGATCTGAAGGGTCGCTAGTCTCGAAGCAGAGGGGAACGAGCCCATACTCATGCCGGGCGTTGGGGAGCATCACCCTCACAGAACCCATCCCCACTAGCGTCGTCACAGTGCATCCCCGCCAAGCGCCCCACTTCCGTGCTCTGGGACGTGCGGTGCAGGTGGTTGGGCCCCTCCAAGGCCCCCCGAGGCCCCTGTGAGGCGCTGCCGTTGGTCGAGAGCACATCTCTAAGCGCCCGGGAGGAGCCCACATCAGGGGCCCCCAAAGGTGCTAACGCAGTGCTAATGGGCTCCCAGGCTGTGTGACTGGCGGCCCGCCCTGCGTTCCAAATATACTCGGCCAGTAGCAGGGCAGAGAAAGGCTCTCATAGGCGCCGACGAAATGCATCTCATATGGTGGCATGGCCAGTTGCGACGGCACGATGCGGACAGACGGCCGACCAGCCCCAGACAAACACTGAAGGATTCCTTGCCTCTTCTTTCATATTGTTTCCGGGGCCCTCTTTTCTCTTTTCAGAACTTGTTCATCCATCGTCATTTTCCCCTTCGCGGCGATCTTTACCTGTCACCCAGCGTGCCCGGTGCTACCCCGCGAAACACCACTGTCGCCGTTGCCCGCTGCCGTCCTCTGCGAGCGCTTCGCACGTCAACCGTCTCAAGACGTCCCGCCCTGACACATCAACTCAGCCATCTGCAACGTCTGATCGGCAATCTCCCACCTTTGCAGTCGCCGGCCTTGCCCTCTCCCGTTATCTCTCCCAGAGCAGAGGCAAAATACAGCAGATCAACATCCCCAATTGCCAGCTTTCCACGTTTCATGCGACATCCTCCGGCCTGAGCCGAACCCGCCACCCACAGTCTCGAGTATCACCACGGCCGCATATTGTCCCACTTCGATGCACTCAGCTTCTGCGCCTCGGAATCGCCAATAACAGGAAGCTCGTTACTCAACAACCAACCCTTGGCGCATTTATCGCGACCTAATTTATGAACCAGGCATTGCCCTGCTCACCATTCTCAATCCTCATCCGCATTTCTGTCGCAACAAGTTAGAAAAGTCTCTCTCTCGGTTGATCGCTCGATCGTTCCCCTCGCTTCGATCCCCCTCCCCCCCGCTAGCAAAAGACCGCTCTTTAATTATTCAACAATTTTTTTTTTGGCCTTTACGATTGCTGGAGGTTGGGAATTTTGAGAAGCCGACCGTCGTGGAACGTCAACTCACCGAGTCTCACTCGTTGACGACGACCCGAATCCACGATCTCGCTCTGTTCATTGCTGTCGCTGGCCGACTCGCGCTGAAACACCACAAACCGCCACCATGGCTGCGCAATCAGGTTATTTGGAGCTGCTAAAAAAGCAGTTCACCCCGACAAAGCTCTTTTTCCATTTCTTGTTTTGGGGCATGCACTGGGGAATTTTTGCTTATGGCTGGTATGAGACGCGCCCAACTTTTTTTTTTTTTATCAACGCTCCTTGTCCTACTCACTAACATTATCACAGGTGGAAACAGGTTTCTGATCAGCGTCTCGCAGGTCTCAACTCGCTCAAGTTCTCCGTCTGGATCTCTAGAGGTGCCGGTCTTGTACTCAGCGTTGACTGCACTCTTATTCTCATCCCTGTCTGCCGAACGGTAATGCGATGGTTGCGTCCCAAGGTCCGCTTCGTACCTCTCGACGAGAATCTTTGGCTGCACCGCCAGCTTGCCTATGCCCTCCTCTTATTCACCATCCTCCACACCGGTGGTCATTACGTCAACTTCTACAACGTGGAAAAGACCCAGATTCGACCCGTCACGGCAGTACAGATCCACTATGCCCAAGCCGGTGGTATCACAGGCCATATCATGCTTCTCTGCATGTTGCTCATGTACACAACTGCTCACGCTCGCATTCGACAGCAGTCATTTGAGACCTTTTGGTACACTCACCACCTGTTTATTCCCTTTTTCCTTGGCCTCTACACACACACCGTGGGCTGCTTCGTCCGTGACACGGCAGAGGCCATCTCACCCTTTGCTGGCGAGCAGTATTGGGAGCACTGCATTGGTTATCTGGGATGGCGCTGGGAGCTTTGGACTGGTGGTTTCTATCTACTTGAGCGCCTTTACCGCGAAGTCAAAGCCCGCCGCCACACCAAAATCACACGAGTTGTCAGACACCCCTACGATGTTGTGGAGATCCAGTTCTACAAGCCATCTTTCAAGTACAAGGCTGGACAGTGGCTCTTCCTGCAAGTGCCCTCCATTTCCAAGTACCAGTGGCACCCTTTTACCATTACCTCCTGCCCATTTGACCCCTATGTTTCGATTCACGTTCGCCAGGTCGGTGACTTTACTCGGGAGCTAGGTGACGCCCTTGGTGCTGGTGCGGCTCAGGCTAAGCTCTATGACGAAGTTGACCCCATGGGAATGTACGAGGTTGCTCTGCAGAACGGAGACGAGATGCCAGCTCTCCGTATCGACGGCCCCTATGGTGCCCCCGCCGAAGATGTATTCGACAACGAAATTGCCGTGCTCATTGGTACTGGTATCGGTGTCACTCCCTGGGCCTCTATTCTCAAGAACATCTGGCATCTGCGAAACTCACCCAACCCTCCTCGACGTCTTCGTCGTGTCGAGTTTATCTGGGTATGCAGAGATACCGGCTCTTTTGAATGGTTCCAGACACTTCTTTCCTCCCTTGAAGAGCAATCGAACGAAGCAGCTCGTGTTCCCGGCAGCACGGGCGTTGAGTTCCTCAAGATTCACACATACTTGACCCAGAAGCTTGACATGGACACCACCCAAAACATTGTTCTCAACAGTGTTGGAGCAGACCATGATCCTCTCACCGAGCTACGATCACAAACCAACTATGGACGACCAGACTTCCGTCGCCTATTCACCACTATGCGTGACGGCATCCTGGATCGTACATATCTCAACGGCCTCGAAAGCAGCATGCGCACCACAGTGGGTGTGTACTTCTGCGGCCCCTCATCAGCAGGTTAGTTCTCCCCTTAATTATTTTCTCCCTTTTATCAACATTTGATGCTAATATTGAACTTCAGCTCGTGACATCAAGTCCGCTTGCAAGGCCGCCAATGTTAGGGACGTCGAGTTCCGTTTCTGGAAGGAGCACTTCTAAGCTTTTTGTTTTGTTTTTGTATGTTTCGTCTCTTTTTTAAGATACCTAGCCCAGCGTTGTAAAGAATGTCCAGGGAATGGACAAGACATGCTCTCACTCGGCGATTCCCTAGGCCCTCCATGGCTCGGCGTACACGGTTTTTATTTTGCAAGGATGTTGTCTATGTAAATCTAGGCGGGAAGCACTTGAAGGAAGAGACACGGACGTAATACGTGGAATTTTGATGTGGATTAGCTTACAACAGAAGAGCACCAATGATGAACGAAATGATTAGCGTTGTTACGATATTTGCAGATGGGATCGCGATCCATTCTTGAGAACTTGTTGGGAATAAAAGTGAAACCCAGAGTTGCAATCCCACGTCATAATCTTACCATCTAGAGATGGGGCTACAGCAAATGTAAACAAATCATTGTCTTGTGTAATATCGTAGTGCCACACAAATATACCTCGATTTTTGACAGGTACGCAGAGAGGTGTTGGAGCGCCCAGCGCTTTAATTTCATTTGGACCAAATTGAAAGCAGACATTCCTAGACAGGAAGAATCAACCACCAAGCTGAAAATAAATGGGTATCATGTACTCCTCAATGATTGCCGCTGAAAGAAAACAAAACCAATGGTCACATCGGGCGTCATTAGCTGTAGGCCGTCACCGCCTAATGCAACGCCCTCGAAGTCACCTCCTAGTTGTCATCACCAAACTGTGCAGCCCAAGGGGCAGGGGAGTCCTCAGATGGGGGCGTGTTCTTTCCCTTGCTGCTCTTCTTCTTTCTCGCCCCAATAGGCACAGGTTGCGGACCCTCAAGCGTCCCGTCATATTCAGGAACATGAGAGTGCTCCTCGCCTTCTCCCTCCTCCTCGTCTCGGTATCTGTTCTCTTCATCAATAAACAAGGCACTGTATTCGTGTTGGTGTCGGACGCGCTCCAGCCAAGGTAGCTCTGGGAAGGATGGGCGAAGGCGGTGGTTGCAGTTGGGACAGTCGGGAGGAAGAGTGCGCCAGGCGAGCCACTGGATGAGACTATGAATGGTAAGTCCAGTGTAGAAAGACTCGAGAGCAAGAAGGAAGTGGATAGTGCTGTCAGATAAGTTAGCTATTTATGTAATTGGTTCACGAGCGGGAAGTAGTAGGTCTTCGTACAAATTGACAAGCAGGGGGATCGTTGCATAGGCGGCTAGCATGCTTAGCGAGGGGTTTCCACCTGGGGAAATCCATGTGAAAACCAGCACCACCATCAACGCCGCGGCGAGGAGCACATCGCAGGCGAACACCAGCACAGGGTGCGAGAGCTTGGACGCGACTCCCGCATCAGATTCATCGTTGCTGGAGGCGCGGCGACGGAGCAGAAAGATGGCGCCAGAGGCTGAGAAGGTGAGTGGCACAAGCCCGACGGCGGGGACCGGGTGGTTCGAGAGGACGCCGTGGGCGATGCTGAGGGGAAATGCAGGGATAAAAGTCACGATGCTCAGGATGCGGAGCGAGCGCTGGGTGGACGAGAGCTTGGGAGGAGCGTACGAGTCCAGCGATGTCGTGTCGTCAGCCATGGTGCTCAAAGCTCACTTGGGCAAGGATGATGGCACTTGAGGTTGGCAGGAAGACGATTGAGGGCTTTCCAGGAGCTTTGGGTTCTGACTTTACGACCCTCCTGGAATGGTACCTAAGGCGTATCGTCGTGATCAAACCCCTGCAAGTCATGGCGGTTATGATAGGTAGGGTACGTGGCTACGGTCAGAAAAGTCCATAAATCTGCCAACGCTTATGTTTATCAAGACTAGTGAATCTGCAGTTGCGATTAGGGCGTGATACCGGTGAACGCTGGGGAGCCGTTCATTTGTATACTTGGCGCTTTGACAGAGGACGTTCCGTTGCCGGCATTTCGGTGAGGACGGGGTGAAGCTTGGGACTGAAGGAGCCTGGACCACGTGGGGCTGAATATCATCATCCTTGTTCGCGGGAGACGGGGAGGAAGTCCGTTCCCAGTTTAACACTCCTCCTCCGACCAGTTGGATTTGGGGTAATTTAGCGTCGTCTGGTCTGAGCTGGAGAGACTGCAGAGGAAAGCTGAGCGAGGCGGGCATGAAGGCATCAGCTATTTATTGTAGTCATCCGCAACATCATGCGCATCCTCATATGTTATCATTCGCATTGCCCGCCCAGATAAGATATGTCAACCCCACGCGGGAGAGCCGCCGCCATGCTTGGGCTAGAAACCATAAAGGCTTCTAGCACTTGAGAGATGTGAGCTTGATTTTTGTCAATAGCCTCACATCTGCCAGACCGCTGGAGAGCTCCGACGTGGGGGAAGCGTATGATATGGGGACCGGGTATGCAGGAAATAGTTGTCTCTGGACGGGTATGGAGCCGGAGCTGCAAAACGACAATCGTAAACCTGTCAAGACCACTTGCCTTCGCCCCCCTCAACGCACATCATCGTACTCCGCAAGTGGTGACAGTGACCTGCACCGAGCGAAAGGGATGTCTAACCCTGCAGTTTCGGCTAGAGGTCCACATTCAACTCGTAATCCGGCTGGTTCAGAAGTGTTCACGAGATCACGCTCAATTTTTCTTTTTTCTATCGTTTTCCTTGATTAAATCGCTAGTCTGGGACAAATCCTGGCTGCCTAGGGTCGACAGAGATAGGTCGTGGGGGGTCCGCTCACCATTCGACGCCCATCCCATTGGCAAATATATGCATCAATACCATATAACTGCCTCGATAACCTCTGCTGATCTCGGGCGGAATAGCTGAATTTAGGCATCGGTGTGCACCAAAACAGCCGGCTCACCGTTAATGAAATATACCTTTTTGCGGAGGAATTCGCGAGCCAACACAACACTTAAGGCCTGCAGCCCCTAGGGATGTGATCGACTGCTTTCGGAGCACCCTTTCGTTTTTCTTTTTCTTTCTTCTTGTGCCGCATCGATATCGGAACCCCTCATTTCTCGCCAAAGAGACAACTGAGCTTATTGGTTACTTTCCGTACTGTTTTTAATCACAATCATCGCCTTTGCCTCTGCGCACACCAGATTTTCCCCAGTCGCTAGGTCTCGGATAGTCGCATCTCCTTTGCCAGCGAGAAGGTTGGAACTGTGGCTTAAGGAACGCAACAAAATTTGACTCGGGGCGTTTCCAGAATCCAGGAACCCGAGTGAATTTGGATCGCTGGCCTAAACTTAAGATTTAAATCACCACTCTTTAGGTGCCATCCAGAATCCGCCACAATGGTTGTCTCTTTGCTTCGTTGGTATGTCAAGGTGGCAATTTTCTAAAATATTCCCAAACGCTAACTGGAAGCCAAGGTACAACGCCAAACTTGCGGCTCGCCCTTTGTTAACTCAGAGTGTCACCACCGCCGTCCTCTTTGCTACTGGCGACATTACTGCTCAGCAGCTTGTTGAAAAGAAAGGCATCAAGGGCCATGATTTGACCCGAACTGGCCGAATGGCCCTCTACGGTGGTAGTACGTTTCCCATGATGCGGGTTCAGCTTATCTTCGGAAACCATTGACTAACTCCATTTTCAGTCGTCTTCGGACCCGCTGCTACCACTTGGTTTGGCTTCCTTTCTCGCAACGTCAACGTGAGAAACAGACGACTTGAGACGGTCGCTCGCGTTGCTTGCGACCAGCTGCTCTTCGCTCCTGTTATGATTGGCGTCTTTCTGAGCAGCATGGCGACCATGGAGGGCGCTAGCGCTAAGGAGCGCTTGAACAAGACTTGGTGGCCCGCTCTCCAAACCAACTGGATGGTTTGGCCATTCGTCCAAATGGTAAACTTTACATTTTTGCCCCTGCAGCACCGGGTTCTTTTTGCCAACGTCGTTTCCATTGGCTGGAACTCGTACCTGAGCTACATCAACAGCAAGTAATTTGGGAGGCTGGTTTCGTGTTACATGTTTGTAGCATCAGCATCAACGGATGTAAATTTTTTAGGGCGCCCATCATTGCATGTGGCATTTCAGATGATTTTTTGGTTGGTTCTATAAAAAAAAGGGATAGAGGATAGAGGAGACAGGTCAGGTTATGAAAGGGGAAAAGGATAGAATTCCCTCCTTGTGCAATGATGAGCATTTCTTTGCAGAGCTTCTCCATGCGTCTCAAACTCTTCGACCCAGTTTTAAAGGTGCTCATTGTATCTCATTCCCAAACCATTGAGGGCGCGGCAATCTCGGGCAAGTATCAGGTGTGAAATGACATGCTTTAAGTGGTGATGTCGATTCGCTGCAGGGGCTCCGTCATTTCGAGTCAGTTGATAATCCGTTTCCCCACGCCAAAGCCCCGTGATCAGCCCAGGCTTTGGTGGTTGGCAGTGCACGGCGCATGAGCCCAGGGTACCGTTATCGTTGCCTTAGGCCACAAACAGTTAGCGCCACCAGCGCAGAGCGCCGCAGCCTTTTACCGAGCACGGCCAAATCCGGGTTTGACGAGATGCAACCGACATCATCAGGATTCATTCTGACCTCCAAACTCCCCCTCACCTCCCTCTACAGACTCTGCGGACAGCCCGCACCCGGTAACAAAATGTTGCCCTCCTCGGTGCGGCGCGTCGTTTCCTCTGCCGTCTCCTCGGCCCCTCAGTCGGGCCTTGTGGCTGCGCTCTCCTCGGCTGCGCCAAAGACGACTCCTGTCCTTCTTCGAAACCAGCAGCGACGATGGTCCTCCTCGAAACCTTCGCGATCCGACAACGGCTCTAACGAGATTTCCGCCGGCCAGTCAGTACCCGCCTCGTCAGCCTCCTCTCGCAGCGACGGCAAGGCCAGTGGCGAGAAGAGAAAACGCAAGAACAAAGATGCCTCAGAGCGGGCGAGCGCCCTGAAGAACCTACCCAGCGTTCCAAACACGCACCACATGTCGCAAGAAGGTATGCGGTTTAAGCCATGACGTTGGCGCCGAAGAAAAAAATCTAACAAGACACAGCCCTTGGTCTATCAAGTTTCTTCTCGCTACATCGGCCCATCTCCATCACACAGACGATGCCTCGAACCGTGAGCGATGAGCACTTTGCGTCCATTTTCACACCCCGAACCAAGTCCAACAGGATGAACGATACCATGAGCACCCTCTCCGACACCATCGATCAACTTGAGGGACCCATGGCTCAAATGACCATTGGTGGTCAGCAGGATCAGGCCGTGGGCGACAACATGCACAAGGTCGACATTAGGAACGCCGATGGTAGCGAATCCAGCATGTACCTCCAGATCGACACCATGTCCGGCGAATTCTTGCCTTTCCGCCCTCCTCCTCTACCCCAACCCCAGGCGGCGGCTGAGACTGGTAGCGCCGTGGTTGAGACTGAGGCCATTGAGGATATTCCTCAGCACCGTGTGTACAAGGCTCTCTTCACTATTGAGGAGTCGACCGACCCTGATGGCCAGATCCGAATCATGGCTCACAGCCCCAGAATTCTCCAGGACCCTCAGCCCCGGTCTTTTCTGGAGCGACTTGCCCTCCGTCAGCTCAAATTCGACGAGGCTCAGGGCCGCCGCGATATGCACGCTATTAGCGTCAAGCGGCAACGAAAACTAAAGATGAAGAAGAAGAAGTACAAGAAGCTGATGAAGCGAACACGAAACCTCCGACGCAAGCTGGATAGAACTTAGAAGTCGTCTCCACTGTACATATCTACGCCCTGTCCGACGCCCTGTTTCCTTGATTCACAGGCCTTTGAGGGGAGTTCATTTTTCACGGCGGTGTCTAGCATGACTGGTGATGATCTGACAATTTCATTTTGTGGCATCGCGCTTTGAGGCTTTGCTTTCTATAGACTCGCGCAGGTACAATCATCAATGCAAACTGAGTTAACTGACTAGTTTCCAACTGGTGTCCCCAGGTTCTCAGTAGCATGCACCTTGTATAACTAGAAACAATTCATTTCTTCTTTGGATTCAAACGGGTAGTCACATTGTTCGTCGTTAGTGTGACAAAACATATGGTATATGTCGTTGAAGTTGTCTTATTTGTCAGTGTGAACTAACGAAGGGATGAGTCATGAATTGAAGCAAGGCCCAAGAATTAGATAATGAAATTGAGGTGTTCAATTAAACCATAATCGATAAGAGACCTGCTTTATGTGATTTTCTGAAGGAGAATGTCTTAGACTTCATACATCTGACAGACATGTGCTTTGCGCTGCACTTGGTGTTCTGTCAAATTCTCGTTGTCTATCATGATCAAATATCGAGATTGACTTTCTCTTTGTCTGGTCCTTCCCCGACTCTGTATATAAAATATGCCACCAGCTACTTTATAATGAATTGCAGCGATAATTATTTGGGAAAATTGAAATGATTATATGAGATGTCAGCCGATCGATGTTAAATGATTTGTTCCGCCGACTTAGTGCGGAATCCATTCAGGGCAGCGGCTTTCGGTGTGCTTCGGTCAAGCTTTAGTGGGGTTACACCGAGGAATCGATCTTTGCCACACCGCCCGGCAGAAAACCGTCGACCGCCAAAATTTTGGATTTTGGACTCGGTCCCGCCTGGCAAGTCGTCCATTATATGCGCCGTTCGCTATCACAGCCATTGGCATTTGGAAAACCTTGCAAAAATGCCGCGCAAAGCTGTGTAAGTTGCTGTATTTTCTCTTCGGTCAGTCTAAAATACTCATCGTTCTCTCTAGGGACTCGCGCATCCAAGCGCTCATTGAAAATGGGCAGCAAGAGAAGAAGCGAAGCTTCTTCGTCGTCGTCGGCGACAAGCCCAAAGATGTCATTGTGAACCTGCATTTCATCATGAACCACCATAACCTCAGACAGAACAAGTCTGTTCTGTGGGCGTACAAGAACAAGCTGCTGGGCTTCACTAGGTATGCTGGACGTCCGAATGCGACCCACGATGTGACTTTGCTGATGGAAGGGATTCAGTCATCGAAAGAAGCGCGAAGAGAAAATCAAGAAGGAGATTAAGCGAGGAATCCGAGAACCCAACTCCGAAGACCCTTTCGAGCTTTTCGTTGCGCTCCACAACATTCGATACACATACTACAAAGAGACGGACAAGATCCTGGGTCAAACCTTTGGCATGTGTATTCTGCAGGACTTTGAGGCTGTCACTCCCAACATCCTTGCACGAACGATCGAGACGGTCGAAGGTGGTGGTCTGGTGGTGCTCCTGGTCAAGGGTATGAAGAGTTTGAAGCAACTGTACACCATGTCCATGGATGTGCACTCCAGATACAGAACCGAAGCCCACGACGATGTAGTTGCGCGATTCAACGAGCGCTTCATTCTATCCCTAGGCGGCTGTAACTCTTGTTTGGTCATCGACGATGAGATGAACGTGCTTCCTATCTCCGGTGGCAAGAATGTCAAGAAGCTACCCCCTCCAGGCATTGACGAAGAGAAAACTCCTGCGCAAATCGAGCTGCAGTCCATCAAAGAGGAACATGAGGACCGACAGCCCGTGGGATCTTTGATCTCGCTGGCCAGAACCGTGGACCAGGCCAAGGCGCTGCTCACATTTACAGATGCCATCGCCGAAAAGACTTTGCGAAGCACCGTTGCGCTCACTGCCGGTCGAGGTCGAGGAAAGTCTGCTGCCATGGGTGTTGCAGTCGCTGCTGCGGTTGCCTACGGATACAGCAACATCTTCATTACTTCTCCATCGCCCGAAAACTTGAAGACCCTCTTCGAGTTTATTTTCAAGGGCTTCGACTCTCTGGGATATGCGGACCACGCCGATTACTCCATCATCCAGAGTACCAACCCCGACTTTAACAAGGCCATTGTTCGTGTCAACATCCACCGACAGCACCGACAGACGATTCAGTACATCCGACCCCAGGACGCCCATGTACTGGGACAGGCTGAGCTGTTGGTTATCGACGAGGCAGCTGCCATTCCCCTGCCCCTAGTGCGAAAGTTGATGGGACCATACTTGGTCTTTATGTCCTCTACCATCAACGGTTATGAGGGTACCGGTCGATCTCTTTCCCTCAAGCTGATTAAGCAGCTTCGAGAGCAGTCTCGCTCTGCATCCTCCGCCGGCGAGGGTACTGAGATTGCCGACAGGTCCACTGGCAAGGCCTCAAAGACTGAGGAGTTCCAGACTGGTCGCAAACTGCGCGAAATCACACTCTCCGAGCCTATTCGATACGCTCAGGGCGATTCGGTCGAGAAGTGGCTCAACACGCTGCTCTGCCTCGATGCTACCCTGCCAAAGGCAAAGTCAAGCATCAACGGATGTCCCGATCCTTCCCAGTGCCAGCTTCTGAGCGTCAACCGTGATACTCTCTTCTCTTTCCACCCAGTTTCCGAAAGGTTCTTGCAGCAAATGGTGGCCCTTTACGTCGCCAGCCACTACAAGAACTCACCCGATGACTTGCAGCTTATGAGCGATGCCCCGGCACACGAACTGTTTGTCCTGGTTCCCCCTATCGCTGAGGACAGCACCAGACTTCCAGAGCCTCTTTGCGTCATTCAGGTGTCGCTGGAAGGAAAGATTAGCCGACAGAGTGTGTTGAACAGCTTGAGTCGAGGACAGCGACCCAATGGTGATTTGATCCCGTGGCTCGTGAGCCAGCAGTTCCAGGATGAGGACTTTGCTTCTTTGTCTGGCGCTCGAGTGGTCCGAATCGCCACCAACCCTGAATACGTCTCAATGGGTTACGGTACCAAGGCGCTTGAGCTCCTCGTCGACTACTACGAGGGCCGATTCGCCAGCCTATCCGAGGACGAGGATCAGGTGATGGAAGAGGCCATGACACGAGTTACTGATGCTGAGCTCGCAGATGCATCTCTTCTGAACGACGACATCAAGGTCCGTGATATCACCAAGATGCCTCCGCTATTCTCCAAGCTCTCGGAGAAGAAGCATGAGCGTTTGGATTACATCGGTGTGAGCTATGGCTTGACGTCTCCTCTCCACAAGTTCTGGAAGCGTGCCTCGTTCTCTCCTGTCTACCTCCGTCAAACGGCCAACGACCTCACTGGCGAGCACACTTGCGTCATGTTGAGACCCCTTGAGAACAGCGACGACCGAAGCTGGCTCGGTGCTTTCTCGCGAGATTTCCACAAACGATTCTTGTCGCTACTCTCATACCAGTTTAGCGTTTTCCCTTCAATCAGTGCGCTGAGCATTGACGAGTCGGCTAACGCCGGTGCCCAGCTGGACTCTGTTGAGATTCCGGCTCTGACCAAGACTGAGCTTGACAGGGTCATGTCTCCCTTTGACCTGAAGCGTCTCGAGTCGTACGCAAACAACATGCTCGATTACCACGTTGTTCTGGATCTAATCCCGACCATTGCCAACCTTTACTTCACCGGTCGCCTTAAGGGTGATATCAAGCTGACTGGCGTTCAGCAGTGCATTCTCCTTGCCATTGGTCTGCAGCACAAGGATGTTGAGGCTGTGTCCCAGGAACTGTCTCTGCCTTCGTCTCAGCTTCTAGCCATGTTTATCAAGATCCTCCGCAAGGTCACTTCGCACTTTGCCACTCTTGTATCTGCTGCTGTAGATGCGGAGCTGCCTAAGCCTGAGCGTCTCGGTGTCACCCGCGCCGATGCCAGCGGCGCCCATGATGATGAGGTTGTGGATGAGCGATTCGTCCCTCTCACTACCACCCTCGAGGATGAGCTCGAGGAAGGTGGTGATGAGGCTCTACGAGAACTCAGGAAGAAGCAAAAGGAACTGATTGATTCCCTGCCCCTTGACCAGTAAGTACTATCTTGAGCATCCATACAGTAAATGAACTTGGCTAACGAATAATTCAGATACGAGATTGAGGGAGACGGTCCCGCCTGGGAGGAGGCTGAGAAGCAAGTGAAGCAAGGCAAGTCAGGCTCCATGATTAGCGTCAAGTCCAGCAAGGCCAAGAGAAAGGTTGGCCAGACAGCAAATGAAGTGTATGAGGAGGCATTCGGCGACAAGCGTAAAAAGTCCAAGAAGGCGAAGAAGTCTGCATAAGGGATAGAATATCCTGGGTCTGGTCCATGGCACGGCGTTTTTGATTAGATGCTATCGGGTTTGAGGTTATTGAAGAAAAAAAAGCAGTGTTGAGTCAACGTAATGAGTTAGTTCGCCTCAGATAGGCCACAGTGAAATAAGTTGTGTTCATCATTCACCATTGTTTTTTTTTTATGAACAGAACAACTAAATCGCGGCATTTGGCCCCGCATCTCATGTTCTGCAAAACTAGCAAGAGCCTTAGTCTTGAACGACTCCACACAACTTGCGAATAAATGTAAGCAGGACGATGACTCTGGGTTAGTAGTTGGTCGCGAATTGGCAACATTTGGCGACGCCACGCATGGATCTTATTATGAACTCATATTATAACAGTGAATCATGGTACTCGATTCCATCAGCCTAGCAAACAACTCGTTGATGAAAATGAATTTATGTTGTCTTCTACTTCCCCACGCCTTCTCTGGCTAGATTCCTCATGGTGTTTTCTCTATCCAGCGTCAAAGAAGCCCGCTCAGCTTCACCAACGAATTGGCCTTCGATCTCAGGGACTAGGGGGCCTCAGGGCCCTTTGTTCAGCTTAGCATGTGCGAAAAAATTCAGAGGCGGTGCTGCCACTGCTCCATGCCGCAAAAGCCGTTTTGGAAATTTTGCGACTTTTACGACCTCATTCTTCGCCACGCCAGAAACACGTTGGCCAGAGTCTTACCCAGCCCCGAGGAATGCATATACAGGTCCAGAAGGGAGGTTCTCATCCTATTTGGCTGCGAAGAGTACGGCTGCCCGTCAGAGTCTTACACGATCGAATTTGGGGAAGTGGATGACGACAAGATCGACAAGCTATGTGAAGCTGTGGCCCAGGACTTGTTTAAGCAGCGCAAGAAAAAGTTCGCAGAGGAGAATTTTTTCAAATGGTCGGTTCCTCCGCGAGAAAAGCCGGCTTCGTTTATTACGGCAGCCGCAAGAGCACCCGAGTCAGCATTTGAAAGCGACTCAGACGACGACAGCGGCGCCCCTGGAAGCGGGACATTTACCATAGCCAAACAACAGAAGCCCTCATATCGCTCCCTGCCCAACAGAATCCCACCAGCAGTTCCAAAAAGAGCGACCGGCAGCAAGGAACTCGCCGCCACTTACAGCAAAGCACCCGAAGGAATCAGCACGCCTCCGGGCCTTGTCGTTTCTGGTACCTCCGCCTCGACGGATACCCCCACGCCAGCTCCAGTTGACAGCAGTTCCAAAGAAGCACACAAAAGGGTCGAGGTGCGTGCTGTCCATGCGTGATTGTCCGGCTGCTCTGCTCTAAACCCAACTAACATGTCTCATCTTGCTCCCCCCCTTCAGCACGGCCGTCGTCCAGAGCGCATGACAAATTTCCGCCCAGTCCAGATAACAACCGCGCTCACCAGGGAAAATCCGCTCCTCTACGGGGCTCCCCTCTTTCGCAAATGGACCCCCCGCGTGGAGATTTGCAATGGGCCTCGGCCCAGAGCCGTGGAGTTCATGAAGGAGATTGCCAGCAGGGACGACGACGGGGCGGCCAGGGAGAGGTGTTTTCTTGCTCCGGCGGGCGCTCGGAGCGGACCGAAGCGTGGTTTCTGGCATGTTTTGGGGATTGTGTAATTGTGATTTATGACGTTTGGAGTTGGGGAGCGTTGCCCAAATGTGGGCCGGTAGGACCCTGTCACGGCACGGTTGTGAGTTCGGAAGCTGAACCACCGTTGATGCCCCGTCAGTCGAAACGACAAGGCAATCAAGGGGTTATTTTTTACTGTCTTGGTGAGGAGGCATCTTAGCAGGTTGACTGCAGGCTTTGTGTCAGAATCCTGTTTTATTTCTCTTTCTTTCTTTTCCGTTTTTGGTACGCTTCCAGCAGAGCTGAGCGTGGAGTTTTGGTAATGTTTAGTTATAAACAGGTTTTCGAGGGGCCATTGCATAGTGCCCAATGTCCTTGCTAGGCTAGGACCACTCCATTTTTTTTCTTTTTAATTTATTTTATTTCTTTTTGGGAGAATCGTTTATTTTTTCTACATCTGTCAGATTGGGACGTGCAAAATCCTTTGGCATTCACACCAGGCGACCCGTCTCGGGGCCACACACCCGTCGATTGGCATTGGCTCTCGGGACAATTACAAGGCATGGCACGCACGGATCTTCAGTTGCAATACCGCTTGCAGTTTTAGCATAGTCTCGCCTTCCCCCAGCATCGAACTGCCGGGTCTGGGGTTCCCGCGTGGGGGTCACAGCAGCAGCATGTCTTGCCCTGGTTAGACACCCAATTGCCTCAGAGGCATTACATACTCCTTAGGGCGCAACTCCACACCACTTCCTTAGTCCCAGGTCTCCGGGTTCCAGGGCAGCACGGCCACTCAAGGGCATTTCCGACGACCGATCGCCACCTAGCTGCTCTAACACGCGGAAACATGCCCGTCGCTCGGTGTCGTTGGGGGGGGGGGGGCGATAGTTGGGGGTGGCCTGTTGAATGTACCACCGTGGGGTGGCTGTAAGTGGGACTTATGGGGAGGGGGAAGTGCTGCAGCAGCCACTCCTAGTGATTTAATATTCGTCTCTTTTGGGCAGTTGGCGTTGAGAGGGGCTCTGTTTATGGCGTGGTCCAAGGGATTGCAAGCCTATTAGTTATTTCGAAGCAAGAAACCGCTCAATCCACCACCCCAATCCGCTACAACCTATACACACAACCAACAACCAACCACTCCCCCATTGGGCCTTTTTCCCGGGCGTGCTCGCCCAGCATCTCACACCTTTCACGCTTCACGCTTCACAGGCACCGGCATGTCTTTTCCCGCCGTGTCCTTGGCTCGCCCCCGGTCCCACGGATTGCGCCCAGGCTGAGGACGCACATCTGTGGCAAAGCATACGACGTAGCATCAAGCGTAAGATCCGAGTCATCAGACAGCAATATTATTGATTCGTTATTCGTACCAACGCACAATGCGGCTATCCAAGGTCAGACTTGGTAACCAGACAACCCAACGCCATGCATTTTCTGTGTCCTACCCCCTGCGCCTGCAAACCGCACATCCCACATCGCACACCCCTCCCCCCTCAGCTCACCCTCACGTGTGGTCATATGTAGGGAGCAACACTGCCTATTCCGATGCCGCCAGCTTCTGCTCCACAGCTACCAGCTCCGAAAACTCGGCCATCTGCGATTCGAGAGCTTTGCCCTCCAGCAGGGCGCAAGGCCTTCGAGGCTGGCCGCCGTAGCCGTGATACCGCTGCAGCGCCGTCTTGACGGCCACGAACCCGCCCTTGATGGCTGCCCAGTCTCCACCAGCCACAATCTCCTGCAGCCCGCGAGCCTGCTCCTGTCTGCCGTCCTTCCACAGCTGCATCACTCTGACGCATGCCTTCGGGGCAATGTTAGCCGTGCCACCAATGATGCCGTGCCCGCCAACGGCGAGTGTCTGGATGGTGAAGTCGACGCTGCCGCCAAACGTCCGGAACCGCGTCCCCTTTGTGCCCGCCACCACTCTGGCCAGCTTGCCCGTGTTGCCGCAGGTCAGCTTGACACCCACAATGTTTTCGTGCTGTGACAGTGCGAGGATGCTGTCCGAGCTGATGTCGAGCCCTCCGCAGGCAGCGGGAAAGTTGTAGATCAGAATGGGGATAGGGCTTGCATCAGCAACAGCCCTGAAATGCTCCAGCATCAGCTCCGTCGTGAGCAGGCCGCCATAGTATGCCGGCGGCAGAACTAGAGCGTAGCTCGCTCCTGAGCTAGCCGCTTCATTGCAGAGCAGGATGGTCTCTCGAGTGGATTGCGCTCCGCAACCTGCAATCACGGGGAGGTGAGGCTTTCCTGCGGCATCTAGAGCAGCCCTGGTGGTCTTTGTGATGACTTGACGCTCCTCGTGGTCGAGGTGGACTGCTTCGCCATTGGATCCGTGTGTCACCAAACCAGCAATGCCAGTCTGTGCCAGCCGAGTTACATGAGCCCGCGTGGTGTCGACATCCACTTTGTCTTCAGGCGTGAAGAAGGCCACTGTTGGAACATAGATTCCATCATCTAGAGCGGATGATGATGGGGAACGAGAGTGGTGAGTGCTCCCGTTCACTTTGGAATCTCCTGAGACTGTCATGTTGAGCCCTTTGGTTAATGAATCCAGTCGATTTTTTAGGGGTAGATTTGTGTGTGATTTGAAATCAATGATAACGGAATAAAAACGAACCACGAGATAATGCTCTCCAGGAAGAAAGACAACTCGCGTATAAAGCGACCTTTCGTTCGTCTTTATACCTTCCCTCCTCGGAATTGGGCTCCCCCTATGGAAAACGTCGACCGGTGATAAGCCATCTAATGAACAGTTTGTCAAGTATTCCCAGCCGAGCACTTCCGGACCACCAACCGAATGATCGAGCTCCATCATCTACCTTGAGGCAAAAGTGACCCCCACGACCTTGTACGACCATGTTCGGATTTCCCCCCACGTCCTGGCTGTCTAGGCTTGAGGCGAGTCATACCATGCGTCTCCACACCTCCGCCTCTGCTTGGTTGCAGCCGATCCACACAACCGCATCGAGCAGTGATCAAGCTGGGGTCGGCAGAGGAGTCGAGGTTACGTTGGTGCGAGCCAACACTACGGTTACACACCAACGGCTTCATCCTTCTATTTCTGGGGCCCGAGACTGCCCAACTCGGGGCTCCCCCGTCTCTGTCGCTTGTCACTTTTCCGCCTGGGGAGAAGCCAGCTGGCTGGTCTTTCCCGGGATAGGACCGGGACCAAATCCAGTGCTACAGCCGAGATTGAAGGCTAGAATACAACAGGAGGTGCATCGTTTTCGTTACCTAACTGTGCTGTCAGCGTGACAGTGCTTGCTCTGGCACCCTGCACCCCGTCTGTCGTCGTTCCGTACGAGTGCGTGGCCCATCGGCCAACATATGCACTCTGATTTCGCAGCCTGACTGTTCGTGGCCGGCTGTGTCGACTACCGAGCTCGCCAATTCCAATCAGGCGACTCCATGTAGCCCTTGGCCGTCATAGAGTTCCACCCCGGATCACCCACCCCTCCTCCTTCAAGGCAGACGAATGCATCTAGGCACAGCGCAAATTGCGGGGAATGCCACAAGCTATCAGCGGGCTTGTTCCCGGGGTTGCATCGTGGTTCACTTCTCCCCATAATTACTCCTCTTTGTTCCCCAAGGACAGACACGTCCAAAACGTTTAGCCAAACCCCGCGATCTGCACCCGAATTCCGTTGGCCGGTCCGATGGCCCCGCTCTTCCCCGACCGGCTCCGTCTCCGACTTGGCCGGAGGGGTAAATTAGGACTAAATACAAGCTCGCATTATGTAAGCAGTGTAAATCTACAACACCATGAAAAAAAGAAAGGAAAATTGTGGCGACGCGTGCAGGTTTCCAGACATACCCTGGTAATTTCTGGTCCGCGCAAGATCATTCGAGAAGAGCCCATCATCATCATCAATTCAAGCTCAACCCTTTTCTGCCCGTGAATATTAATTGCTCTGCCGTGACGATGGCGCATTCGGGCTGGTCGTAGTCACCAGCAGAAGTATTTGCGACGATGAGCTCGGGAACTGCTTCCCACCCAGCTGTGACAATGAATCCCCCTGCTATAATCCCACCCCCAAATCCCCCTAATCCCTTCGGATATGGAAACTACGGAAACAGCGCAACACTCCCACCCCAAGGACCCGACAAGGAGAACATGGCGCCAACTGCCACGGGCAGCGGCACCGCAACGCCTGCGCCGAAGCCGACGTCAGCGGGCAAGAAGCGCAAGTCGGATGCTGCCAACACAGAAGAGAACTTGTTCCCAGACAATGTCCCGGACATACCAGATAATGATCCACGCCTCGCGCCCACTGACAATGATACGTGCAGTCAGGTCCGCCGCAAGATCAAGGCCTGGATCGATTCTGGGGCTATGAAGGTTGGCGACTTCCAGAAAGCCATCAACGTCAGCTCCCGGGAGTATTCATCCTTCATGAACCAAACCGGTGCCTGGGGAGGTGAATTCTACGACACGTACAGGGCAGCGCATGCATTCTTTAAAAAGCGGGAGCTACAGGGCCTCCCGCTCAAAGCCAGCAGCCCCAAGAGGCCCAAGACGACGACTGGCAGCAGCGACAACGGGAAGAAGCCCGATGATCTGTTTGACGTCAGCGGGGTGGAGCTCCCAGGAGAGGAAACCGGCCAGGTGCCAGTCTTCGACACGTGCGACGAGGTGCGGAAGAAGATCCGGGCCTTTCTGGCCAAGGACGGCGTCACACAAGCCGCATTTGTGCGTGAGATATCAAAGACGTTCAAGGACGACCGAAAGGTGTCGGCGGCCAACCTGCGCTACTTCATGAGCCGCAAGGGCATCCTCGACGGGAACATCAACGTGACGTTTTACGCGGGCTACGTCTTTTTCGAGAAGAAGCGCATCAAGGCCGGAAAGCCCAAGACCAAGTTCCGACAGGGAATGGAGCTGGCCCACGGGGCCGAGGGGGTCAGCATCAAGCACAGCTCCAACGGATATGTCACCCTTTTCGACAACGAGAGGGCATACATCGAAAAGTACGGTAAAATGGAGATTGTGAAGGTGCGATGATTGGATCTAGAGCTTTTTTTTTCTGGTTTTTTTTTTTTTGTTATGGATATGACTAGCGATGGGTTGTTGGTTGTGTGTATTTTTTATACTCTTTGCGTGTATGCGCGTGTGTATGTGTTTATTATTGCTATAGCGAGCAGGCTATTGAAACAAGCATTGGCGCTGGAAGCCTGGAATGGGTTACTAGATCAATTCGATAATTTATTGAGAAGTGAATTGTTATCCTCAATAGCATATGTCTCAATCGGTCACTTGTGTGCCTTCCTTCCGGTAGACCAACGACGTATGGACTGTTATACATACGGACATACATACATACATTCCTTCAGCATAGGTTAAATCACAGTGTGCATTGACAGATATATACCATCCATGCGTACATTCAATATATATCGAGCTTTTTTTTCTTAAGCGCCTGCTTGTTAATCATCTTGGCTGGACTCATCCAAAGCCTCATCATATACCCTCTGCACTCTATGTCCAATTCACATTCCCATATCTCACATCCCAATGACTCGCCCGTCTATCCGCGCAGCCACATCCGAACTATCCAGCTATTCCTCGATTTCTCATCAACTTGCCACGGCAAACAGCCACCCGCCCGGCCACCCTCGGCGCCGGCCCAGCCACGGCCCACACCAAAAAAATCTGCAATCCCCAAATATCGTCGCCCCCCGCCACCAAAAGCCTCACAACACAACACCACGCAACGCTCTCAGAATCGCTCGAATTGAGTAAAAAAAAGAGATTGATGAGACTGGGACTCGAACCCAGGAGGATTGCTCCATCAGGAATCTTAGGTTGTTAAGGTGACCTTAACCTGACGCCATAACCAACTCGGCCATCTCACCGCGCCGGGTGCTGGGGGACCCGCTTGATGGGTGGTGGGCGGGCTCGTGCAGCCCATAAGCCACAGGCGTGAGACATTTTCGGCAGCGCGGGCGCCGTTGCTTTTGCAGGGCGAGTTCTCTGGGTCTACAGTAGCTACGTACTAGGACTTTGGCAGCAATGACTATTTTTTTTTTTTTTTCCTTTTCGTGTCTGCTCGCCCTGTTGTTCTGCTTGTGTGGTGGAGCATGGTGCCGGGATTGAGTTTAATACGCACCGTTGATCAACGAATTGTCGGCCTGGCCATTGGCGACGCCGTAGGCTCTGCAAGGGTGGGACAGCCAGCCAGCCAGCATCGTGCCTCAGCGTCTGGGGATGCAGAAAGCTTGCTGGTTGCGGCCTAGAACGCAATCGCCACCAGCGTGCGGCGCGATGCAGCATCCAATCTCGTGGTTACGGAAGTTTGATGTGCATATGTATATTTCATTGTATGTATTATCTACATACACACACATGTAGAATCAAATCGCCACTCCGCGGAGTTTCTACGGAGGTCGGCTGCACGGGATTGCGATGCCTGCTGTTAGCGATCGAGCTTCAGTAAATTAGCTCCTTATGCGCTATTAATTCGCTGCTGGCCGTGAACACAACACCAGCAAGAAAACAAACAAACAAATCACACGGACGTATTGAAATAGATGAATAATACGTTTTGGCTCTGTCTCTGTCTCTCTGTATACGTGCACTTTCACATGCAACACGTCGCCGGTCAACAGCTTCCATCATCCGCCATCTCTCTCCCTCTCTCTCTCAAAAAACAAAGAGAACACCGTTGTTGATACAGTTCCCCCCCGTAAGCGAAGTGAGCAAAGCGGCCATGACATCAAGGCTCGGCAGGGTCGGCAGGCGTGGCGGGCCCTCCGTACCTACAGTAGCGTCGGCGCTGTGAACCTCGTCGAAGGCTTCTGGCGGCTCCTCGGGGCCCACTCAGCGCGCCCTCTCTCGCTGTCTCGCTGCTGCGTGCCCACTGGTTCCCCCCCCTGTCAGGCGTCCGTCCCTCCCCTGCACCGTTCCAGCGGCGCCCCTGAATATCTGCCCCAGCTAGGCCCGTGGCAATCCCGCGACAGCGCTGCAAAACACTGGCAGTGGCTGCCCGCCAACCAGAAAAAGCCTCGCTTGGTTGGTTGCTTAGTGCGCGCCAGCGGTCCGTCCTCCAATTCCACCCGGGCCCTTTCTTCTTTGACCTCATCTCCATTCCCGACTCTTCCGCCTTTTATTTTCCTCTCCTTCAACCTCCCGCCCTCTTCTCACCCTTCCGCTCTTGTCCATCAGCCTGGGTCGCTCCCAATTTGCCCCAGCCGGTCGGTCAATTGCGTCTCGAAGCACACAAGAAAAGCACCAGGCCATCGAAGCCTAGCAAACGCGTCCGCACACGCCAATCCCTTCACCATGCGCGCATCCACCCTCGCCGTGGCTCTGGCCACTGCCGCTTCGGTCTCTGCCAACTCCCTCCGCTACCGCGCTGCCGTTGAGCGTCCCGCGCCCGTCATTGAGAAGAGGGCAGAGGTGACAGACGCCTGGGTCACCGTCGACGACGAGGCCCAGCCCGCCACCACCTACACGCCTTCGTACACCGTCGTCGACGGCAGCACCTCGGTCGAGAATGGCGCTCCCCACGACCTCACGGCCACCGTCTTCACCATGACCGAGTACGGAAAGATCACCACCAGCACTGGCGACCCACCCAACCCGACTGCCACGAAATCGAGCGGCGAGGGCGCTTTCCCCCGATGCCACAACCTGGATGGCGAGCACGCTCCCTTCTGCTACCCCCTGTCCAACAGCACCTTGTATGTTGACGACACTTACTATGGTGAGTAACTGTGCCCGTGAAACCTCTCTGCCTGGTGAAAAAAGATCTTAACTAACCAAACTTTCCGCCAGTCACCTGGGATCCTGACTACTTCAACACCAGCAGCAAGAGCAACGTTTCCAGCTACGACGTCTCGGTCCGTATCGACTACTTCAACGAGACAAGCTGGTCTCTCATCAAGGAGGCCCACCTTGAGAAGACCAATGCCAGCTGGGGCTTCTACCCGCTCAAGATCAAGAGCGACTACCTCCACAAGTACAGCAAGCACAACTTCACCCTCTCCCTCTACAAGAGTCCCAAGGACAGCACCTACAAGGAGAATGTGACGTCCATCTGGGTCCAGATGTCCAAGAAGTCCTTCCCCAAGAACGAGGGCACCACCGTCCCCAAGGGCAAGACCCTGACCATTGCTCTCCCCGTCGTCTTCGGCAGCATTGCCCTGATCCTCATCGGCGGATGCCTCTGGAACCGCAAGACCCGTGCCATTTCCCTCGGAAATGTCATGAGCCGCGCCCGCCACGGCTACACTGGCCGCAAGACACGCCGCTTCTTCAGCCGCAAGAACAACGGTATCCAGCTCGATACCAACGTCGCTCCTGGCCAGGAATACCATGACGACCTCCCCGAGGACACTCGCCGCCAGAGCCGTGCCCCTGAGGACCCTACCTTTTACCTGCAGAGCACCAACGGCTACAAGACCAGCGGTCCCAACATGTTCCGAGACGAGATTGCCCGACAGGAGCGAGAGCGCAGATAAACCGGGATAATGCATAGAGAGAGAGGGAGCAAGAGAAGAAGAAAAAAAAGAAGACCCTCTGGCACTGGTAGATTCATGTTAGATGCCATCACTGCACGATACTGGATGTAGTAATAACGGGAAGGAGGAGGAACAAGGGGCACGCGGCACGTTGGAGTAATGATGGACATGACGCGCAACGAAAAACCATAATACGAATGTCAAAGATTTCCACATGCAAAATACCAGGCAAACTTTGTGTTTATATGTGTGTGAATGTGATGGCAGCGATGGCCCAAAGATTGAAAAGTTGAAAACGTGTAAACCATGGTAGGATGCTAACACCCCCAAGGGTCTTTGCTGCCAGCCACACCAAGCAAAACTATGTAAACTCCATCCACACTTCCAAACTCGTTGATATAGACGCCGCCCTCTTGCTGCAGTACCAAACCCAATCCCCAAATCACCCAACCACCACCACCCCAACAATATCGAACGAAAAGCAAGATCATAAAGCCATAATGTGATTATCCCCGAGTCCCCCCTTGTTGATGAGGCACGCGCAAGCCATGCGTGCTGGGTATTCGACGCCGTAGCGTAACCATCCCTTCCCGCCCGTATTTAACAAAATGCACAACACAAAACATGCCGCCGAATAGAAACGCCAAAGCCCCATCCTGACATGCCCCGGATTACGCCCTTAACCGTTTGATATCCTGTTCATCTTGCTTGTCACCTTCCAAACTCCGCTTCAGCGCTTGCGGTATTACTTCATCCTTGGAAGCCGCAACTTCCCCTGGCTTGAGAGGTATGTAAGCAGCGCACAAGTCCAGGCGAACCTCTCCTTCCCCTAGCGGTCTCATGAGCTCGGCGGGAATTGCCGTGACAAGCTGGCAGCTCGCCTCGCAGGGCTGATAGGTTTCGGTGGTCCAATCGGCATCGGCGTAGTTTTTGGCCTCGGCGATTGTGTACCCCGTGCTGAATCCCTCGTGGTATGCGTCGGGCAATATCACAATGGTCTCGCCGGGGCGTTGATCGACGATGCGGAACGGGATGCCGAGCTTTTCGAGTTTCTGGGGGAAGAAGAACTCAGCCCGGTGGCGCATAAACTGTGAGCAACCCTGTTTCCGGCCCAGAGCCTCCTCGGCAACATCAACCGCAGTCGATGGAACCACAATCCAAATCTTGCGACCCTTGTACAGGTGGTTGAGGGAGACCAGACGAAAATCCTCAGCATGGATCTGAAAGCTCGCTCCAAAGTGGGGACCAGACTCGTAGACGTAGGGGGTGTGAATTCCGGGAATGATGGCTCTCGTGTTGTCCAACTTGTCACCTTTCAGTGGGTGGATGGGACTCCGTTCAGGTACGCCTGCAGCGCGGCGTTGATCCGGGGTCCATGCAGGCACATCAACCCGGTAGCGAACATTGCGGATCTGCTTGCGATTGTTCTTGCGGAACATCTTGCGCAGATCGTCGAGGGCTTCCAGGGCGCTGGAGGTGTACTCGGAGCCAGGCATGGACGAGGCAAACGTGCCCTCAGATGGCACTGTGTTAACGCGCCAGAAGCTGTTTCTCTTTATCTGATTTGGCTTGAATGCGTTCGCTGGGACCTTGTGAGGATCCTTATCGGGTAAGGGTTCCTCAAGCTGAGACGGGAGAATTATTTTAAAGCAGCCATCATGATTGGCACCCTGGCGCCTGGCAAAGGCAAGCATGGCGGGAAAATCGTTCCATTGGTGAATGTCAGGCTTGAGGCGCAATATCCTGTGGCCATCGGATCCATCGTAGTCGTGATCAATTGCGAATTCGCTCGGGTCAATGTCACTCAGGGCAGAGCTTTCTCGTGAGGTTTTGGGTGAATTGGAAGCACAGGCTGGCACTTCAAGGAGAGACGGGTCCTGGGGAAGCTTGAATTGAGCTGCCGGTGTGGCAGCTGCTTCATGGGTGATGATGGCGCTGGCGGGGGCGGAGACGAGACCCTGGCTGTCATGCCGAACCGGGGAGGAGGGGTGAAATGGGGATGCGACTGCGCCATCGGCATCCGGGCCGGCGTCGTTGTGCAAATGTGACACTCTCTCGTCGGTGGGAAGGGCCGTCGCATAAGGAGTAGGCGGATGTAAATCCATTGAGGCTGACGGGGACCCTCCTGCGATAGGTCGGATGGGCGGTTGTGATTCGTGTTCGACAGACAGTGCGAGGATGCGCAGCTGGAGGATGACGGCGGGCCGGCGACTCGAGGGGCAGCGCGATGAGATGGAGATCGGTGACGAGTGGTGACGGAGTGAGTGACGGTCAATTGCCGACTGGTGCCGAGTGCGGCAAGGACGGGGAGTTGCGAAATGAGGTGTGAAAGAGGATGCGCATCCTCATGCGACAGGAGAGGAGATGCGGCGGAATAGTAGTAGTAGTAGTAGTAGTAGTAGTAGTAGTGAGGCCGATGGGGGGGCGAGAGAGTGGGCGTTTGGAGTATTGTGAGAGGCTGCGTTGGTGGTGCCAGGGAGAAAGCGGATAAATACAGCAGCTGGAGGTATAAAGAGCTGGAGCTGGACAGGTCGTCAGTCAACCCTCATCGTGGAAAGCGCAAAGTCAGGGCAATGCGACTGCTCTCGACACGACTGAACACACACGCCAAAAAAAGGGTCGGATGCGCCCAGAGCCTCGAGGCCCAGAGTCTAAAAAGACAGGTCGAGGTGGGGTGGTGTGGCGAATGCCATCGGTACGTACCGACAAAGAGAGGCTCAGTTGCAGGGATCCCTGGTTGGCACCGGCAGGAGTCCAGAGGCTAGAAGACACAAAAAAAGTAACAAAGAACAAAAAAAAGGGACTCTGTGGAACATGCAAAGGCGATCGGTCCCGGCAATCTGGGGCGTACAGAAAAAAAAAGGGAGACGACGTTTTATCAGACGGACAAAACCCATCGCTAGCTTAGCGTAACCTGGTCGGGACCGCATTGTCCCCAGGCTCTGTTCGTTTTTGGGTTTTGTTTTTTTCTTTTTTCCCTTCTCATTCTTCTTGCCGCTTTGGTCCTTGTTCTGTTTTTTATATCTCTCAAGTGGAGGCCGCCTTCACCTCGGAGTCCACGAACCAAGCTTTTTTAGTCCTTCTAGTGGCAAGCCAAATCTTCACACTGCGCTGGCTGTGTGTGGGCCCCAGGGGAAAAAAAAGGAGACATCAATCGACAACAGCAACCCCAATCTATGTATGCTTGCTGTCTGTTTCGTGCTCAACCGTCTGTTGTCATAATGGCGTGCCAGAATCAATCAATGACATGCACACATGCTTGTTCGCATTCCAATCTTCACTTTCACCGCACCCACGTATGCGCGCCTGTGCACTCCTCCCTTGTGCCCTGTTTCCCTTCCAAAAAAACAAACATTGAGTTTTTCTTGGATCTCGTAGCGAGTGTTATTCCAATGCCTGCTGCGAGATATATTGGTAGAGAAAGCAGCAGAAGGTGGGGTGTGCGCCACACTTCGAGGCAAGAAACATTGTCACTGTCGAAGTTTGCCTGGCAGGTGACACCCAGTGCAACCAAAATAAAAGAGCATTCGCATCATCAGAGAACTCTCCTTTCTTCAAACTACCAAAATTAATTTCAGAAAATACAATCACAATGATTCGCATCCTACTCCGAAACATGGCAGCACGCCCAATAATTCTTTCTCATCGAAATACTACTAGTTTCATTGGGATTCCAGCATCCTTCTCTTCACTCGCACAATCGCAAGCACCTAGATATAGTTCTACCGATTCAAAAACTCCAAGCGAAATCATCCAACGCATTGAGAAAATCAACCGTGAACAAAATTGTGCTCGCATGAAAGAACTCCACGAAATTCATAAGCAAATTATTGAACTCCGCGAAATTCACAAACAAGCCACCGCTGGAGAAGGAGATTATGCTCGCATGAAAAAACTTCACGAAATTCAGAAACAAATTATTGCTGAAGACGAATCCTCGAAACCGTTTTACATCCGATGGTGGACACCTACCTACCACTTTATCACGGTCTTTGTTGTCGTGTAGGGAGCATGGAACATACTCGTGTTATATTAACTTTGTCTTTATTCTGATTAATTATCAGTGCTGATACCTTGGTAGGAGATCTACAACGTAGTAGACAGATGGATTCTATAGGTTGCTGGAGTACTACGAGAATTCAATAACATGAGTGCAGGGTAGATCAAGACATTGTTGAGGCGAGGGGAGAAGAACAGTCAGATAAATAAAAAAATAGCGACAAGATATGATACTTGGTCGATAAAACAATAATTGTGTGGCCAGTAAAGTATTGCTTTGGTGATCCTTGTTGTGTGCAGGACAATCTGTAAAAGATTCAACTTGTTCAACTTTTTTCAGTCTCCCCAAATAACTTGCAAAAACAAACAAAACAAGCATGCGAAATAATTTACCCCTAACTCCTATTCAATTCACTTCATTTTCAATAACAAAATTTCTGTTTCAAAGCAATCGAGTTCTGTGGTAACAAAGGTCAAGAAGCCATAGAGGCACAATCGTTCAAGGGTATTGTATGATCACAACGGCCATGCGTTTGTGGTACTTGACCGAACCACCTTGAACCGACCAATGAAATAGACCTCGCCCAAAAATCCCCTAGAGCCAAGCTTCGGGAAAGGCGGTCCATGCATGTGCAGACCGTAGACATGCAGATGCTGGTTTGGAAGGCGAGGAACCGAGACATGTGGTTTGCTGAGTTGTCATGACCAGCTGTGGCGCATGCTCAAAGGGTGGGCTACAGAAAGGGGAACGCACCATAGGTCTTACAAAACGCCATCGCCGCGTGCGTATTGGCAAGGATATGCTTGACAGGGACGAACCAACAACGCAGGAAATAGATCGAATCAGGTTTTGCATGTGCAACAGACAAATATTTCTTTCCTCAAAACTGGGTTGTTCCTTTTTTTGAGCTGTAGAAACGTCATCATAAAATACATTAACAATATTTCCCTTTGCGAGACTGTTCAGAGTAGAAGCTCGTGCCATTTCCGTCCTTGCGCCTCTCATCGTTCAATCACTTCGCCGCCATGAGAAGCCGCCCTCCCTTCGCCGCTCATGATAAACAATAGGTGCGACCTTCCCCTTGCTCACTCCAGGCATATAAAACATGCTACCCGCCAAAATGTATCATCAACCCCATGCAACAACAAAAAATACAAGGCCCAACGCCATGCCATGCGTGGCATCAAGTTACCCAACAATGTCTCCGACCCCATTCATCGATCATCCCATCACCAAATTTTGTTACAGCAACCCGCTCTGATGTTCATGTCCGGATTAATCCAAGAGCGGGAGTAGAAATGGGGCTTGTCCGATGTCCAGGGAGCCATGCGCCCAAGTGGGAATTGAAGGCATTGTTTCATTATAGAAAAATCTAGGAAAAGTCATCATCGTCGCCTGGATTGACTATCCGATCGATGTGTTGAACGAGCTCCTTGGTTTCTCGTGCCGTCTCAAAAGCAAGAGGCGGCAGAGTTTGTGACCACTGTCGCCACTCGGTAGCATTCGAGTCGATGCCAATGTTGGCCATGTCCTCGCCGCGATCACCGGCTTCAAGTAGTCGTGCTCGGCAGTGCGCCAATGGGGGAACCGATTCCCCGAATCCTGTCGCTTGAGTTTCGTTTATAATCTTGCCAACGACGGCAGAGATAGATGAGATGGCCGTAATAATTTGGCGAACGTTGGCATCGCCACGAACAGTGCCCACGAGGTTCTGAATTTCAGACACTAGTATGGCATTTTGATCCTCCAAGTAGAGCTAAAAATAAAAAGCAACGTCAGCGCTGCTCGTAATTAATATAATCGCTGAAACCTACCTTGAGATCCTCAGCAGCGCGGATGTCCGGCGGGGGTGTTCCTTGCCCCTGCCCTTGTCCGTTGATTGAGAGAGCGCTGGGGACGGCGGGTTCGTAGGGCATTCCGTTGGTTAGGCCATTCGACTTGGACATGGATCGGTTCCGGGCGTACATATCCGTGGAGTGTCGGGGGGAGTTCACTGGGCTATAGGCCGATGAGTCTACGCTTCCTCGGGTTCCGCCTAGTCCTTGAAAGGGAGGGGGCGGGGGGAGCGTACTCTGAGTGACTGACACTTGATCGGTTCCATGGGGGGAGAAAAACCCTGTCGATTCCACGGGCGTCATGGTTCCTTCTTCTTCGTCATCTAGTTCTTCGACGGGCGTGGTCCGGATCTTGACTACTCGGAGAAGATCAACGACGGCGGCTGAGAGGTGAGAAGCGGCAACGTCGACCAGGGAAACGGGGGAAATTCCTGCACTGGTGGCAAAGTTCTTGGACGCTGTAATTAGGTTATTCGCCGTAGCCGAAACCTTGGCTCTCATCTGCTTCCTCTGTTGAGCCGATTCCTCATCGGTCTGGGTCTGGGTCTGCGACGCGTCGATATCCTTGGTGATGCGGCGGACGCTGACGACGACCAGTTTCATGGCGTCAATCACGCTGTCTGGATCTTCGGACCTGGCTTTCTGTAGTAGCTCGTCAATGGCGATTTGGAACTTAGTGACGTGGACATCCTTAACAAGGCCTTGCTCGTCAGTGAATCCTCCTTCCCGGACAAATTTGGCAGAATCCTGGGTGATCTCGGTGCCGATGGAGGTACCTCGCATGTCCCGCAGTTGGGTTTTTGTGCGAGCATAGCGATTCCTCCACTCGCGGACCTCATGCTCGAGTTTGTCGATGGTCTTTTCGAGTTCGGCTTGGCGCTCGTACGTTACACTGCTCTGCTGCGATAGCTCTCTCATTTCATTCAGGAACTCTTCAGCTTCCCGTCTAACTTCGTCAGTGACATGTTGCTGCTCTGCCAGAGAGTTTCGCAGTTCCTCGTTTTCTCGCTGCAATTCTGAGTCATCCTCGCCGGCATCCAAGTTCCTCGAGGTTTGCGGCTGTTGTTGGTTTTGCTGGTGCTCCTGTAGCTCCTTGTCCTTTTGCTGGTGCAGCAGCTGGGCTGCAGCCACTTCGTCTCGGAGTTGCTGAGCCTCCGACTCATGATCATCACGTACACGTTCTAATTCCTGCTTCATCGAGTCGTTCAAAGTTTGCGCCTCGGCCAGCTTGCTCTCGAGCTCGGCTCTGAGACCGCCCCATTCTTGCTGTTCAGCCTGCGTGGCATTTGATCGTGCCTTTTCTTCGTTAAGAGCCGAATTCATCTCGTCTTCCTTCTTCTTCATGGCATCCTCCATGCTGTCTAGCTTTTCTCTCAATTCTTGAACCTGTGATTGGTAATCCTCAATGAGTTTCTTGTCAGCCTAGCAATTGTTTCGTTAGCAATGGCAAGTTATTCGGGCGGGATTGCGGACGGCACTGACTTCCGAGGTAGCGCCACTGCCAGCGCTGCGCTTGCTTTCGCGGTTGTCCGTGACCTGTTCAAGGGCGAAATTATCGCCCTCGTCATCCTCTTCGACCATGGTACTCTTGTTCGGCACAATTGTGTTGTTCTGGTTCAGCTGCTTCGGGGTTGGTCGTCCGTAATCGCCATTGGGGCCTCCTGGGGATGCTGGTATTCCGTAAGCGTCTGCAGACGGAGGACCTCGCATGGAGGGTGCGTCGGATGGTCTTCTCATACGGCTCTGTCCCCTTGGGGGGAAGTTACCATTCACTGGGGTACCGGATCGACTGGCTGGGCCACCGCGGACTGACATGGGGCTTCCGTTCCGTGGGAGGTCGTTGCCGACGAATCGAGGGAATCGACGCTCCAGCTCGTGGAAGACGTCTGCGGCCAGGTCTCGAAATCGCGGGGGTCCTAGGGAGGAAAGTCTCTGGCGGGCTTGGTTTCGCTTCGGGTGGAAGTTCTTCTCGGGCAGGAGAAAAGACGGTGGACCGTTAGGGACATTGGGGGGAGCTCTGGCGGCGGCCTGCCTTCGCATCAACTCATCAAAAACATCTGTACTGAGCTCGTAAAACTGGACAGAAGAGAGGCGGAGTAGCTTGTCACGGGCCTTGTTCGGGGGCTGCTTGAGGTTTGGATCGCTCCTGCTCAGAAAGGCTCGTAAGGCCAGGTAGTGTTCGCTGAGGACGGTCTCGTCGAGGTCAGCGCGCACGCTGTTGCGACCTTCGCTTCTGGCGTAGATGTTGGTGCCATTGCTGGAGCGAGCGGCGATGGAAGCGGGCGGCGAGGGCCCGCCATTGCTCCTGGGCGCTGAGGGAAAGCCATTCATGCTCATGGTTCCGTTGGAGCCACCCGAGTTCGGGGGCGAGGCGAGATTGGCGCGGCCGAGGGAGTAGCCGTCGTCGGGCTTGTAATTTGAGACGGAGAACTCGCTACCGACTACTGATATGGGAGAGAGCGGCGCATTGCGACCTGCACTGATGCTCATGGTGGGAAGAAGTCGAGAAGAAGTTGTCGCACGGCAGGAGACTGGAGGGAGATGCAGCAGAGCCAGTCGCTTGTCTCATAAGGGGCGCCACGCGGGACCAGACGAAATGCAGGTGTGTCGTCCCTGGAATCCCCCACACGATTGGTGTCCCTTCAGGGGGCGCAACGCCAAGACGTGACTGAGCGGCCGAGGATATTCAGGTACCGGGGGATAAGCTGGATGCGCTGTAGCGTGTTGATGATGGTACAAGAGAATAAGATGGAATTAGTTGCGAGAAGGAGAGAGGTTGGGTATGGATGGCTTGGATTGGATTGCACAATGGTAAAGTGGTAAAAGTGGTTCGCCAGGAGCTCGACCGGTAGTTTGCGGACTAGACACAACGACGGGGGAGACAAGTGCCCGGGGAAGGGGGGGATGGAGATTGATCAGCTTCCCTTTACCGTGCGTGGATGGTGGAACTGGAACTAGAACTGCAACTGGAACTGGGACAAAAAAGAAAGGCGACACTGCGACTTGAAGACGTCGGCGGGTTGGAAGCAGGCGAACCTTGCTGAAGGGGGGCGTGAAGCACGCTTCCGTCCAAAAGGGGGTTGGCACAGGATGAATTGGGCATGGACGGGGTGATTTGAGTGGGTGTGCGTGGTGCGTGAATCCCTGGTGCGGCCTCGTTTTGTACAGTGTGCAGGCAAAGTGCCCGGAGTTGGATTTTTTCCTCCCCCCAAGTCAAGTCAGTCGAGTGTGATGGTACATTTGCCGCAGTGCAATGCGGTGGTGGTGTGGTCTGTCTCCGGCGCAAGCGGATCAGATCTCGACGGACGGGAAATGAGCTATTGGTCGGTTGCCAGAAGGCATGGCCCCCCTGCGAGCAATTAATATCGACAATCGACATGCAATTTCTCGAACCCACCGGCCGGCCGATGTAGTCTTATGCGGATGACGACGCTCGATGATGGGATGGCAGGACCAGGACCAGAACCAGAGAGGGAGCTATGCTACAAGGGTCCCATACATGTCTACATGGCACAGTTGGAGCAGAAGTTGCAAAAAAAGGAGCAGAAGGGTGGCGAGCTGTCTCTCAAGCCACTTACATCTGATGGATGGTCGAGCGCTGCAGGTGAGTGGTTGGCTTGTTGCGGCTATTCAAGATGTGTATGCAAGGGACAGCGACATAGTTAGCACTCGCCTCACTGTGCCCAATCTCGATGCTGCTCCGTCCCTCCCCCCCCCCCCCCCCCCCCCCCCCCCCCCCCCCCCCCCCCCCCCCTTCACAGGGTTCAACCCAAGTCCAACCTTGTGGCCGGAGGATACTATGTACCTACCATAGTTGCACAGTAGTGGATTAGTGCACCACATACAAGCTATCAACTGGTGCCCTTCCCCCTGAATCCGGCAGCTCTGATGAGCGGGGCCGGCCCTCAGAGGAGCCCCTAGCACCGTCACCCCCGGGCGCCCCAGTCAGCACCACTGATTCGCCCCCAGCGGGTGCTACAGGCGGCCCAGCGCCAAGCGGTCACCCGAAAACAGATGGTGGACGAATGGAGGAGGAAGAGATGAGATGGGGTGCGGGCGCCGGCGTGGGAGCGCGAGTGGGCGTGGAACGGGCGGCACTGTGTTTAGTGGGAGGGAGCCGCTCCACCTTGTGAGACCCAGACGTCTAGAAGGGCGACATGTGTGAATTTCGAATTTCGAGGGCCTATCAACCTGGAGCCTCGACCACCCACCGCCATAAGAGGCTGCTTCCACTGGGTGGCGCAGAACAAGTAGCTTGCCCGTTCAGTGGCATGTGAGCTGAGCGCTTGGGGTCAAAGCAGGCGCAGGATGCCATCAATTGGTCCATCCAACTCTAAACCAACACCTAGCCTGCTCCCCACCAGCTCATATTACCGCTTTCTTGGTGCGCGTGCTGTGCCCTTTGCAAGATCAGTCTCAGATCCACCATGGCCTATTCCCTCCCCTGGACCAGGACCTCTGCTTCCATGCCCAAACGAGGGCCTGCGAGTGGCTGAACCGTGAACCAGAGCCCGTTGACGTTCTCTTTTCCTTGATTTTCGACTGGGGCGAGCACGCGACTGGCGAGCCTTGACCAGGGAGCAGTCCCATGTCCGTTGGCTAAGCTTTCCAGGGGGCTGCCCCGAGGTCAAGCCTCACTTAGACCAGCTCTGTATGTACACCTGCCATCCGTTTAGAGCACGTTGCGCAGATCTGCGAATCCCGCTGAAAGAAGACTTCTTAATTTTATTAAGACCCGTTTCCCTTGTGTGTATTTGCCTATTCCCTCCACCGAGGAGGCGGAGGCCGAGCCTGTGGACCTAGCCACGTCCCCATATCGCAATTCCCGGCCAGGCCCCGAGAACCCTGCTACCGTCGTGCTCTCACCTGTGTTTGGTACGACAGCGATGATGTGTGGTACCGTAACTCGCCAGCCGCCATTCTGCGCCGACTTCTTGTTCGAGGGGGAACAAACTAGAGTATTCAATACAAAGAGCCTCCAAGAATGGTTAAGCAACTCATTACCCCTTTCTTCCCAGGTCTCTCCAAAGCCTGGGGAGCTCTCCTCTAATCTTGTGTGCTTTAACCCAACTCGGAAGCTAGACACTTGGCCCGTGGCTGGCCAGCCCACCCAGTTCCATTGACTTGCTTGGACTTGTGTTTAAATGCATTCCGCACAACCCGGCCTGATCGACGCTGCATAACGCCATGACGTTAAGGACATAAGTCGGCTACGATTCCCTTGCACTGATTGTATGGATTTGTTCCTTCATGCACAACAAATCGCAAACATCATCTACAGACATTTGTCCACTTTTCAATATTACATGAGACGGCTTGGGACAATCCTCATTGCACCACAAGCCCGGACCAACGCTATCGTGCTGAACCGTCGATCACGCCCATGCATCTAAGACACTGTGAGGGGCGTACCGACCAGATAGCGTCATGATCTGCCTCGCTTTTTAAAAGCTTCCCACTATCTGAGGATGGAGCCGTCGGCTCCCTCCTTGACTTCGCATCCGGTCGGCCCGCGTTAGTAGAGTCTTGGGAGTCGGGAAATTTATCGTTCTCTCGCTTGTAAAAAAAGAATAGAGTCGTCTCATACCAGGAGAAAAGTGCCCTCCGTAGAAATTGCGGTGTTGAACACCAATAATAGGAAACGATCGGCAGACACACCAAAATTGGTAACCACCAGCCGATACAGTTGACGATCCAAGCTTGGATCCAATTGAGATCAAGGCCAAGTCGATCCGGCTTAAGCGACCAAGAAATCAGTTGTTGATATCGGTGCTTGCTTGCTCCAAACACTCAATTAATTGCCAAATATACAATACCATTCTCATGTGTTTGATGTTGAGCAGGCTCAGAGACTGCAGCCTGAGGACACCTCAAAACATGCCCTCCATATTGATTGCTACCAGGCTGGTCATTAACCCGAGGCAAGCTGTGGCATATATTTGCATAGGCGTTATGGATACAACGCTCCTTGAAAAGAACAGTTTTTTTTTCGGGTACGTGTCTGGGATAAATTTGGGCAAGGTCATATTGGCCGACCTGGGATTCTCCCCGTGATGAGTTT
Organism: Calonectria hongkongensis; assembly: GCA_017140755.1. Classification (NCBI taxonomy): domain Eukaryota; kingdom Fungi; phylum Ascomycota; class Sordariomycetes; order Hypocreales; family Nectriaceae; genus Calonectria; species Calonectria hongkongensis. The sequence continues at coordinate 862,780 of JAACJA010000026.1, read as the reverse complement.
TTAAGGGAGAGGAAAGACGAGAGTGATTCCCTTCTAGAACCATGCGACGGTCCAAGTGGCTGGTAGGTTGGGCCACCTTTCTCCCCAGGCTGCCAAAATATCTGGTACTCGTTCGTCGAACGTGGCTCTGCTGGCTGCGCTGCCAGAGTCAAAACTAGCAGCGCCCACGGCAGCTCGCTCTTCAACAGCGGCTGCATTGAGCGAATTGGCAAGATCCAAGATGCCCTGTCCACCGATGGCAGCTTCTTCGTGGTTATCTTTAATTTCAACGTTGATGACATGCACCGGTCGATTGAGCGGTGAGCCTCTGTTGAGGAGGTCGTCGATAACAGCGTCCCAGCATCGCTCTTCGCATGTTATCACCACATCCACAAGTCCACCCTCGGTGCCATCGCTCCCTCGGTCCTTTGAGTGTTGGAGGCGAGGTACGCCGACCTGCCAGTCTTGCCAGCGCTCTGGCCCCCATTTAACATTGCGATTTCTGTTCAGCATGTTGAGAATTCCATTGTTCTTGTATAGACGCGGATCTTTGGCTTCGAGCTCCTTGTACATGCTATCGTATGAGGTTTTGTTGAAGTGGTAGACATTTGGTTGGGTGATGGTGGGACCGGGCAAACGAACGAGCGACCCAGTGCCGAAAGAAATGACTGGGTATTCTGCCTGCGAGAGTCGAAGATGCGCCTCCATGGATCTGTTCCAAAGAGTTAGTGGATTCTGACTATTGATCACTCTTGGGATAGATCACGGACCGATTATTGTTACTCGCGCATACGGTGCAAAACTTCAGCTTGTATTCATTCTTCTGTGTTGCCGAGGCATCATCAGATTGGGGCGCGGTATTTCCATTGACCGCCTCCATTGTAAACTATCTAGCCGTGGGGAAAAAGGGACAATGTGGGAAAAGATGATGCTCTATAGCCTTTCTTAGGGCCGAGGGAAATTGCTACTGGAATCTGTGCAAGGTTTCGTCAGCAGAGGAACCAAGAAAAAGCGCAAGCGAGGTGTGGCTAGGTAAAGCGAGGGATCTTCTTTCAGATAAAAAAGCGTATAATAGTGTCTTTCAACAAAAGAATTCAGACAGCTCCAATATGTAGGGTTCATCACAGAAGAGGGGGAGACAACTATCTGTAAGAGACTTACCGGAACTAAAAAGTGAGAGAGAAGTGTAGTGACGATTGGGCTATTACGAAGTGTCACAGACGCAGAGATTTTTGCTCGTCCTCGCTGGGGAGGCTGGAGATGTAAGAAGCGTGGTTGAGATTAGGAAAAGCTTGAGAGAAGTATGAAGAAGACTCCACAATACCGGCTAAACTACGGTGCGAAAATGATTACGTAACAGAGCTGAGCTAAGCAGAAACCGTTGAGCTTGAACTTGGGCCAATGTCTTAGAATGTAACGCGCGAGAGCTTGACACCTAGTTTAAAGGGACGACGGGCTGCATGCGAATGTTGCTTGGCTGCGCAATGAAAGGGGACGAGGGCAGAATGGATTGCTTATGTTCAAATAGGGTTCGTCTAATTTTGAATAATGAACAATGATAAGGACATCTGCAATGCATTCACAATGCATTTCCTGTCAGCATTGACATAACTAATTTACATTGATTGCAGGACAATGATAGTTATTTACAAATCTCAGACGAGCCTTGGACGCTCATGGAGCAAATTTGATATTCCCTCTCAACTCTGGAGGGGCTCGCCCGAAAAATGACACCCCTGGCTTGTCGTTGGAGAGCTTGCCCACACCTGGGGATCCTTAACCGCTGGCAATTGGCTGGTTGACGCCCGCATCACCTGAAACAAGTCGCCGTCTTGGGCAAAGCCAATCAAGAGACCCTGCTCGAAAACCATCCGCTTCCGTGCGTCTTGCCCAAAAATAGAAGTTCGACCCATGACCATGCTCACGTACTATCCCCATTCTTCGGAGGCGTGGAAACGGGGAAGTCGAATGATGGAAACGGTTTGCATGAGACTGATTTCCGGCCCCGGTAAGTGTAATGAGGGGGATGGGATGGATTGGGATGGGACGGGACGGGATGAACTATTGCAGAAACTACGAGGGCAAGGTGTCAGGGCTCTTACATGAGGAGGACCTGTCCATCAAAGATGGCTGCTGCGCCGTATCCATTGCGGCTGGGCGTCAATCCGCTGGGGATGTAATATCGCAATTCATCCTCACCTGTGGCAACCCTGTTGGCCAATCGCGCTATTCGGCCTTGGCTGGGGCTGCAGAAATTGTTCTCTTGCCAACAAGCTTGGCTGATCATGTATGATGGGCGCTTGCAGGAACAGAGGACGTTTGACAGAGAAGGTCGCAGAAATGGTTGGTTGCATTGCGGAGGATGATTTGCAGCCCATAAGTCGACGAGTCGTCTGCATAAATATGCAGCGGAACAGGGAAACCGCTGGTGATCAACCCGTGGGCCAACTGGCTGGCGACCCTGCTAAGGGCTTGCAGCCTCTTGCCCATCGAGTTTCATCGTTCGGCGCCCCCATGGTGATTGTTAATTTCCAAGCATGCCGGAAGAGATTCCACAGCCGGCGATCCGGCCCCGGGAGATTGTTTTTTATTGCGACGTTAAATCCCCTGCTGGCCTCCCGGCCACAATTGCCCGACGGCGGACGAACAGGCTTTGGGTCCCAGCTTCGAGGTACCAGCTGGGCGGGTGGGGTTTGAGGCGATCCCCGTTTGCGTGTATTGGCATAGGCAAGGTGCACTTTTGCACCGTTGGCACCAAGACAGGTAGCTTAGCGGCGGCGGCCTGCTGCTCTCGCGGGGGTGAGAGTAAACAATTGCTAGGATGCCGGGCCGCTGGGGGGAGGGTGCTTTTTTGATTGATTAGCTACGTCTCCATTGTCAACGGAAACAAACACATGGCTGCAGCGTACTCTACTCGGGACGTGCGTACGCAACCGGGACGACAGAGTCCGAAGCAGAAACGGGAAACAAGATTTGAAACTGACATCCAGTCCACGACGGCTGGGCGAGATGAGCGTGAGAGAGCACCATAGTCCCTTTTCGCCGTTGTCCTGTCCTCCACCCACCCACCACAGCCAAGCCCCTCGCCCGCACACTACAACACAACCACAGCCCACGACGAGAGGGGCCCCCAACAAGAACAGCAAACCCCTCTCTTCGGTACCACATCATCCTCCCTCCTCTCCCTCCTCTGCAGGTCATTTCACGATCACTCAATCAATAAGCGCAGCCGGAGCACCCGCGGGAATAGAACAGAACAGCTGGATCACATTGACGGGTGACGGGGATAGACAGCGCTCCAATCCCATCGACGGCCGGGACCAACATCCAAACGCTGACTCGCTGGCTGTGCAGGGCCAGCCAGTAAGATCAGTGCGCGACGCGCTTGCTTTCAGTGGTGTGGTGCGCTATAGCCGACAGTTGCCATCCGTCGCCAGAGCAGCTGGGGCTGGGGCTGGGGCCTGCCGCCTGGGCCTCGTCCACTGACCGGGCTCGGGGGCTTTGGAAACTTGCATTTGGGCCTGCCTTTGGGGGGACCACCTACCACCTACCTATCGCCGCGGATACTTGCGAGAAAGCTGGGCGCCACCGCTGGGGACAAGTACCCGGGCGAATTCTCATCGTAGGCAGCTCCCTCGACTCCCCACTGCGACTGCGACTAACCTTCACTAGCCTCGCCTCACCTCCTCCATCCGCAGTCGACCCAAACTCCACTCTCTCCATCTCCGCCTACTATCTTACCTGACCTCACCTCCAACTTCGACTTCACCACCTCAACCCTTTGTTGCACGCCCTCCGCAGCATCTGCGCTTCAGTCGCCTCATCGACCTCCGCTCCATTGTTTCTCTTTCTCTACGCTCCTTTGCCTCGGTCAGTCGCATCGTGCGTCGTCGCTTGTTCGACGCTTGCCGCCTATCGCCTGACGACTGGTCGTCTAGCATTTGCATTAGGGCTTGGCTCATCCCACCCTGTTCTGGAGCCCGTCGACCGACTCCCCTCAGCGACCTAGCGCCGCAGCTGACTTGACGTCTGCTGTTCCTGCCAACAATCCCATACTCTCGACTGCAAACGCTCCATCGCCCAGCGTTGCGATCGCTTAATAGCCGTCTCGATCCCCTCACAGGCACTGCCTCTCGTTGTCCCACCGCGGGCCTGGTACCGCATCCTCCAGTGTCTGGCGGCTAAGCGGCCGTGTGCGCCAGATCGCACAAACGTCGCTCCCGCCCGTCCCTCAAGGCATGACCACGACAGCAGTAATGTCGACAACCTCTTCTCCTGCTTCTTCTCCTCTTGCAGCAGCCTCTTCGTCGCCGAACCCTAACCACCCCGCGCTGCCGCCGCTCATCACATCACCCCCATCCCGCCGAAGCACTCTGTCGCGCCCCATGTCGCACGCTTCCAAGAACCGCCTCTCCCAGTACTCGGTGGGCTCCGTGCCCTCGAGGTCCCGACCAACCTCTCACATGTTTCCCATCTTCATCTCGAGCCTCCCGTATACATTGGTGCGGGACTTTGCCTACCCCGTTACACACCCCTTGCACTATGGACCGCCCCCAGAGCCTTCGGGCCCGCCCTCGGGTATGACGACCCCGGCAAGCGAGCATCGCAGGCTCTCGGATCCCCCCGCCTCGTGGGAGAAGATGCCTTGGGATTCTTGGGCACCCGATGGATACAACCGCGGACACGACATTGCCCCCATCCAATTCGGTGACGGGCCGCCGTACAGCGAGGATGAGGACCTCCAGAGCCCTGTGGTGGCCACGCGCCACCGCAAGCACAAGTCCACCTCTGCCGCGACCGCTTTCGGCCACGGGAGGGCAGGGCACGGCGTCGACAACCACAGCGGCGGGGTGCTGCACCCAGCAAACTACGACAGCGAGCGGGGCTATTACGTGGGGACCAGCGGGGATGGTAGTGAGCGATACTATGTGAGCCATGCCGGCGAGGCGAATGGCCCTGGTGGCGAGTATGTCACCTACCCGCCCGACCAGGCGAGACACAGCCGCGCGTATCACATTTCTCACCAACCTCATCACTCCGAAAGCAACGATTTCTACCAGCCAGGGTCGGACGCTTCCAGCCCTCCTTCATCTCCAGGCTATACGGACGAGGATCAGTCTCGTTATTCGCGCGATTACCAATTCACAATTACATCTCCGGACGAAGAGTTTCACGGGAAAGCTGTGGCTTTATTTGACTTTGAGCGAGAGAACGAAAACGAACTGCCCCTGGTGGAGGGACAGATTATCTGGGTCTCCTATCGACACGGCCAGGGTTGGTTGGTTGCGGAAGACCCAAAGACGCAGGAGAGCGGGCTTGTACCAGAGGAATACGTCCGACTGCTTCGGGACATTGAGGGAGGAATGAACAGTTTGACCGGTCATCTTGAGGGTTCTGGCTCTCCAAACGATGTGGGCACTCCCACTCAAGCGGAGCATAGCGGTCAATATGGCCACACTCCAACTTCCAGCAACGCAACTAACGGGTACCACCAGCCGGTCGTGTCGATGTTCTCAACGTCGAGCAAAGATCTTGATCCATATCCCACGGAGCAACTCGGCCTCCAATCGGGACAGGCTCCCCCCCAAGTGATTCACTATCACGGCCAGCGAGGTGGCAGCCAAGCGAACACACCGACCATCTCTCAGCACCACGACGCCGGGATGATGAGGAGGGAAAGCCAAGATACGAAGAGGGCGGATACGAACTCGACGCCGGTCCAAGAAAAACCACCCATTGAGGTTGGTGAGTGCAAGCCTGCTGAGGACGCCATGGACACCGAACGGTGACGCAACCTTCGGATCTGATGAAATATTTTGATTTTTATCATGCTTAAAGCTTCTGATGACCTGATGTATTCTTCCTATGGGATGCGGTGGATATACCAATAATACTGGAAGGGAAAGGGGGGCTCCAAGGAGAAAGTATTCATGATATGACCCAAGATTGCGGGGTATTCTCACAGGTTCCATTACATGACACCGATCTCGGCCGCCCAAAACAAAAACCGATTAGGGTGATCTAAGAGGAGCCTTGGATGGCAATGAGTCGGAGGTTTGTCAAAGACCAGAGAAGATAAAGAATGTCACGACCAGTGTATGGAAAAGCGACTGAAAGAATGAATAATGCAACGCATTATCGGTAATGAGGAGGAGTATACCAGGTAGAGGGAGCTGATGATGCTGAGGGGAGTCGTGATTTGGCACACGAGTTCAACGAGGCGAAGCGAATGCATTTGGTACCATGCAAGGAAGATGAGACACTGTGCCAAGGCACAGGCTTGAGCCTAAGATGTGTTGCGTGGTGAGGGACAAACATTTGTATGATGACGCGGCCAAGGCCCTGGAGTTTGAGGAAGCTGCGCTTTCATATGGTTACAGCTGAGTCAGGTTAAAAATTACACGCATCTAGTCTGTATATAGGGGGGGCTTGCTCAATTGCAGGGCTGAATTTGAGCTTGTAATCATTCCCCTTGGCGAAGAAAGAAGATTTGAATATGTGATGATTTGTTGATCCCACCATGCCTCTGACCTCCTAAACCTTGAACTTGATAGGAATTATGCTCTTAGGCACACGCCTAGGCGGGTATTTAAGCATGTGTGAGGTTTAATGGATCCGCGCGATGCCTTGGAGCTACGGGGAAATCTGGGGAAGAGATGACCAAGCGGAACTTGGCAGAGACATTGAACGCATGAACCATCCCGCAGCTGATTACCAATCCTTCACCACAATAGCCAACCAATTTTGGGTCTATCCACGACACCCGTAGTCTATATCCGTGCATCCGAGTCGGCGATGTTCGGCTTGCGGGCACCAAGGATTCCGGGGTGGTCACGTGATGATATAACGTCATCCGTAGGAACGTTTCGGAGTTCCGAGGGGTGAAATAGCTAAGCTTCCACGCCCATTGCGCAAAGCTCTACCCCCATCATCACCACGTCGCAACACCTTCATCGCGTCGGCCAATTAGTTCAATTGAGCTTCCCCAAGTCACACTAGACTCGAAAATGTTTGCTCGATCTGTTTTCCGTGCGGCCCAGCCGTTTAAGAGGGTATGTGAGCCTGCCGCATCCCACCAGCTTGGTTTTCACCCACGCCCCTCCTCGTCCCAAGCCACACTGGAGGGTTGCATGGCATCACCGCACACCACTGCCGGGCCGTTTCCTCTGGCCAGCTGTAGATGATTGCAATTGTACAGTGAATTCTGCTAACAAACGTGTTCAGAGCGTCCGCCGCTACGCTACTGAGGCTGGCTCCGCGGGTGGTTCCAACGCCCTGCTGTACGTTGGCGGTGCTGCTGTCGTTGCCGGCGCTGGCTACTACTACTTTAGCGGTTCTTCCGCGGCTGCCGCCGAGGTCAAGTCGGCTGTCGCTGCTGAGCCCAAGAAGGCTTTCACTGGTGACTGGCTCTCTCTGAAGGTTGCTGAGGTTGAGACTATCAACCACAACACCAAGCGCCTCCGCTTTGAGCTCCCCGAGAAGGACCAAGTCTCCGGTCTTCCTGTTGCCAGCGCCGTCCTGACCAAGTTCAAGGCTGAAGGTGCCGAGAAGGCTACTCTTCGACCCTACACTCCTACTAGCGACGAGGGTACGTTGCTCACGCGTGCTCTACCGCATTGCTGCTAACGGTGATCTTTTAGACGAACAGGGCTTTGTTGACCTTATCGTGAAGAAGTAAGAATCAGCCGTTTATAGAGAAGAGGAGACTGTCTTGTGTCTAACCCAAGCTTAGGTATCCCGATGGCCCCATGAGCTCTCACATCCACACCCTGACTCCCGGTCAGAAGCTCGATATCAAGGGACCCCTTCCCAAGTACGAGTGGACCACCAACAAGCACGACCAGATTGCTCTCGTCGCCGGCGGCACTGGCATTACCCCCATGTACCAGCTCATTCGTGGCATCTTCAAGAACCCCGAAGACAAGACCAAAGTCACCCTTATCTTCGGTAACGTTACCGAGGAGGACATTCTGCTCAAGAAGAAGTTTGATGAGCTTGAGAACACCTACCCTCAGCGCTTCCGCGCCTTCTACGTCCTGGACAAACCTCCCTCCGGCTGGACTGGCAACAGCGGCTTCATCACCAAGGATCTCCTGAAGTCGGTCCTCCCCGAGCCCAAGAGCGACAACATCAAGGTGTTTGTCTGCGGCCCCCCTGGCCTGATGAACGCCGTCTCTGGCAACAAGGTCAGCCCCAAGGACCAGGGCGAGCTTACTGGTGCCCTCCAGGAGCTCGGCTACAACAAGGACCAAGTGTACAAGTTCTAAGGGAGCAGTTATGGCTGCTTTGAGAAAAGTTTGTGTGAATGGAACTTGTTTGTGTACGATTTGCTCCTAGACGTAAGATAGATGGGGATAAATGGCATCAATAGAAAATTGATCCACTAGAGAATCTATAGCTGAGTTTAGCGAGTCGACAAAATAAACAGCACGATGCATTGAATCTGTGCGCGGGAGAAGAAACCTCCCGAGACTTTGGACCCCGTTCTTAATAGCTCTGGTGAAACCTGTCTGCCGAGACCATGTCGATTTGTTCCAAGACAATCGTCTTGTCAAGAAAAGTCAAGTACGATACGAACGCAAAGATACCAACGAAGATGGCGGAGAACGACAGCTCTTGCAAGATATGAGTAACGGCTATACAATGTACCCCTTGAAAGATTGTACCCGAGTGACTTTTTCACCATAGAATTCAGCTGCGCCAGAGCATGAGTTTCATAGTAAAATAAAAGTGAACGATAAATAAACAAATAGAAATTAGAAAAATTATATGTCTAAGCCATCTTATTTATTTACCTTCACAACATTTATTTATCCATCAGTTAGTGGGGCGGCGATGGAGAAAAAGTAGAGGTTGCAGTCCGCTGAGGGTTGCAATCGCATGAACAAACCAAGAAGAACCAGTGACACAAGTGATGAGGAATGCATCTACCCCCCGTTGCAATATATATATTTTTTTCCTGTGAGATTATGAGACAAATTTGCGTCGCCTGGTGCGTATGTACTCCATCACCCGCATAATCAGCCATCGCCGTGCAGCGTCAGCATGCAGGTCAGCGCCCGGCACCGCGTCTCAAAGGGGCAGATGTGCCTGATGATCGGAGACAGGGCCCCCCGTGTCAAGGGGCGCCACAGCTCAGCCAAGAAGTAAAAAGAAGAAAAGAAAGAAAAAAAGATGGGATGCCAAGCAACATCTCTTGGCTGGCTATTTTCGGAATAGGACGAGAGATGACAGACCGTGTGCATGGGAAAAAGGAAAGAAAAGGGGAATCTGGCTGCTGACTTGTTGGATCCAAACGCCAGTCTTGCACGGTTATGACATCCGATTCGCAGCCACAAAACGTCGGATGACGAATGGCCCGCCGTCACGATTGCATCCTGATGATGGTGTGTAGCATGGTGAAAAAAAAAAAAAAAAAAAAAAAAAAAAAAAAAAAAAGGCACAGAAGTGTCTGGCCGTGTAAAAAGCCTCGCTAAATATGTTCCACCGTCCAACTTTCTCTTCTATACACAGAGCCAATGTCTCATGGCTGGGGTCTAGATAAGGATTTTTTTTTCCCTTCTCTCTCCAGACGCGAGTCCCAACAAGTGAGTAAGAGAGAGAAGCAAGCCCCTCCCCTCGAGGACTCGCTAATCAGCGGGCACGTCCCGCAGATGGCCCCCGGCAGTAGGGCTGAGTTGGAAACAGCCAGGATGAAAAGAAGCATAGACGGCACATTTAGGGCGTTTAGGCAGGGGAGCCAGGATGTCCCCTCCCGACGATGGTTGTGCATGCATTATCGACGGTATAACAGATGTTGCTTATTCTCCTTGTTTGATAAGATTTCATGTTTTTTTTTTATTTTGTCTTCATTTTTCTTGCTTTCTCTCTTTCACGGAACTTTCCCCCCTGATTTGCCTGTGGCAGTGCCTCCCCACAGCGGCACTGGACCCAAAACAGAGAGAGGGTTTGGCGATCTGCCTTTAGCGTACTGGTGGGGAGGGGGGAGAGGGCTCACAAGCTTTTGTGTAAGCACTCTATATATACATAAATGCCCAGCAGCAGCAGCAGCTCACTCTCTCGTCCACGCCGTGACGGGTAGGCCCCCGTCTTACCATGTTCAAGCTTAAAATTACAGATGCACGGGACATAAAACAACACGCCATTTTAAGGTAGAGGTTTAAAGTGGGAAAGGGAAAATAAGAAAGAGGAGAGAGATAGATAGACAGAGAGAGAGAGAGATGGGACCAAACCCACATCGCCCCCTCGCACAATGGATCCCGTCGCCGCCTCAAACGCCAGCCCATCCTCAGCCGCAGCGCCTAGCGTGCGTCCCTGACGCCTCCGACCGCTTCAGCGCCTGCACGAGGCAGATTGCGAAAAACAGCCTACTGGTTGGCTTCTCGTTGCTGGACCTGCAGCTACAACGGCTAGCACATTGCCTCTTCTGTCATAGGCCACACGGCCCCAGGTGATGGCGCCCGCCGTCTATTAAGGGTTATGCGCCGTCAACGCCCGCTGCCGGCAGTGAGGGTACATGGAACCAACTCTGCTCTCTCTCTCTCTCTCTCTGTGTGTGTGTGTGTGTTGTGCTGTGCTCTCCTCTCCCCTTCATCTCGTCTATCCGCGTCTCTCACTTTTCTTCTTCTTGATTTTCCTTCTTTCTTTCTCTTCCCCCCCTCGCGTCAACCGTCCTTCCTTTGATTGCCCTCACCAAGACCACGAGTAAAGCTCCAATACCACTTGCAACAGTTCAACACCAATCTCAACAATACCAATTATATTAGCGAATCAACAACTTAATCCCGATTAATACAACAAGGTCAAGCGTCGACATGAACACCAACGCCGCCGTTCGCCCTCCTGGCAAGGAGCACATTCCCACCTACCCTCCCGGATTTATCGCCTTGCGCATTCTCCAGTTCGTCTTCAGCGTCGTCCTCCTCGGCCTCGTTGGCTACAGCGTCTCCCTATGGCCCTTTGTGAGCAGCATTGTCATGCTCTACACCGTACGCTTCACCCTCTCCTCCCCTTCCCTTGGCCAACAAAAAATAAACTAACACACGCTGCTGCCAACAGACACTCATTACCTTCATCATCACGCTCTGGCAGATCATCGCCCACTTCTGGGCGCCCCAGGCTTACAACTACTGGGCCGTCCTGGCCTTTGATATCAAGCTCGTCATCTTCTGGTTAATTTCCTTTGCTTTCGTCGCCGCCACCGCCGCCTTGTACTGGTCGGTCGACTACTCCTATAGCTACTACGATTACTATGACACTGATACCGTCTTCGGCGGCGTCATTGCTGCTACCGCTGGTCTCGGCGCCCTTGAGTTGTATGTCCATCTCGACTCCCCCCTCCCCCACGCAAGCGCATCTTGTCCTAACTCTCAGCTTCCAGCCTGTTCTTCAAGATCTCCCTCATTATCCACAGCATCATGGTCTGCCGCCACCGCCGTGCTGGTCTTCACAACAAGCCCGTGTCTGCTGGCGGTATCCCCCCTCAGGGCATGCCCGTCCCCGTTCAGGTTGCGCCCGGTGGCTTCCAGCCCCAGCAGCCTCAAGGCAAGTCACTAAAAACGATACACTACCCAAGGTCCCTCGACTAACACAACGTTGCAGCCTACGGCATGCAGCCAATCTACAACAATGTTGCCCCTGCTCCTGGTCCTGGTTTCGTCCAGCAGCAGCCCATTCCTGAGAAGCAGCAGATGGCACCCGTCGTCACTCCCTCCCCTCCTCCCAACCAACCCGCAATGTACCAGCAGCCACAGCCCATTGCCCCCGTTCAGCAATTTCCCCAGGCTCAGTTCCAGCAGCCTCCTCAGGGTTACGCCGAAATGTACTCGCCTCATCACCAGCAGCCGCCTCAATTCCCCCCTACCCATTAAGCTTGCTACCAGTATGACATCGTGTGCATAGGCTGTGAAAGGCAGGTAGTCGCAGAGAGTAACTAGGTTCAAATGTTTGCATGTACTTGACTTGATATGGATACTATAGTTCCGCTATTTCATAGGTGGACCGGCGTATTTGGATATATATTTCTAGGTGTATGGGAAAGCCTCGTAATAAATCAAACATTTGCATACTTTGTTTTCCCATGGCCAGTTGAACGGTCATCTGATCACACAATCCACACAGCGTACATCCAGTCCTACTCATAATTATCCAATTTCATTATCCAATTTCATAGCTAGGCGATACATTCTGTCTATTTACTTGGTGGGATCCTTCTATTTGAGACTATCAAGAGCGTTGACTACACAGCGCTCGATAATGCCAGACCACTTGAGTCCGTTAATGTAGTCTTTGGCATCGATGCTCTCAACCAGGCCGGGGAAAACAGCTGGCATGATATTAGCAAAACCAAACATCCGCCATGGGAATCTTCACTTACCACCCGCGTAACCGGTCCAGAGACCCGGAGCAAACACCACGTGCTTGAACTGGCTTCGTCCGTCAAGGCCACCCTCAAACAGGAAGCTTCTTTCGAAGAACTTGTATTTCTTGTTGACTTGTACAATGGTCAATCCAAGGCGGATCTTTCCAATAATGTTCCACCATGGAATACCCTCTTCAATCTGTCGCTTGACAGTAGAAGCCTCTTCATCAAGCTCTGCGGCCTTGACCTGCAAAAGCGCGAGGGATTCACGGATACCTTCAAGGCTCTTCTTGAACGTGTCCTCGCTTCCAAGCGCAGTGTCGGACAAGACACTACCACGCAGCCTAACCTCTTCATGCTTGGTCAGAGGCTCAGTGGTAGGTTCAAACTTGGCCTTGACAGTGTCCAGGTAGCCGAGAAGAGCCACGGCGTACTCAGTCGCGCTAAAAGGAATAACAACACTGTCAGCTAATTTCGCAATAGTCAACCCCAAAATCTGCGACATGGTTTTGTGGTATTTGAACCCAGGATCGCCATATTCCGACATCCAGTGAAAAGTGTCGTAGTTGCTGTGGTAATGATAGACTGCACTGTTCGTGCTGGCCGAAAAGCCCATGTCAAGGCTAGGAATACCAGCGTAGTCTTGGAAGGCGGTAAAGTCACTACCACTTCCCATGGTAGAAATCTTGCCGTCCCAAACATCAGCAACGGTTTGTCCCGGAACGGTCTGGTTGGCTGACGGCACCACACTGGTGACATCTCGGAGGATCTGGTTCAAAAGAGGGGACGCAGAAGCTGTAAACTGGGGACCAGCAACGCCAACGTCCACATTGACATAGGCAACATTGGCAGCTGAGAGCCAGGGCAGATATTCTTCGACCCACTCGGTGCTACCGATAAGCGAATACTCCTCGCCATCCCAGCTAGCAAAGACAATGGTTCGCAAAGGCTTCCAGCCATTCTCAAGGGCCTTGCCTACACCACGAATGACCTCATTTAGAACTGCAGAACCACTGTTAGGGTCGCCAGCGCCACCGATAATCCATGAGTCTCGGTGGTTTCCGACAACGATAACTTCGTCAGGAATTGTTCCATTCACGATGCCAATGACATCCCAGAGTGGAGTAGTGACGTATTTTTGTTCGTTGTAGACGTTAAGCGCAAGGTTGTCAGGTGTTGGTCCAATGTTATACTCAACACCCTTGTAGCGTAAACCAAGGTTCTGGTTCCAGTGTTTGTTGAGATCAGTCGCCTTGGGTCCATGGCCATTGAGGGCCTTTAGAATTGGGAGAGCATCAACATATGAGAGAGGAATTGACGGGATTGACGGAGTTGCCTCGTCTAGCGGGGCCCGAGGAACACCAGGCTTAGAAGGGTAGCCAGGGGTGGTTCTATACCAAGTCAGTTGAAACCCCACCAGTTAAAGATTGGAAACGTACGGGTCACCAATTCGAACACTCAAAAAATCGACACTTCCACGCTGGATGCTGCTGGGGTTTCGAGCTGGGCCCTCGGGATAAGTTTTGTATCCGTTCTCTTCGGTTCGCTCGCCGTCATCACCAGGGTCGCTATAGATCAAGCATGCAATCATGCCGAGCTCCTGGGCACGCTTCACCTTGAGGCCTCGGAAGATGCCGCCGTACTTAGCAATCGCGATTTTACCCTCGAGCTCGATGCCAGCCGCGATGAGATCCTCAAAGTCCTGGTAGCTGCCATAGTTAACATAAACATATGAAGCTGTGGCGTTTCCACTGGCTGAATAACCATGGAAAGAAGGAATTGTGTCTTTTGATCCAGTGGTAGGGTCCTCTTCGAGGACTTCCTCCTCGAGAGAAGCTTTGAATGCAACGCTCCACTCGTCGGCTCCCTCTGACTGCTGCAGCAAGGAAACGCTTGCATCAACGGGATAGTTGAGGTAGACGTCATACCAGACGATTTCTGACTTGACTCCCCATTCCTCCCATCGATCTCGGGTCCACTTGGCCTTTTCTCAAGGTCAGCTATCAAGGTGTCGTCTTGCTCGGAATAATACAATTAATTACCTGAGAATAGTTCTGCCCCGCAAGGTGGGCACCAGCGGTGTAGTACTCGCTCCATTCCCTGGCCTTCTCGGGATCGGGAGTGTCAAAAAGGATAGATTGGAGTTCGTCAGCAGTCAATCGGCCGTGAGGTTTCAAGTAGACATCCTGAGGTCCATGGTGGTGTCGCAATGGCCAGACGAAAAAGAATGCATGAAGGGCGAATGTGGTAAAGCCATAAATGAGCAGGGCACTCGAGACAATGGTGAAGAACCGGCGGCATGTTTGGTGCGGGTACCTCCTGCGCTGCGGTCCGATCTGAACTGTCTGAATGAGGGGAGTTCGCTCATTGGGCATTTTTTCGGATGAAGAGTTGCTAGGACAGGGAATGTCAGCGGTTGTGATGGGTTGGACCAGGCTTGCTGAACCAGGTCCGTAATTGAAAATGGGCCGGCGACTAATGTTGGTAGCCTGGGTGGCGAAGGGCACTCACAGCCAGCTCATGATGTGCTGAGGTCGGAGACGGGCTCTCTCACAATGAATTGGTCGAGACAATCATCCAGCAGTAGGCCCTTGGGAGTTGAGGGCTTTTTTGTTGGAAGACTTTCAAGATCCGTTGCGAGGGAAGTTGTTATCTCTGTTTACAAGGGCATGAGGGGACGTTGAATGAAAGGCGCGATAGCATGGGCAATGACGTTACAGCGCGGCCTACCAATCAGGCGTGCGTTTTATTGCTAGTCCCCGCTCTTCCCGTGCCGCCATGAACGGAGTCATGCCATCACGGTGCCTCAGGTTATCGGCTTTCCGAAGCCGAATTAAGCCTCGGCGCACCAGCCACTAAGCACTCGCCACAGCTGGAAAAAGTAGCTGAAAAAAAAAAGAGGCTGCCCAGTGAGACCAAGACTGGCAGATCGACGATGCAGAGGCGACGGCGCGGTGGCCTCGTGCCCACAATACCGGCCCGGTATCCTCCCAATCAATGGCACGGGGGCCTACCAATGGGTTTAAGGATGGAGCGTTCGGCCGTCGGACGTAAGCAGCCACCCGGATCTTCAACGGATGGGATTGGCCGAGACGCATGCATGGCTGGCATTGGGGAGTGCATTGTGTGCAACCAAGAACCAAGGCACTAATAATCCCCCACGACATGGACGTTCGTGGAGCCGGCGTTGGAGGTGGAGGTTGAGGTGGAGGCGAGGTGAGATGCAGATGCACTGGGAATCTGAGGCCCGGTCAGGGGACGCCCTCGAAAGGGTTACGTCGAGCGTTGGTGGGAGTTGGGGTTCTGATGGAGTGTGGTGGGACAGAGGATTACTCATGTCAGGATTGTTGGTTGCGTCCCATGCCCATGAGAACCTGGGCCGTCCCAAGGTGGACTCATTTTCTCCGTTTTGCAGCGAGGAGGAGCTCCGCTGTCGGCCGGTCTTGGCTCGCCTCTCGCCTGCCCCGGGTCTGCTCCGTCCAGTAGCAGTGCCAGAGCTGCCCTCCTTTTCAAGGAGCGTTGCCTATCTGGCTGAAATGTCTGAGTGCCCGACGGCTTGTCGTCCTGTTTGTCTCAGCATTTACAGCCAGCCGCTGGCGCCGCCTCTCGTAGTTGCAGTCAAAGCACGTCAAGGATGGAGGTGCATCAGCACGTTCGTAGCCGATATGCGGATGCGGATCGGATGCGGGAGACTGGGCCCTGTGACCGCCAAACCCTTGTTTTGTAATATCCCGGAGCGAGCGTCATGCTACCCTGTGCTGGTGGTTCATGGATGGCCTCAGTGTCCAATGACACCGCAACGCTTGTGACCAGAATGAGCATCGAGGAGGAATGTGTCTACGTCGTTGTCTCTTCCCTCTGCTTCCCACTGCTTCCCGTGCTGCCGCTGCTGCTCAACCCACCCCAGCATTGTTCTCTCTGTCTCTCAACCCCTACAACTCGACCAAAGCTAATGACCCGGGATGATGCATATGGCTTTCGAGCCAAGTGGGCCCTGTTTCCCGCTCTGCACATCGTGGTTGCACAGCACCCACTTCGCTTTCCCAATCCAGCCAACCGCCACCACGGCTTATTAACTTGCCCGCCTCTTTTTCCTTTCCTCTACCCTGCCTTGATTGTTCTTCAACCTTTTTCTTTTCCTCTGGCTCTCTAGCCTGGATAGTTATACTGTCATCTTTGAGATTTGGGGTCTTTGTCTTTTCATACCGCTTTTTTTCCTCACCCAATCTCGAAATACTACGCCTCCTAATCGTGACAGCGCTTCTGCAGTAGACACGCTCTCGAAGTAGAATTTTTTTATTCCCCATTCGTACCCACCCCCAACCGAACGCCAACCACAATGACATCAATATCGAAACCTAAGCTGCCGGCCAAGCAGCTGGCAATCATGGGTAAGGATCTTGTCCATTTCTTTTGCTCGCCTTGTTTCGACTATAGTGGCCGTTCAACAAATTGTGTTTTATCATGTTTCGTTCGTCGCCTTTCATTTATCTTGCCTGTACTCGACACCATCTCGCACCCAGGTTAGGGTATGCGTCATGATCAATTTTGTCTTTATTTTGCCCGCTCTCTCAATTTGATCATTTTGATTGCTAGTTTGCCTGTTCACTCGTGAATGTCTGGCAAGCCGACACGTTCCATTTCTGGTGACCTTGACACGCACATGTGCCAATTCTCATACGGAGCAGGCCAGCATAACATAAAGCCTAGATGACCGGAACAAACAAATCAACACGTTTAAGTGAATGGGAAAAGAGTTTTTCAAGAAAAAGAAAAATCCGTTATTCAAATAGCACCCTCCATCGTGTTTCATTCTTGTTGCTAATATTGCCACAGCGATTGCCCGTGTGGCCGAACCTATGGCCTATACTTCGGTCTTCCCATATCTCCCCGACATGGTGAAGAGCTTTGGCATTGAGGAAAACAAGGTCGCTCGATGGGCTGGCATAACGTCCGGTGTTTTCTCCATCTCCCAGAGCATCACTGCTGTTGCTTGGGGAAAAGCCTCTGATGTATATGGCCGAAAGCCAACCATCATTTTTGGTCTACTTTCAACCATGACTTGCTTCGTGATATGGGGCATGTCCACCAGTCTACCAATGGCCATCACTGTCCGAGCTATTCAAGGTGGTAGTAATGGAAATGGTACGGAAACATGCAAACCACATATGACACAAAACAAATATTAACAGTATGGCAGTTGGAATCATTCGAACCATGGTTGCCGAGATGGTGCCCCAGAGGGAGCTTCAGCCACGAGCCTTCTCCATCATGCCTCTTGTTTGGAGTGTTGGCTCTGTCATCGGCCCTAGTTTCGGTGGCTTCTTTGCCAACCCCGCAAAGCAGTTTCCCAGTCTTTTTGGAGAAAACGAGCTCTTCATTCGCTTCCCCTTCTTGCTGCCAAACTTGCTCTTAACAGTCTTCTTCCTCATCTCCGCCACCAGCGGTATCCTCTTTCTCAAGGTAAATCTACTAGGCCCATGCTTGACAGACTGGTCACTAACTAAGTTAGGAAACCCTTCCAAGCAAGCAAGGAGAGCGTGACTGGGGCCTGGTCGTTGGCGAACGACTCACCCGACCCTTCCGCCGCCAGGATGTCTCTGCTCGCCGGTGCTCCTTCGTTGATGGTGAAGCCACAGCTCCACTTCTACCCGGCAAGATCCCAGCACAGAAACGTTCCCATCGTTCTCACTCAATGAGCGAGGTGTTCACCAACCAAACCGTCCTCAATCTTGTTGCCTATACATTTGTGGCCTTCCACTCCGTTGCCTATGACCAAACACTGACCGTCTTCCTCCACCACCCTGTTATCGAGCGTACACCGGAGAACTTTAAACCTCCTTTTTATTTTAACAGCGGATTTGGTCTTTCATCTGGTCAAATTGGCAACATGTTTACATTGTACGGAATTGTTTGCGCTCTCATCCAGTTTTTGGTCTATCCTCCGCTCGTTAGCCGATTTGGAGTTCTGCGATGTTTCCGCGTTTGCTGTAAGTTCATTGCTCTCTGCTAAAACAATAAGACCTCGCGGCTAATGTGTAAATAGGTGTTGTTGTCCCCTTTGCCTACTTCCTTACTCCTTACACTGTGCTCTTCCCAACCCAAAAGACTCGCTTAATTGCGCTACTGGCAGTCATGTTGTTCAAGGGCGCCGCCTCTATCGTCGCCTTCCCCTCCATCACCATCCTCCTCACTAACTCGGCTCCCTCTCTCAGCATCCTTGGAACTCTGAATGGATTTGCTACCGCCTTTAGCGGCGTCGGACGAGCTGTCGGTCCTGCTTCTACCGGTGCTATGTTCACATGGGGCGCTGAGAACGGCTACGTCGTGGCCTCTTGGTTTTTCCTCATGCTTGTTGCAATCATTGGAGCTTTCCCTGTGTTCCAAATTGTCGAGGGCGATGGGCCCACTGCTTCCGTGGAGAACAGTGATGCTGAGGATAGCGACTCGTCTGCTGCGGCCACGCTTCTCGACCCTGATAGCTGCGCAGTCTCGGATGATTCCGACATCGAGGATGACGGCAAAGCACGTCGCCAAGGACAGAGCTACGGCACCATGGGTAATAGACGACAATCGTAAATTTAGATTTGACGGTAAGTTATGTGTACATGTTGCATTACATATTTCATGATGCATGGCATTATTGGGTTGAGTAATCTTGGAGATCGCATGAGTCGATGGATGCAATATGACATAGAAGCATGATGGGCGTTGTGATTGGTCGTTGTGATATGCTTGCGATGATGATGACATGCTTGTGGTGAGATGAAAGCACTAAAAGGTGGATAGTTTACTAATAGTCCGAGTGAGATATTAATAAGATTGATTGTTGCTTTCGATTTATATACAGAACAGTATGGTGACTTCACATTCTATTGTGCCGATATTAATGATGAAAGATGGTATATGTATATATTTCCCTCAGTTTTGTCCAGTAGTTCCTATCAAGCCCTTCCATTCCATTCCTTTCGTCCTTGGCCTCATACAAAGAAAAAAATATGCTCTGATATCACTAAAATGATAATGGAAAACGTGTCATGAACCGTTCTCCCCCAATGATGCACAGGATTCTATCCCGGGAGCAAAAACAAAAAGACATCGTATCATATCATATATGCTCTTTTTCTCCGAGTAGCGAACCATTTCAATGATCGCCCGACCCTTTTTTCCCAACGCCGTCGCAATGCCATCATATTGTGCTGCCGGTTTATACAAAAGGAAAAAGAAAAGAGGAAAAAACATATTAAGGGTACATAAGGTTGGCCTCTGTGTATGTGTGTGTGTGTGTGTGTGTGTGTTTCACAGATGGCTTCCGCACTTTTGTTCAATCTTTTGTCGAACAAAGAGAGAGGATATGGAAACGAAGTGTGTGGCGGGGTGAGCAGATGAAATGTTCTCTACCCCATAAAACAAGACATTTCTAGTTCTCTGACATGACAAGTTACCTACCGTGGCCAACGGACGGGATATCGCCCAAACTCAGGGCGCCGTCTAGTAGCCTAAACGTATGGTGAACCCACGCCTCGTTTGTTGCGGCCATGGAGACCGTCCCGGTCATGTCGCTGCCAATCTTCGTGGCTCAGTGGCTGAAGCTGCGGCGGCGGCGGCGGCGGTTGATGTTGCTGTGGTCGCGGTAGACGAGGCTCCATTGTGGGATAGTAATCGTGTCCGTCCCTCTCGGCGCGCCGAACCCATCTGCGCCAGGGACTCACTCCTCGCATTCTCCAATCGCTGTCGGTGGCGACTCCCCTGAATTCTCGCTCACTGCCATGCTCACGATCGTCGCGCTCTCGGAACTGCTCGAGGTCGGCTTCCATCTCACCAAGGCGGAGGTACCCTCGGCCAACCCAGGCATCAATCGTCTCGGCAATCTGTCGGAATCCATCTGTATGTCCGCCACAGTGACCCGCCTTGAGACCGCACATGACAAAGAGATAGCTATGGATCATCTCATGAAGAAATGTCGAGATGAGCAGCCGTCTGTTGTACTTTGTGTCCTTCAGGATGGGTGAAGACAAAACAATGAGGGTCTCATAACCGCTTGGGCGTGCACGCCGCACTGCAGTGGTACCGACGATGTGCGCCTGATACTGAGAGCTAGCGGGATGACTCCAGTCCCAAGCGACACGGCCAGCCAAACGATTATTAAAGAAAAGTTCGTTGGCAGCAGAGAATATGCTTCGCAGGGCATCGTTATCGAGAGGCCAGTCCGGTGTGTTACCACGCTGCTTGGGGTTGATGAGCGTCTTGAGGATGCGGCTGTGCTGTGAGTCCGGGTGTCGTCGACGGGGGGTGTGACCAGCAACGTGATCCAGCACAAGGCGAGCAGCTTCTTGATCATCGAGGTAGCCGGCATCTTCGTCATCATCAGGTCCGAGATTACCAAGTGAGTGTTGAGTGGTGTCGGAGGAGATCGAGATGCCAGAGGCGGTGCGTTCCATGGCACATGAGCCCGGAGGTGGTCCGCCGGGGCCCGGTGGTGCTAGGACGGGGCCTATGCTGCCGGGGACCGAGCCCGGTCCGAAGCCAAGAGGGGATATAGGAGCAAACTCGGGAGTGGGTGAACGCTCCCGAATAACATAAAATGGCCGCTTTTTAGCTACCGGAATAGGTTCGCGAGTCAGGAAAGGAACGTGGGGTGGTGGAGTAGCGTCGATGTCTCGATCGTAGTCGTGGTCATGATGATAGTAGTCGTCATCTGTAGGGTAGCTGAAGCTATCGCCGGCGCCGGTCGCAGCATGGTAGCTCCCCGGCAGGTCATTGTGCTGGAGTGCATAGCGATTGACGGTGCTCGTGGCGTATTCTCCATGTCCGAATGTCGGCTCGTATGCGTCGGGGCGAAACTCGTTCATTCCATACCTGGTTCGTTTGAATTCGACAAAGTCGCCACTGTCGCCACCGTCGGAATGGCTCACTCTCCGCTTCCCGCCGTGGATATACGGCCTCCCACCAGTGGGACCTTGTGAATGATCCCCGTCACCTACCCAAAAGGCCATGGGACATGCTCAGCCGGGGTCAACGTTAACGAAGTCGTCAACGTCGACAGCAGTGAAAGGTTGAAGAAGGGAAAGTAGTCACATATATGCCGTGACGCTTGGCTGGATGGATGTGCCTGGAAGCGGGTGGCGGCAAATGCAATCACACCACTCGTCGGGGAAATGTTTCCGGACCGGGATTGTGCAGCAGAACCAGCTCTCGAACCCGAAAGTGAAGGAAAGTAAAGGTGAAATGTGAGGAGTCAAGATGGAAGTGCAGATGCACCCCTGGCGGCTGGATGTGTGCGGTGTGTGCAAGGGAGCTTGTCGGTGAGTCGGTGAGCCCGGGGGCTGGATGGATGCTGGAGTGTGTGTGTGCAGTAGCAGAGTGTGGTCGGATCGCGTGGCGGTCGGGTAGAAGAGGGATAGAAGGGAGAGGGAAGAACCGATGCCGACGATGAAGAAAAAAAAAGCAAGACGACGGAATGCCTGAGGAAGAAGAGATGTAGGTAGAAAAAGAGGAGACCAGGAATGAGAGGAATGGAGAAACAGAGTTCCGCCGTCAATGCGATCGATCGTACAGTAGTCGGTTCGTCGTGTCGTTTGATCCGCCTTTCCGACGCTGGTGCGAGATGGGGAATTCGGAAGAGGCGTCAAACAAAAACCAGACTAGGCGCAAAAGTGAAAGGCAAGGAGCGGGAACCTCCAGCCCAAATATGCTCGTCCAGCAGAGCGAGACAGCGCCCAGCAGAGGCAGAGGCGGCCCAGCACGACGCTTGGGGGCGTGACATGGCAGGTTGACGAGCGAGGACCCAGAACGGCCTTGGCCCAATACCATGCTATGCCATGCGCTGCCAAATCACCCACCAGGGAATCCTTGCATTAGAGGCCAAGGCGAAAGGCCAAAAGCCACTGGCACACGCGACGCAGACGTCGACACACGATGCAAGAATGATCCCTGGGGGCCCCATGGATCGATCGCTGGGCCGCCTCACTCTTGTCCCCCTTCCCACGCCGCCGCTTGTCACTGCCTTCCCGAGACGTGAGATCAGATGAAATGGCACGGGGGCCGAATGACGGCCTGAGAGCTGCTTTCCTGTCTTGTTGCTAATGAAACTAGAGCTCTCCCGTCCTCTCTAGCCGCCGTTTGTTGGCTCTCTGATAGGCACTACTCGGCGCCTGGACCAACGCCCGGCCGGTCGGCTCTTCACGTCACAGAGATGCGATAGGCTGCCCGCTCAACCGCTTGCGCACAAGAGAAGCCGAGCAAAAGGGCGCTCCACAAGCGGTGTGATGGCAAGATGGCGTGTAACAGCGCATATCTGTTGTGTGTGGGAACGAAGCCCTCAAAAAAGAGGCCCAGGCCCGGCAGGAAATAGGGCGAGACACTGCTGCATACATAGTACTACCTACCTGCTGCTACCACCTTCTGCCACTGCTACTGCTACCACCACTGCTACCACCACTGCTACTGCCGCTACAGCTACAGCTACAGCTACAGCTACTCATGTACATATGTATGTGACTGCGGGTGGGTTCCCTCAAAAAACAATTATATGCCGTCTTACACTAGGAAGCAAGATGAGGCCCGTCTCTGATTCGAAAGGGTCATCCCAAAGCTTGCTGCCCACGACGAACTCTTCCCTCCAGGGATGTTCCCTTCTCCGCAATCCCAGAGCTACGGAGCCGTGCACCAGAGCGTCGTTTGACACAACTTCCAAGGCCGAAACAAGACAGTGATTTTCGTGGCCTCCAAGGACTCCCCATGAAACATGTCCGTCCCTTGGCCGTCTTTCGCTATCTTTTTTTTATTGCCGCTCTCCATTCCATCGTCATCCCATTTTCCTTCGGCCAGAATGCTGTCATCTGCACGGCCCCGCCAGACTTGCCCCGTGAGGCGAAATGCTCTAGTGGCTTTCCAAGCTCCGCTCCCCTTGAGCTTGAGGAGCTGACAGCGCAGCTCTGCTCCACCATCAATGTCCACTTCCCGCAGGTCGCGTTCGCTCGTTGGAGTGTGAAGTCATTTGCAATGGGCTCGTCCCAACCATTCCAACCGCCACAGACTGATCCCGCTTTGTCCATTAATGCGCATGGGTGTGCGTGTCTCATACGATAGACATATCGCCTGCATCTTATTGACTTGAGCTCAACCACACCCAAAAGGACCACCGGGCAGCCAACAATTCATACCTAATGCAGAAAAAGCCCAACGTGGGTGTCCCTCAGAAACCGAAAGAGACTTGACTGGCATGCTAATCTATAGCAAATAGAGATAATACACTTCCCTTTGCGGCACGGTATCCGCCCTGCTTGCCCAAACTATGGTGCCGGTTCTTGACTCGGCACGGAGAATTTAATCTTCTGTTGGGGCCCGCTAAGTTAATTGGCCCAGGCGTCTCTGGCTCGCTCCGTGATTGGCCGCCCTGGGTTTCGTCCTCACGCCCACCACCAAAGAGCCAAAACGACCTTACACCACAACTAAAAAAAAAAAAACGACGGTTGATAGTTGCATGGGTTCTCTGGAACGTGCCCGCCCCGGGTGGTGGCGGACGGGACTTGGCTCAAATGCCACGTGATGGGAATTAATTAATCACCGAGAAACGCCATCGCCCGGGGGGCACATATACAGCCATTCCCCACGCTGATCCAATTGCGCCGGCAACTAGAGCCAGATGTGGAACGCCGCCGCGCGCCAGCAAAGCGCGAGACGCAGAATGCAGTGGCGGGCGGATGCACATGGGGGATTGGGGATGCAAACGCAGACTGCATCGCATATACAGGACACATACATACATGTACGTACATGTACATGAGCGTGGGAGCGAGAGTGACTCAACCCCATCGCCAGCCAGCCCCACGAAGAAACACTGGGCAAACCATAAGTTGTCAACGCTCGAGAACTACACAGCCCGCGGCGCAACTAAGACCGCTGCTCTATGTTCCAGAGCTGACATGCAGCGCCCTCGCCGTCTATAACCCCCCTCACTCCCCCTAAGCGACCACCCTCTGTCGATCCCCGCGCCAATCTTCAACCAACGCCGCATCCCAGAAGCCATGCCGGGCCACCACATTCTCTCACACGCAGCATACCTATGCAAGCTGCTTGCTTTGCCATGTCATGCTGTGTGTGCCATGGTGTTTCCACTCACCACGCACATCAGCTAGACCGGCTAGCCTGGTCTCCCTCGCTCGCACTGCCATGCATCCACGACTCTCAAACAAGCTCGCCTTGCCCACCCGCTGGCCCTCTTTCAACTCCAGTTACACACACAGAGAGGGGCGGCCTCATATCCACTGTCGATCATCCTCACGGCGTCTCTCTTTAGTGGCGGTCAAGTCAGAGGTTGTCTCTGCCATCTAGGATCTTGCCTGTAACTTGGACTTATTCTGTCCATAATTCATATGCTACAGTACAAAAACCTTCGTTTTTTCCCCGTCTGTCGCTGCTCCTTTTTGTGTCTGAAGTGGTTGGGATGTCATGTCCCCCCTCCACCCCCCGTCGCCTCATTAACGCCCGCTTGCAGCGCCGTCTGCATGCATCATCTACCACGGCAGCCGAATTCATCTCATTGATGGGTCCATTCCGAGCCCCTGTACGAACCGTACTTCGTCTGCCTGCCGCTCCAGCGCCTCCCGCATCTTTTCGCTGTATTGGCGGCACCGCTCCTCCTCGTCAGACGCCCCCTCTTCCTTGGCTTCTTCAAAATCTTCCGGTGTAAAGAGCGACTCTCCAGTGAAACTGACCATTCCCAGCTTTTCCCCGGTCCAGAATAATATGTTGTCCTCGTTGGGCCGTTCTCGACCATGCCTTGACTGCGTTGATATGATTTTGCGAGCCAGATCGTCAGATCCGGGCATTGAGGCAAAAAGGGATGGCTGTGCTGGTGTATCACTGTGCCCAATTCGGATCCTTCGGACCTCTGTGTGTCCATCCCTTTCAAACCACTTGATAAGTCCAGCTCCGTCAGAAAAAGCAATCTTTGTTCCATGATTAGTCACCGATAAGATGATCGACGATGCAGCCTTGTATCGATTCTTCATTGTTGAGTTTTGCAATATCGTGCTGCCGTCCGAATGAACTGCGGAGCTCAACCCGTACAGCTCCAATGACCCTTTTGTCTTGTACTCCCCACCAGCTATTAGCGTGCGACCAATTCCAACTGTCTTGCTCAGCGCCACCCTCTCGGCTGTGAGCTCCCCACGTCGCCTCAGTTCGTGGTCCACAGTCGAAAATGGGTATGGGAGTGACGCTAAGCTTGAAAGCCGCGATCCTGAATAAATGGATCCCATGATCTTGGGGAATTTTCGTCGGTCGTAGTGCAGGATGTTCGAAAACCGCCCCGCAACGTAAATATCGTCCGACACCATCTCCCCATCATCTGCCCGAGGAAGATGGAGGATGCTGATCGGCGTGGGCTGAGACAGCGAGGCGTATGGTGGCAGAGGCTTCGGGTCGAATATCGCCTTGAAAGGGCTATTATTGTCCCACACGGGCTCATCAACTCGCTCCACCACATCATGATTCACGCTCGCCCTCGCCCTGAAATCGTGTAGATGAATCCCCAAGGACGTGCCCACTGTTAACGGCACGCCATCGTGGACTTGTGATAACGTAGTGATGGACCACTCAAACGAGTCTCGGTTGACGACTTCGAGCCTGTTGAGATCGACTTCGAGAAGGTCTTTTGAGGTGAAGACACGTATTAGTTGTTTGTTAGGATGGCCAAAAGGGTCCGGCAATAGAACTTACGACTCTGGACAGCAAAAAAAGCACGGTGGTTGTTGTGATTCACGCTGACGCATTCCGTCACCCCCGAGTCGATCCTCTTAGACCGCCTTATTTTATCATCGCACTTTTTGTTCATGAACAAAATCTCCGGCTCGCTAGTTGCGACGATCCCGCCTCGCTTACCCCGACTGCCATTGACGTCCCACAGGCACACAGATCCGTCATCTAGTGGAGAGACTGCCAGCAAAGTGCCAAGCCCATCGTCTCCATTATTCGGACTGTAGAGCGCCATGCCTCGAGCCTCGACCGATTGCATCATCCCCTTTTCTTTTACTCGCGGGACCTGTAGCCAGTTGACACAGGTGGGACCATTGCGTTGGATATACTCGTCGTACCAGGAAACTTCCTCCCCAGGAAATGCGGGATCCCAATTCGTCATGTCTTGGATCAATTCGAGGTGCTCTCGATGACTTTGCTCGGACTCATCCTCTTCCGTGGCCCTCAGGCTGTAATCATCCCCAGCTGCTGCTGCTTCTATCCTGTCGTCCAGGGGTGCTTCAGGGTCGACCGATGTCGAGCTGAACTGGGCCGATACTGCCAGGAAGCGGCGGCGGTTTTGGAGAAAGTGGTACCATGACGAACGTTCGAAGCAATGGCGCTTCCACAGCTCATGGTCCAGGCATACGTCGCGGAGTCGGCGGGAGACAAGCTGCAATTTGGGCAGGTAATGAGGCTCGAGAACTGGTCAAGGGTGCAGTTAGCGGAGCAGATTCAATTCGAGGGTGGGGCGAGTGCGCGGCGGCGGCACTGACAGCACACTATCTGGAGCAGGATCTCATCGGGGAGCTCGTCGAGACGCCTCGGCGGAGACTCGGGGTCGTCCATAACGCACGCCGAGGAGGCGGGGGCCGGAGGTCGGCGTGTAGGAGTCGTCGATGAGGGCCGACGGAAGCTCGGGGAGGATAGTTAAAAGGAGAACGTGAGGGGCAGCCGAAAGACGTTCCTGAGTGCAGGCTCCCGTTCGGCCTTCCAGGCCAGGGTCAGATGGTTACGGACCGGTCGCAGCACCTTGAGACGGGGAAGCTGGGGTCCTAGCGGCGAAGGAGAGCCCCCAGAGCAGCCAGGGTTATCGCGATAAGCGATGGCCAAGGCGCAAAAACAGCGATGGAATAAGCCACGCTATGCCCACTTACGGGTGCTGGCGCCGCTATTCTGGCAATACAAAAATAGCTAACCTTGTTCCCCGTCAAAGTGTGGATGGCCGGCTCTGGCATCCAGATGGTCGCGTTGGGACGAGATGAATCGTTCTGGGGCCCAACTAGATGGCAGGCGATTCGATGCCTGACTGAATGGCGCGGGGTCAGACAGTTGGCTTTTGAGTACCCCGTGACTTTGTAAGCAGCCGACTCCCCCGCAGATGTCGATCTGGCAAATTCAAGTCTAGCTTATCCGGATGAATGAATTACAAGGGATGCGTGGATGCATCCGGTGGTGGGCGGGCACACACGGGTGGAAAACGAAAAAAAAAAAAAAAAAAAAAAAACACAACACGCGAGGGAATAAAAATGGAACCAAAGAGAACAATAAATGACAAGATGCAAAATCGTATAAATTCACCTTAGGCTAACTAATATAAAATTTTTATTTTATTTGTCCGATTAAAAAATTTCCAGCGACTGGGTTCCAAAGGAGATTTACGTGGTGTAGCATGTAGTTAGCTTATTCTGTCACCAGCGCGGTGAGCCAGTTATTGAAGTCTGAGTCAAGTTCTGATTGCTTTGTTTGTTTAAATGTTCAAATACCCAAACGCTGGAACATCTAGCAGTGTTTTCTCGTCGGCCTTGTCAATGATAGTACATGGAATCCTTTTCTGCTCCCGTATTTCATCCCCGACATGCTCTATGCGCCACTGTGGCTCGGTATTGCTGCAATGCAAGGTGCGGTTTGCTCAGCGCCTGTCAAGCAGTTGCCCACAACTGATCGAAACTTCACCCACCGCATCATGCTCCATATAGCCCTGATAGTGGAGGCTGCCCGATTTTGATGCCTGAGTCAACTTCCCTTCGCTTGTTGTTTGCGCGATTCTACAACGCGTCATTCTCAAAACAACCACCCTTCTCACCGCTCACTCCACGTTTACAGGGCGTATGATTCTCTACGGAGCAATTCTTTTCTCCCCGGAAAACTTCAACCAATATTCTTGTCCTCCATTTGCAGATACAAGGAACTTCAACGATTGAGTTACACATTTCCAAAGTCAGACTCCACCTACACCTTAGAGGCCGACTTCCGCCTCCTAAGTCAGGCCTTCCTTTGGTCGAAACCACAGCTCGGTCGCGTTATACAGTGCATTCAATCGTTCTTTGTAATGCCTTACTACAAACATGGCGAGACCTCCGACTTTGAAACCTCCATCTGAGAATGCAAGTTGACTGGTTCACTACATTAGGTATAGTTCACTAACTCGACCAGTCTCACCCTTCGACATCGACATCAACAGCAAGCCAACAGTCTGGCCATAAATCACAGAGCACTGGTTACAGCACAGTTTTCGCCATGTCGCCAAAGTCTTATCCTTTTGCTGTTGCAGACTCTGATCAAGGTATTCAGCTGGAAGAATTTTCGTACAACAAAGCCCACATTCCTCGCGGAATTTCCCCAGAAATTCAAGGATTCATTTCAGAGCATCCATCTCGAATTCAAAAATCCGAAGGAATAGAGTCGAATCAACACGCACGCATAGTTTCGGTTGATGGGAGCAAACTGGCCTCTGAATGGGAAACCATCGCTCACGACGAAGAGTTTGAAAACACTCACATTGCCCAACATCATTTCAAGCGTCAAAAAAACTTTGAACTCGTCTTCAACGCTCAGGATATTGGCGCTTCAAAAACCGTCCAGCGATTTGACCCCCCAAAGATTGACAAACACGCGACCTTGCCTTTTCCTTACGAACTCCCTAGCCCAGAGACAACACGGCTTCAGAGATTTGCCCCACGCGTGCGCTCTTTCCACTCGATTTCTAGCCTATACAGTGATGGACATGAATCCAACATGGCTTCTGCTAGGATTACTTCCACTGCCAACGAGAACATGGGGATTTCGGGGCAAAGTGAACAACCCCAACGACGCGAGCTCACCAACTCTCGACCTCAGATGCTTAGGACTATCTCTGGAACATCGAGTAGTACAAACGGCGATCCATTCAAGTTCGACGGGGAGCAATACTCTGGATTCCTTCATCCGTCTGCCGAAAGGGAAGTTAGCGATGCACTCCATCGTGCGGGAGGAAGCGCTGTGTCCAAGGACGCTGGATTTCCGTTTGCGCAAGATGAGGATCTTCATGAAGCGGTAAAGGGTAGGACTAATATATCCTCCTTCTATAATGCTGCTGTTATTCGATCGGCCTAGAATGTCGACGAAGAAATAAAGGTCCCCGTACGCTGCGAAAGAGGGGCTAGTCCTGAGCCAGACACTGAACAATCGTGTCGGCTCAACACTGGCATCGCAACTCTTGTTCGATCAAGAACGCCAACTGGCACAGAGGCAGATTGGCAAACTGTCACGACTGACCAAAACATTGATCATGCACGGCAAGATCTTCACGACAATATTGCCAAAGGTACCGGGAGTAGCCTCGCTGACGTGTCGGACATAACCGAGTATCACTACCCTCGCGAATACGGATCAATGGAGAGAATCATTCAACACCCACACTCTCGTAATATTACTCCCGTATCTTTTCATTTGATCAGAGATGGGCAGCGAAACACATCGGTTGTCGCCCCAAGATACGTCTCACCATGCCCTAGGGCTTCTCCTCAGAATGCAATTCGAAGCTTTCCGCAGTCGCCATTTACAGCCTCTAGCAGCACATGTCGCTTCCCAAATCTACTACATCCCAACATCTTTCTCCTAGACGGGGATCGTAGACGGGACAGTTACCAAACACTCGACTCGGACACCAATCTATTCGAACGTGGAGGACATGGTGCCAATCCCAGCACCATGTTGGACAATAACGGAAAATCGAGATGGTCCCGTATTCGACGAACCCTAGGGAGAGATGCGACGAAGAAGGCCGAAGTCATCAGAGACCAGCCATTATACAGGCTCAGGACCAAAGAACCCCAAGAGCCTGAAAGAGCTTTTCATGTTACCCCCGACGAGGGCAGGTTTCCACAGCTCCACTTTCCCTTGATCAGCTTACCAGAAGCATCGATGTTGCAACATCTCCGAAGAGAACGAGGAGAAGAAGACCACACTGACCCTGCTGGCTCGTTTGCAGGCCGGGCAAGATCTAACACCAGTAGCACAATCAACTCCTCTGCCCGAGCTGGGGCCCCGTCGAGAGTTTGGCAGCAAAGTTCGAGAGAATCGCCAGAACAAACAAAATCTGTTACCAGGCCAGCCCGGGTCCACCGCCACCACAAAATGAATGGAGTCATTCAACGTGATTGTAAGTGTGTGTGTAAAACATGTCACATGAAACCATCTAACGTCTATGTAGCAAGCGAGAGAATTGGCGATATCTTGATTTCATCTTCGGAAATTCTAGATGCTCTACCAGTTAACGCATCACATATCCCGACTCACAAGAATTGGTATCAATGTTCCCACCAAGACGAGACTACCATCTATGATGGGCTGCCTCGAGCTCGCGGTTTCTCTTCGAGCACTTTAGAAAGAAGAGCTAGAATGGTACAAAGGAGAGATACTAGTGGAGGTGATCTCTTTTCGCCCTCTGAATTAGATCTCATCGAGACGGGGAGAGAAAATATTATTTCTCGTCACCGGTTGTCCACTGAGAATGAAAAGAGAGCGAACAAACTATTTTTTGTTATTATGCTCCTAACCATTCTTTTCCCATTTGTTGGGCTCCTTGTTATCTGGGGAAATTTTGACTCAGTTATTTCATGGTATACACATGGAAATATGAGTACTCTCCCCCTGAGCCAGAGGCGAAAGCTGAAAAACTTGCTTCTTCTGGAAGCGATTTTATTCCTAGCTCTGATCATAACGCTCACAGTCTACTACGCCGCTCAATGAATGATAAATAATGGCCAGGTATAGTGATTTGGATTGACATGGTACCAGGGCTCGGGCAATTTTACATGTTTGTTACATGCAAAAGAAGACTGGACACAAACAGGGTGTCTTGATTAAAGTTTAGTTAGGTAGTTTTGAATGATATTAAGGCTAAATAAAGTAGTAACTATTCCTTTTTTTTTTGCCAAAAGAAGCCATCGCTTTTGTTCAACCATAGTGGATGTGTTTATGGAGTGCCCAGGTTGCCAAATTAAAAAGCCTCGTTACTAACACCATAAAAACTACGAGTATCACGAAAACTATTAGAATCACAGTTTTTTTTTTTTGAGAGAAAACTCGTTCTTCGTGTCAGGATGGACGAGTTCAACGCTCAAACGCATTGCATAAAGTGCACAATTCTGTCCGGCCGGGATACCGATGTGATTATCAAACGCTTCTTTGGACCCGTCAGACGGAAGGCCAGGCATGAAGCCCAGTGGATCATTATCTTCGATGATGACGAGGCCGTTGAAGAACCCGCTTGCAGTGCGCGACGTAGCCGCTGCGGCGCTTCGGGTGATTTCCCGGCTTCTCGACGGGATGGCGGACCATTGTTTCACTAGCATAGAGTGCACACGTTTCCGAAGGCCTAAGAAAGGTAGGAAGCATCATTATTTTATGTGGTGGTTTCTTTATGCCAAGCTGAAATACAAGTAGCAGGCTCGACCGGTATTTCTCTCAAAAAATAATGTGACCATAAGGACATGGTCATGAATGAATTAGGGACATAAATAAACTAAGTTCAATTCTATGCCATTTAGTTTATCGTGGGGCATCTTGAAGCGTTGGACGGTGTGCCCGCCGTGTCTTATTAGGAATCAATCCATCTTGCTAATGTCAGACTCCATTCAAATTGTCGCTACAACATCTAGGCTTTAGTTTGCATGATCCGAATGCCCTAGTACCTTGCCAATGACGCCAAACAGAGTAATTGGTCAGTTCTTTCCACCGGAGGACTGATGTTGAGTGCCACTGGGGGGCGTATAGGTAGAGCTGCCCTGGCCATTGTTGTGGTAGGTGCTCCCGTTGGAGTTGGAGTAATAATACGATCCGTCCCTAGTATATACCGTATGAGCTTTAAAGATGAAAATGAACAGTAGTGGGTTTCAGAACGAAATCTGAGAGCACCGACCTGTTGGAGTAGTGGTACGAGTTGGAGTTGGCTGCACTCGAGCCGTAGTCACGAGCGCAGTAGTGGTTGCCCTGCAACAGAATCAGGATATTAATGAAAGTATGAGATTAGAGTGGAACAATACCTGGCTGTTGTGGCCACTGCTCTTGTATGTGTATTGCTGAGGCATGGTGATGGTCTCTGAAGTTCGAAGAAGAAGGCTTGGCGTCAATGGAGGAGAGTGAAATTGAGGAGAAGGGAGGGGTGAGGGTCCGAGTGACTTGGAGGAACCTTAAATAGGGATATAAAAAGCTAGGATATGTGAAGATTGGCAAATAAAGCGAAATCCAATCCCTAGCGGCTTGAATGGGCCGAAAGAACTACCCCGCTTGGACGGTTGACGTGGTCGTACAGAAGCGATCAGGTGCTGCAAGAAGAAGCAAACCAAAAGTCTGATGACGTGTCGGTTATCCATATATGCCTTGAATATCATCGACTGCAATAATATTATCGTACAGTTGTTCTCGCGCTTTGCGAGAGGCGCCTGAATGTTGCATTGAGCTGTATCAATGCCTGGCGTGGAGTGGCTGGTGTTAGCGAGAGCAACACGTAGGCCTCATTTCCACAAGGAACGGGCCGCAATCTTCCTGCATCACATGGGATAGGTAAAATCCGCCATACTGGCTGTACCGGGAGTTTTTATTTATGAATTATATGTGATATGGTTAATGAGAGTGCAGTGGATAATATTCGGGCGCTCATAGTCGTCGAAACCATAGCTGGTGTTAGTCCCCGTATTCCGCTGAGTGGGAGGACATTCGGACGAATTCCTGGACGAGTTCTGAGCTGGGGGGGCATACCACATGCTTGGGATGCGCTTATGGGCCTAAATATTCCTCTCTCAAAGGAGGCGGTTTGCTCTCAACTCTTTGACGTGTTGTTCAGGGAAGACAGTGCTGTCCCTCAAGCCGTGGATGTACTGGTCGCGCGCCTCGGCGTTAGCTGTTGTGGCATGCTGCCCGGGTGTGGGATGGAGGATGCACCGGATGATTGGGAACGACATTTTTTTAATGCTCGTGTGAGGGTTGTACTGGTGATGGTTTGGATCGCACTTTGCCCACTGGGGAAGCCCGCTCTTATACTCGGTCTCAATAAGGTTTACCGTCAAGGTCAGTCATTATCAATGAAAACCTTCACCTCAAGGTTTTATCATTGAAGGAATTATCTTACGGCAGCAAGGGTACAGGCTACCAGACCACCAGCTTGGTCATGACTATCGCAATGCTCCTTGGGTGACCAAGTCAGAGCTGCCTCTCAAAGGGGATTTGCAAATATAACCACATATTCCTCTCTCAACGCAACGCTCGAGCCAAGGGTGTTGGGGCCTCCAACATATCCCATACGCCCAAGAAGACTTCTAGCAAGAATATTACGTCTAAAAAGACTACGCTCAAGAAGACTGCGCCCAAAGAGAACGAGAACACCAAGCCCATCGAGATCGCTGAGAGCAGTGACAACAAGATCGAGGTCGAAGAGGAGACTCCGCCCAAGAAGAAAAAGAAGAAGAACGCGCCTAAGAAGAAGGCAGGGCAAGAGTGACACCATAGTTGTCAACGAAATCAAGGGCAAGAGTGTCCTACTCATGCAAATGATGGCGAACGACGGTTATCAACTCAGTGACTTTTCCACGACTGATATTTGTGTGAGCGATTCCGAATAGGAGTATACGCCTATCTCTTGGCTCAAATCTAATCAATCTCGCAAGAACAACCCCTTTTTAAAGGACGATCCCATTGATTTCAAAAGAGTATTTATATCCGCACACATACATTTTGCTATTTACACACAAAAATCTATTTAGCTGGGTCTGTTCTGCACCTTTTTGGAGGGAAATAAATAAATAAATCACATAAATAGATAATCTTTTTTAGTTATTTTATTTGTAAATAAATAAGTTATATATTTTACGTGTGTAAATAGCAAAAATGATGTGTGCGAATAGGAGTACTCTTTCAAAAAGACGTTCCCTCGTGAGCGCATTCATCTTGTTCCTCCGAAGATGTTTGGCATTCTTACGAGCCATTTCGACCACAGCAGCGCTCAACCTACTACCAACCCTGAACTCACTGTTTAGGCCGTCATGAATGCGATCAAGAGTTGTGCTCCCAGAAGGCCATTCTTGTCCTCAATAAAAATGATGCAAGTACAATTATTTTCTACATGTTGATCGTACTGACATAATACTAGCCTGCCAACTACCTTGAGATGCCCATGAAGACGAAGAATGACGTTCCTATCGAACCGTACGCGTGCAGCCTTACGTGCGCCGAGAACTGTGACTGTGTCATAAAGCATGTCTACGGGCAGAAAGTGCCCGATGATGAGGCGTGCGCTCAAGTCCTAGGTCTTGCTCGTGCAGCACTTGACCTAGGCTATGCTCCGATTGCAGGGGCGGCATAGGTAGAATGGGACAATGTTCACATCGAGGACCTCACTAAACTTTTTCTGAAGCTTGTTGACGCTACGCAAGATCCTCTCAAGAATAATAACCCAGAAATTATCGGACAAACGGGCTACTACTTTGCGCGACAAGGCGAACACAAGTGGGCCGATGTCGCTCAGTGGGTGGCGGAGGAGGCGACTCGCCAAGGACATTTCTCGGAGCCGGTGACGAAAGCACTTACACAAAAAGAGATTAAGGACAGCGGCTATTTGGTTGGTATGTCATGGGGAGTAAATTCCAAGGGAGAGTCGGAGCGGGTGAAGAAGTACCTTGATTGGGAGCCTAAGGCACCGTTTTTGAAGGAGACCATTACTGAGGCTGTGGAAATAGAAGCTGAAATCCTGAGAATGACGCCAAAGTATAACTAGTGGTATATTTTATTCTAAGACTTGGATCCCGGTACCTTGCGGAGGTTGCTTCCTTGAGTCTTTCCTTATTTTTCTACAATTTGCGCAAATGATGGGGAAGTGGGCGTCGCCTGGTCAATAACGATGCCCCACCAAGGCCGTTATCATGATTGTGGGACAAGGGTTTTTTTTTTCATGGTGGAGGGGCAGTCTTGCGCACGAGCGGAGTACCCCTCCCAAGGCGGTAGCTAGGCGGCAATGGCGGGCATATCAATGGCGGACATATCGCATGCGCTCAACCGGTTTGCCGACGGCGCGGTTTCTGGGTCGGCATTGCCGTCAGTCGCCTCACTTGTATCCTAAGGAAAGTTGGTTCAGTGCGCGGCCGAGCTAAGCAACCAGACCAGTTGCCACCAAACGATGCTCCAGGCCGTTGACCGTCTTTTCCAAAGGGGTATGTATGTATGTATACCAGTGTGAGAAGCGGCCGAGGGGCTGAAAGCATGGTACGGCGTCGCTGAGGTTATTCGGTATTCGGTTTCTTAGTTCAACGGAGCAGAATTGAAATGCGCATCAGATTTGGAACCTGAAAATACCGCATCAAGCGGATAGCCACTTGTTCATGATAGTCACTTATTTCATTATATTTTTCTGTTCGTGTTGGGAGGACTTGGCGTCGTGTGCCATATGCCGCCACCTGCATAGCATGAACGAGACTGTTCGAGGCTCGATGATACTCGGCGCGTATTAGTGGCAACAACGAAAAAGTTTGACAGTCACGGCTGGTCTATCGGTCATTGTCCACTAGCCAACCCCCCTCATTTTGCCAGACTGTGTGTATTGCGATGTACAAGGCACTCGCTGGAAATATTATCCCTCTGCGGCTTTCTTATAGAACATAGGCTGGTTGCTCTAAATGTCAGTTTGCTAGCGAAAAATAAATAAATAGATAAACAGTAGGGACGAAATCTAAATTATTTTACTTATTTTATTTTATTTTATTTTATTTCATTTATATCTTATTTATTTATTACTAGACAGCTAGGAAACGGCGGGAAAAGTAGAGCGGCTGCACACTGTCTGAGAGGCTGTGTCAGACATGTTCTTCTGTGGTACGAGAGTCAGGGCTACGACCGCAGCGCTAGCCACAAAAAAAAAAAAGAGGAATGTAACGGCTCATGACTGCCTCCCAATTAACTAAGGAAAAAAAAAAACAGCCATTGATGGCCGAAACCCTTGCCTGTTGCCTTGCTGCCTCAACACCCAACCGTAGCCCAAGCCCAAGCCAATACCCTGACAACTGAATCGAGTCAGGCTTAGAATTGGCGGCCTTCCCATTTCTCGCATGTCCTCCAGACAATTTGGTGCCCCGGCGCACGCCCCGAACAGGGCCGCTCGTCGCCATGACAAGTCTGAGAAAAAAAAAAAAAAGAACCGGGGCCCTGAGAAAACTCAGGCGAAGTGCCAAGCCTAATCCGGTTTAGTGGAGGGGATCTTTGCCAGCCCACTCTGCTGACTCCACTTGGCAGAAAAAGCCCAGTTCACAGGTCGACCCAAAATTTATTACCCGGGTCTTCACAAAATCTGGTTGGGAGAATTTCTTTCTCTGAAACCCCACGTTCTTCCTTTCTCATCCTCTCTTCCACCAAAAGCCTTTCAGACATCAAAAATGGCGGACGAAGTGTACGACGGTGCCATTGGCATTGATTTGGGTGAGTCCTGATCTTTCTCTACGTCGTCGCTTCACCCTCTCGTTCAACCACGATCCGCTCGCCGCGCCGTCTCGTCGCTTACTTCTGCCACCCCCGGCGGTTCGGCGGCAGAGCGACAGCGAGAGGGCACGAGAGACACCAAACCACACAAGCCCAGCATCAAAATTGTCCAAAATTCCAAACAGATCACTAACTGCGTCTCTCAACAGGTACCACCTACTCCTGCGTTGCTACGTACGAGGGTACCAATGTCGAGATCATTGCCAACGAGCAGGGTTCTTTCACCACCCCTTCTTTCGTTTCCTTTACCGACAAGGAGCGTCTGATTGGTGAGGCCGCTAAGAACAATGCTGCCATGAACCCCCGCAACACTGTTTTCGATGCCAAGTGAGTCTACCCGTTTTTCGACCCCTCCTTCGAAAGCACGCAAAATTCTGACACAAGATTCTCTCCAGGCGTCTGATCGGTCGTCCCTTCGATGACCCCAACGTCAAGAAGGACATCGAGTCTTGGCCTTTCACCGTGACCGATGACAACGGTACTCCCAAGATCGAGGTCGAGTACCTCGGCGAGAAGAAGACCTTCTCTGCCCAGGAGATCTCCTCCATGGTTCTCGTCAAGGTAAGAATTTCCTCGCACTTTGCGCGCATCCCACTTCGCTTCTTTTTTGGCCCCACCCCCGCGCTAGCGTTAAGTGGTAAATTTTTTCTTACTAACCCCCGCTATAGATGAAGGAGATTGCCGAGACCAAGCTTGGCAAGAAGGTTGAGAAGGCCGTCATCACTGTCCCTGCCTACTTCAACGACAACCAGCGACAGGCCACCAAGGATGCTGGTGCCATCGCCGGTCTTAACGTCCTCCGTATCATCAACGAGCCCACTGCCGCCGCTATTGCCTACGGTCTTGGTTCCGGCAAGACTGAGAAGGAGCGCAGCGTCCTGATCTACGATCTTGGTGGTGGTACTTTCGATGTCTCCCTCCTCACCATCCAGGGCGGTGTTTTCACCGTCAAGGCTACTGCTGGTGACACCCACTTGGGTGGTCAGGATTTCGATACCAACCTCCTTGACCACTGCAAGAAGGACTTCCAGCGCAAGACCAAGAAGGATCTCTCCGGTGATGCTCGTGCTCTCCGTCGTCTCCGAACTGCTTGCGAGCGTGCCAAGCGTACTCTCTCCAGCGGTGCTCAGGCCACCATTGAGATTGACTCTCTCTTCGACGGTGAGGACTTCCAGATGACCATCACCCGTGCCCGATTCGAGGAGCTCAACGCCAAGGCCTTCGCTGGCACCCTCGAGCCCGTTGCCCAGGTTCTCAAGGACTCTGGTGTCGACAAGTCTGCCGTTGAGGAGATTGTCCTCGTTGGTGGTTCCACCCGTATCCCCAAGATCCAGAAGCTTCTGTCCGACTTCTTCGACGGCAAGAAGCTTGAGAAGTCCATCAACCCCGATGAGGCTGTTGCTTACGGTGCTGCCGTCCAGGCTGGTATCCTCTCCGGCAAGGCTCAGTCCGCCGAGACTGCCGACCTCCTCCTTCTCGATGTGTGCCCCCTGTCTCTGGGTGTCGCCATGGAGGGTAACATCTTCGCTCCTGTCGTTCCCCGAGGTAACACCGTTCCTTGCTTGAAGAAGCGAACCTTCACCACTGTTGCCGACAACCAGCAGACCGTTCAGTTCCCCGTCTACCAGGGTGAGCGTGTCAACTGTGAGGACAACACCTCCCTGGGTGAGTTCACCCTTGCTCCCATCCCTCCCATGAGGGCTGGTGAGGCCGTCCTCGAGTGTGTCTTCGAGGTCGACGTCAACGGTATCCTTAAGGTCACTGCCACTGAGAAGACCTCTGGCCGCTCTGCCAACATCACCATCGCCAACTCTGTCGGTAAGCTTTCCACCGACGAGATCGAGAAGATGGTCAACGACGCCGAGAAGTTCAAGAGCAACGACAGCGAGTTCCAGGAGAAGTTTGAGGCCAAGCAGAAGCTTGAGAGCTACCTCAGCCGCACTGAGGAGATCATCTCCGACCCTACCCAGACCCTGAAGCTCAAGCGCGGCCAGAAGGACGCCATTGAGAAGGCCATGAGCGAGGCCATGGCTGCCCTCGAGATTGGCGAGACCACCGCCGCCGACCTCAGGAAGTTCGAGCTCAACATCAAGCGCCAGGTCACCAAGGCCATGTCCTCCCGATAAATGTATACAAGGCTGTGATTATGGTAATGTAGATTAGGGGGCGCAGGGCAAGGACGATTTGAGGTGCCCTAGTTGCGGGTTGACGCAGCTGGCCCGACCTCGGACAGAGGTCGTCGGCTGAGGTGATGTCTTTCTTCGATCTGCGACAAAATGGACGAAGATACTGAGGCGCGTGAAAAGTTCTGCATGTTTGTGAGTTCATTCGTCCTCGTCATGAAGTATGAGAGATGCATGAATAGTGGGCAAATGGAGGCGGGCTGGATAGGCAAAAACCCCATGAGTGGACGACGGCCTGTGAATTTAAGCATAGACTCGGTAGAATGGAAAATACGGAATGATGCCTTTTACCAATTAAAATTATTGTCCCGTTGTCGCATGTGAAAGTTGTCGTTACTCAACGTTGATGGAGAGACAGCAATGGAGCGTAGTTGTTCTGCTGTGTGAGTAAATCTGATGGTGTTTGGGGCACTGTTGACAGCGCTGAAAGACTCAAGCACTGAAAATGCAAAGTCACAATAAATAAATTACAACTAAACTAAGAAAGATTCAATAATTTTTTTATTATTTCTTATTTTCTTAGTATCTTTAGTATCTGATACAAATTGCATTAGTATTGTGGTGTGCTAAAAAAAAATGACCGACGCTGCTTCCTGTTACCGAGCCCTGGATGCCGAGCCCAAGCGTCGTCCTGGGCAAAGTCGAGGCTTTGGTTTCTAATACTTATTATTACACGACGTTTAATTACTTCTCATAGCGTTTCAATGGCTGTGATTCATACTAAACTGGTGCGAATGGTGTGCCTTTTGCTCTTGAATCTAGGCTCCAAGTAGAAGAGGTCTATGAGACGCTCATGTAAGGTCTTGTGGTTATTCCTGATCGTACCCAAGAGCCTACCAACAGGTTTTCAATGACTCGCCAACTCCTAATACTCGGTCGGACCTAATTAATATCCTCACCAGTTCCAAGCAGGGTCACCAGACGATATTGACCAAGTTGTCGCGGTCCTGAAACCTACTCCTGAGGCACGAAAAGTCACATCGTCCAAATCTGCCCGATGCTTAGTCGATTAGCACAGCCATCCTTCCAATGAGCAATCTCCTTCCGTCGTACCAGCCAGGTGGATCAATTCATCGAGCCTCATGGGCCCTCATATCAGCCACAAAAATGACCTCGTCTGAACACACCCGACACACGGCCAAGATCAACAGCGCCAGCCGCATCTTGGAGATGGAGGAGGCTCTCGAGGAGTTTGAGATAATCGCTGCCGATCTGGCTAAGAGAGGGTACTCAAAAATCAGGAACCTGATTTACAACAGACTACAAACCAGCAATGAGCACAACGGGTTGTCAAATGCAACTTCTGGGGGCTCTCGCAAATGTCCCTCAACCCCGCAGGATACGAGCTACTGAAGTTCATCATGCCTTCGACAGATAAAATGCCAAATTATTGCGTCACGGGTGTATGATGCCTGGCGCGAAACCATAGGCACTTTTCAGCTTGAGGAATCGATGATTCCGTAGAGGAAAGAGATCGTCACCACTGCTCCTGGCCCAAGGAGTTCGTCTGATCGATTGAAATATTTTTCAGCTATTTTGCCCTCCCCAGTTTCCAGTCCATGGTGTCGCGGTAGTCAGCGCCGATTCTTTGTCCCCTTTGCTGGTGTAATAATAGGCCTTCATCGATGTTGGGCTGAAGCCTTCCACACGGCCAGTCTAGGGTCTGGATCGTTTATCCTCTAATTGGTGAGAGCTAACACAACAGCGTCTAAAACTTGTGGTGGACCGAAGGGCGATAGGGTGGGTGAGATTCCGTTTCTACTATTGACGCTGCGGGAAGGCCGCCAGAAGACGCCATATTAAAAGGAGACTCTTTGGGTCTATCATATCTGGTTTTGAGTTGACTTGACTCACGGTCTTCTAAAGCAACTTGTTGTCTTCACATTGTTTCACCCAGCATTAGAATTTCAAATAATTTCCCTTAGCAGGTCCTCTTCTCAAAAGGCTTGAGTGAGAGATGTCAAATCCATTGTCATCAACTCACTCACTCGTCATAGATATTTTATTAAATTCGTATGCTTGTAAAACGGGGCTCAAGGAGGACTTAGTTGCCTCGGAATATGCCAAAGTTTCCTCCTCATCTGGAGTGGACTGAGATGACGGACGACATGTCGTTTCTATTGTTTGTGCTGTGGGAATGCCGCCAGGGGAGTAAATTGTAGAAGCGGACTCCTTATATCCATCAAATTCGAGAAGTCAGTTTGTCTGCTATTGAAGTCTTGTTGCCATTGCTAATAGACCTAGCGGAAGAGACGGTCGTACTTGTGGTCTCAATGGTTTCGCTCTTCTTCATTTGAAGCATTCTCGCGGAGTTTGTGCATCGAGACAGAGCACTTCAATGACGGTCAAGATTCTGACAGCGAGTGGGACGGTGAAGACGGAAATGAAGATGGCGATGGCTGAGTAAGGGCACATAATCCTAATCAAGGAAACTATCCAGGAGGCAACGAAAAGTAATTAAAGTATCAGGCATTCCCGAGATTCAGATCGAGTACCTCGGCGAGCAGAACGCGTTCTCCGCCC
This sequence comes from Calonectria hongkongensis, assembly GCA_017140755.1. NCBI lineage: Eukaryota > Fungi > Ascomycota > Sordariomycetes > Hypocreales > Nectriaceae > Calonectria > Calonectria hongkongensis. The sequence continues at coordinate 821,209 of JAACJA010000026.1, read as the reverse complement.
GGGAGATTTCCTCCATAGCTCTCATCAAAGTAAGAATTCCCTTGCACTTTTAATCTTTGCGAAAATGAGAACACTCTGGCAGGTATCGCATTGTTTTTCGGCTAGGAAGACTTTAAACCATAGTCACATATCATTCAAAACCAATTACATTTGGCGCTATTGCCAAGCTCACGGGTGAAGGTGGTGATCAATCATATCAGATATCAAAAGCCAGCGCTCAGGTTCGATTAGGAGCGGAACGCTTCGAACGCTTGGCTTCCAATCTCAAGCGATAATTTAATGCGTTTGACTTGGATGAAGACCTTCCAGAGCCCCTGTGCGTCTTCATTCTCTTTCTCACTTTTCATTTGGGTCTCGGCCTTCTTGATCTGGCAACTCCCATTCTTGGTCACTCTTCCTCCTCTTCTTATTCCCTTCTTTTCTTACTTTTTGATCCTCTATCAGTTTATCTCGGTATTATAAAGAATATACATCGAGGTATTTTCATGACTAAATTCACTTCAATCAGTCAGACCTGTTGAAGGTGGTGAACACATGTGTGAGCGCCTTACAGATTTGCCTCTTCCAATGAGCCTATAGTGGTGACATAAGCAAACTTGAAAATTCCCAGCGGCAATTGGCCCTTTTTGCCACTTCTTCACCACCCACGAAGAGAGAAATTTCCAAATCCTTCTATAAAATCCGAATAAAATTTAGAATGAGAGAAGTGAAAGGGAAGAAATAAAAAAGGAGGTGGGAGAAGAAGAAGGAGAAAAGATAAAAAATACATAGTTCAGAAACGTTCGTGCGTAGCGAGGGCCCCTGGAGGCGTTAGTGGGTGGGCGGGGTAGGCAGACGTGAGTTTCCAGGCCCTCGCTCTGTGACAGGCTATAATCATCACATATATCATGCTTGCCCGCATTATTGTCGAGAAAGCAGAGGAGACATGGCAAATACGTACAACATTGAACACGCCCCCAAGCTCAACCTTCTCGACTTACCTGTCGACATCTTGAGCCTCATCCTCCAGCCACTTCTCACTAGCCCGGTGCCTATCCCTCTCTGTCCCTGCTCTCCATCACCCATCAACCCACTCCCGGTGCTCCTCTCACACCCATCTTTGCACGCCATCGCAGCACCGCTTTTATACACTTCCAATGAGTTTGTATTGGATGCAACAGGACCTCACGCACAGCACGTGCGACGGCGATTAGAAGCAGCGGCAGAAGCGTCCCAAGAAGCATTTGAGCATGATAGCATGCCAGCCATTCCCGCATCACTAATTACGACACGGGACGCTCGGCAAAGGGTGGCCAACTTGCAGGTGCGGTTTAGTCGACTGCGGGGTTGGGTGCATGACGGGTTAGTGCCGTTGTTGACGAACATGGTGATGGAAGGGTCGCTGGAGCATTTGACTGTGTGGATACAGGCCTCAACCGGGGAAAGGCAGCAGCCGCAGCAGCGACGGAGTATAAGACCGGGAGAAGAAGAACTCGAAGACGACGACCTGGCCATGTTTGTACGGCCGCCTCTCGAGGGGCTGATCCGTGTCCTGGCGGATCCCTATCTCCAGACATCACGGCTGTGGGTCGACAGGAAGCGGCACCTGCGGGCATGGTGTCGGTTCCATAAAGGAGGGCGAGGTTCTGAGTGTGGGACTCTGGGCCGGGCCGGGGCCGGAGTCGAAGCCGGAGGGGGGACCGGAGACTGGCAGGACTCGGGCGCTGAGGGTGTGAAGATGGACACTGATGAATCCGACGCTGGGGTGGTAGAGGTTGAGTGGCGCGAGATTCTTCGAGTGGTAGATCCTGAGCGAAAGGATGTGGCGGTCGTGGGGGATGGGACAAAACGGCGATATTACTGACGTTGCTCTTACTGCATCTTGACCCGGGGAAACCAAAACATGACGCAGGTCTAGTTGGTGTGTCCAGCACGCTAGCAATGATGATCAATTATCAACCAAGTTGAGTACGGTGTTGTTTGATTTTGGGTTTGCTTACTATTCTCTGTCTTGTTTCCAGTCGCCTAGATACTTGGCTGTCGCTAAATGCAGGGTTTTCAGTTTAATCAGCTCTCTTTGGACCAAGAACTCGGGTTCCATGTGAAACCAAGACCATGCACATTCTTCGTTTTCGCGGAGCATCGAGAGACAAGAGTATGATCCATGGCGTTCATCCGGATAGCGGCCGGTTTGGATGAAGAGGTTATCACGGTTATGATTTCTGACGAGAGAAAAATGGAAAGCGAGCAATATGTGCCCTTGCGTTGTACGAATCTTGTACAGGTCAAACTTCATGGTGAGGATTCTTAGCTGCCTTGGTCAACTTTGTCTTGAAGATCTCATCGTGCTCAAATATAAGAAGCCGCTGGCAAAATTGAACTCCTTTGCCACCAATTATACCCTAGCAACCTCTAAACGATATTATTTGGTGTAATCAATCGCCTGTGCACAAATCTTGTTCCTCTCGGGCAATACGGGAGGATTTCTCAACGAGCTGGTGTCGCTGGACAACGCCTCAACCGCCCGATCTTCCCTCTCCTGGGCATCTATCGAATTGAGCAGGCCTATCCTAGCACCCCTGCAGGGCTCTTGTCACCAGATACACTCTGTCTGCTTCGTTATATGTTTTCATGACCTCCTCCTCAGCCTTCGCATTGAAAGTGCCAGGTTGTGTCCACCTCCAGTAGCTTGCACACTGTTACCAACCGCGACCTTAAGTTTGAGCTCAGCTTCCCCTTTGCTCACCACCTTTTCAATGGTATTAAACGTCTTAATTATGATGCCAACAAGGGTTTTGCTCGGGCTACTATCCCCAATACCGACAAACCCTCTGCAACGTCGGTATTACTGGTGGATTGATTCTAGTCTTTGTTGTATAAAAAGAGAGAAAAATGAAATATGAGTTGTTTACGGAAGATACATAAATAGAACCTAGAAACGTATGAACTCTTTAAATAACAGGACATGTAATTAAAGATAAACGGGCGGAATATTTCTTCTGGCCTCTGGGATTGCCAGCTGCAGGGGGGGAGTATAGCGCTTAGGGACGAGCTTTGTCGAAACCTCGCGTCTTTATCCTACTCCAGAAATCACAATGGGATCACAAATTCAAAGCATTTAAACTATTTGATATACCAACGCGACTAATTATATGAAGAGCGCAGGTGCATCTTGTCTTTCTCAGCTCGTCCGTAGTATCCGGTATTTGACCACCTTGGTCGCCACAATCATCAAACCACAAGAATGGATTTGAAACATGTTTCTTACCATGTATTACTAATCGTTAGAAATTATATCCATTTAATTTTGGACCGTATCCCAAGTCGAGCGCACTCACGCAGTCCTCAACCACAGGTGGCGATGCTTTCAATAATTTCAAATGCTAACAAATCATCTATGTGCTCCACCAGGCTTTGTTACATTGGTTCGCTCTGGCAAACATTTTCTCCACGCCCCGAGACTCGAACTTGGATGCTCTGATAGAATTTGAAATAGAAAAGAATAATAAATAGAACCCACCGTGCTGTGGCGTCATGCTTTGCTAACGATGGCATGCAGCGACCCTCTCCGGCAGGCAAGAGCCACGCGTAATCTTGGCAACAGATAGTTGTATGCAACATAAGCGATACGAAGTACATCAAGAGTAATGGCAAGTAGAATAATTCTGTCATCAAACGGCTGTGTGTGAAAGGGCGGCCAACGCTCCTGTCATAGATGGGGAGGAGTCATGCCGAAAGCATACAAGCACCCCGCGAAGGCTTCACTAGGATATGGGCGGCTGCATATTGTTCCAAAGCTACTGCTCCTCTTCATCCTCCTCCTCCTGCTCCTCCTCGTATTTCCCCAGAATAGAGTGCTGGAGCAGGCGTCCATCGAACAACTCAGAGTCCCCCCGCAGTAGCGCCGTCACCGAGTGTTGGCTGCACGCATCGCTGCCAATGTGATCCATCCCAACGCCATGCTTCCCTCCTCCCCCTCTCCTAAATGGAGTTTCAAGCTGCTGTGATTGCGCAAGCATACGTAGACGCATTGTGCTTTGGCTGAACTATTCCACTTTGGTCGCCGTGAAGGCTCGACGACTAGATTGGGTAGATCTGAGTTCGCCACCTCCACTACGCCCCGTCCCGCATCCGCCTGCTAGCGCCAATGAAAGGCGGCGGGAACTCGAATCGGGGATATATGACATGTTAGCGTCTGCCCTTCCCCACGCGATTTTTGTTATATCCGTGTGACCAAGTTGCCACAAGTTAACAGCATCGCCGATGTGGTTTCCAGAAGGGGAAAGACCCGGGGGAGCCTCAGCCCTGCCTAATCACCAACCAACATGAGCTTGTCGCTTCACACGTCCCATTGGCTCCGGCTTCCGCCATACTCCGCATTGCTGCCTACACGGCCTCGGAGCAATCACCTGCGCAAATCTTGCATATGCTGTAAAACAGGGCATACTGGGGGATTCAGTCCTAGCCCTATGGGCTGACCGAGTGGCGCCATGTTGGTGGTGCGCCGAGGTTGCCTCTTGGTTCCTTGATGCGACTGGTTGCGGCGTGTGACCAGGTTGCCTCAGCCCTATCAGTGGAATCAACTGCGCATGTTTGATCGCCCGCCAAGCGTCTCGCGCTTGTGGTCTGATAGTTAAACTGCAACAGGAAACATCTCCTTGCACCATCCCACGCCGGTAGGGCCACAGGGGCCGTGACTCATTCATGTACGAAATACTTCATTTCGCTGTTCGCCAATGAAACGTCAAGGTTGGCTGTATCAAAGTGTGATGTGCATTCCTACACTTTAAGCTTGCAGCGAACAGAAAGGGGGTGGTTGCGGTGTGTTGATAGCAGCAATTTTTACTGGCAAATATACCCTTGATGAACTAGATTCACTCCTCGTTCCCAGCACCTCCACACCTATATTCGAGATACATATACACCAGTCTAATGTAAACGCGCTTGAGAACCTTGAAGGGGTGCACCCCTCCAAATTGACAATACCCTAGGCAGTTAATTGTTATATCTACCATAGGGTAGGCGACAGGGCGTACCCCCCCTCCTTTCCAAAGGCCTGGTAATGGTTCTTTGGGTATGGAGAATGCCAAATAATATTTCTTGCAGTTGAAACGGGTCACGGGTGTATTACACGCCAGGCAACTCTAGACACCAATTGTTAGACCCGGGAAGTTTGATTGCCCATCTTGATTGACGTCTCCTTTTTGCAACAGCAATCTCCTTGAAGCATCCCGCAGATGAAGATATAACACACTAAGCAAAATTTGCTCACAGCGGGTCCATGAGCAAATATCATGAGAAGTAATTGTATTAACCTGGCATACGCTGATTAACCCACTGTTATTTCTCATCAGGTGCCTTGATCCAATTAAGCAATGGACTAGAATTGTATTTGCCCCCATAGATACTACACTTGTAACGAGGGCTAGGTCGGGGACCTAGGGTAGGTAGCTGTTATATCCGGATATGTGCTACAGGGTAATTGCGGTGAGTTGCGATTGCCGCTGGATCTTGTGCCATAGCGGTGCCTGGTCTGTTGCAAGGGGCTGCAATTGGCACTGCCACTCTGTTACAATCAAGGTATGTAGTAGGGTGTTAGACATCGTAGTCAAATTGCGCAGTGTCCATGTAGTAAAGACCGATAGGAAGTAGCTTAACAAGATTCTTGGGGACACGCACTCGGTTGTGCCCTTACTGTGGATAAGCATCACCTTCGGTCGACCATGTCTCTTGATATTAAGGAAAAATAAATGATTGTTTGTTTTGATTAGGTGCAGTGTCTGATGTTTTCTGTCGCGCACTTGTCTGGGCGTAGAGTAGCCTGCAACTGGCTGGGGTGTGCCAGTGCATGGTTTTTTCCCAGCAGCCTTTTAAATAATCAATGAATAAATAGTGTACAAATAAGATAAATAATTTAGATATGGGGCTTTTTTTCTTAAAATTGTGTTGCACAAATGATTGGACTAACTACTTCTAGGTCGAGCAAATTATGACCATGCGAGGTTGCTGAAGGTAGTTGCATCTGCCGCTTTGTGTTTCTGGAACTCCTAGGAGAAAACCTCGTCGAGCCCGCCATTTGTTTCTTTTTGACTAAACATAAATAAGGCTTTTATTTATTTTGTTTATCTTGTGTATTTTTCTCCCTTCACTTTTCCTCTATCTTTGCTATCAATTTGATATTTTGGGTTAGTTGAGCGTTTTGGTATCCAAGCTAAACAAGTGACAGGGGCACAAATATTTCTAGAAGTGCATCGGAGACGTCACTCGAACAATCGTTCTTGTCAATGCACCCAAGCTAGGGCCCTGCAACCAGTGCAATGGTTCACGGTAAGACAAGAACCAAGCTTTATTTATTGGGACGCATGAGCTAAAAAAAACTTCAGGGCTGAATCTAGAACACTTGCAACGATTTCCTCATCACATGTCACAAAGGCCCTGCATACAAAATTGCCCCACCCACTATTCCGCGCTCAGGCGTGGCAACATGGACAGAGTTTGCGTCGAGCGTGATCTGATTTCCGAATCTAGAAACTAGGGCCTGTCACTTGACCCAAGTCGAGGAGCTTGTTCACATGGGTGCTATAAGCGGCCACTCCAGATGGCTTCTCCCAAAATGGCAATCAGCTATCAGTTCATGGCCCGGACCACCGGCAAGGTCAGACCAATTGTCACCTTGAATTATACGGCTTGCGATGTAAGTGCCCGGCATCCTCATGTTCCGGGCCATGATCTACCACACCGTTGTCTTTATGGCTTTTTGGGAGACTTTTGGGCTTCAACGATGATCAGCATGATGCCCAGCAATCTATTTTTCTTCTCTCCTACTAGACCAACGTCTCGTGTTGCTTGAAAATACATGCCGAGCCACCGCCGAATTTAGTGACGTATTTTCGGATTGACTATTTGTGTGTGGCTGGCTGCACTAATGTTTGAGGAGCTCGAGCATTTCGCAAACCAGGCCTCCTTTCAGGATGAGTACGCGAAACTTGGCTGAGCCGATCTTCAGCTAGCCAGGCCCCGGTGATAGCCGAGATATAGGAGAGAAAGCAATAATCTAGGGTCACTCGGGGTCGCATAGGATCTGCTTCCAGCCATCCGAAAGGCAGCGGCGTTGTACAGGTAGCAACCAATGCACGCATATCTTCTTACCCCGCGCAGAAAGTTGTGTCGGGGATCGCGGTGTTACTGGCTGGGGGGCGCTCGTATGTTGCATCACTAATTCAAAAGCCACAGGGACGGACGGGAGAGCCTTTTCTTTTTTTATTTAATTTTTTATTTTTATTTTCATCAAAAAAATGATGTATTTTTCCCACACACAGTAGGAGTGTGTGCTGGGACGGCACGATGCAAGAGGAATCCCGAGAAGCTTAGCGCAGAAGATCTCAGATGGAGGGTTGCGGCGCCCCCCTTCGGACGGCATCTCGGTGCCGGTTCCACCCAATGCCACGGTGGGAAGCACAGCAGCGTTGCTGCTGATGCATTCGAGCCACTGGTTCCTTAACGCAGAGCATGAGAGCAGCAGCATGGGGCCTGGGGCAGCAGAACTGGCAATTCGCCAAGTGGGCTTTGTCGCAGATATCTCGGTGTCTTGGCAGATGAATGTCTCAAAACGACCGAGATCAAACCACCAAGATCCACCCCTTGTGCATCGCGAGTCAATCTCGTTGTCTACCCCGTGTCTGTGCCTTCAAGCTTAATTTTATACGCCCGAGACAGCCAAATTCCAGCAAAACGCTTGGCAGCATTATCGCCGTCGCGCCCTCCGCCTCCGCCATGATCTTCAGGCGCGGGACGTTAACCCCGACCGGACGTGGCTCGGAGCCCCGAAACAGTGGCCAAAGCCGGGTCGTAGCTCCGGGGTACACGGGCGAGCGAGATGCTTATTCTTCTGTGCCGTCTCACACACTCTCTCTTTCTTTTTTTTTTTGGACTTGTGTGTGGCGGCCTGCAGCTCCGCTCGTCCATCCCACCCCGCTAAGTCGACGCTAGACGTCTCGCAGTCCCCCAATGACGTCCTCAGGGACTGAGTGACGACATGCTATCGCAGTATCGCAATGGCACACCCAATGTTTTTTTGCCATCAAAAACGAAAGGCGGCGTCTGTGCAGTGGCACGTCCGTCCCGCTAGCGATATGCCACGACAGGCAAAAGGGGGGAGCTTGGGCTCATTTCAATCTGTCAATCAGCCAAGCAACGCAGATTCATCGTCATCGGCCTTATCATCCACCATCCGTGCCACCCTCGGGCTTCCCTCCCCGCTCGCACGCGCTACGCCGACCAAAATATGCAGCCCGCCATCTCGACTCCGCCGGGATACCGCCAGAGATCCAGAATTTCGGACGTGTGCCGAGCAGTCAGAGAGAGTAAAGAAAAAAAAATTATTGCCTGTACATAAAAAAAAAAAATTGCAGGCACCAGCTGGTCACTGGTTCGGGCTACCATTGATTGGAGCGCATGCCACCCTCCTTTTCCCCACGCATCAGCTCGTACGCGCAGAGTCTAGAACTGTCGCAGCGTACCTTGTTTTTTTTTTTTTTTTTCGTTTCTTTTTTTGCTTATGTCTTCCCGCCCTGGGCGGAGCGGAGCGGTGCACGCGGAGTTTAGAGAGAGAGGCTGGGGTGGGTGGGTGAGACCAAGACAGGCCAAGAAGAATGCATCATTTGAGACCCTGAGACGTGCGCGCCATGTCTATCATTCGCCGCAAGGGTAACGCGAACAGGCAACATACAAAAGAGAAGGTGACGCACACAGGACACGTCCCACGTAGGCTAAAGCAAGACCGGCAAGCAGCCGATGATGGAGGGATTGTCGCTTGGAGGCTCTCCTGCAGAGTCCCGGCTTATCCAGACCCCCCTTTCCTTTTTCCTTTGTTGTCGATGTTGGTCTTGAATAACTTTTTTTTATGTGTTTCCCCTTGAGTAAATAATTCCTCTGTGTCATGGCCTCATCTGGATTAATCCTTTTACTCATATTATGCTGTAACGCGTGTCAGGCAGGTTTCCGCGCGGGGTATCTCCCCTGGAGGCGCGCCCGGTTCACCATGAGACAGAGGGCGCTAGCTTCAGGAGCATAGTCGTGTAGTCTAGACACACAACTCTGAGTTGCCTTCGACTCAACCTTGCTTGCCACCAGCGTCGCATTCCTATCACACCCACCCATTCAATTGCAAAATGTGTGTATGCCCTATGTGCGTGCGTGAGTGTGCATGCGCATACGAGACACGCAGGCCATCGCAATGACAAAGTCTAAGAAAAAAATTGAAAAAGATGGCGCTCATGAATCGGATCATTCTTTTGATTGATGATGATATGAATAAAGAAAGCTAGCTATTGGTTGTGCCATGCCAGTTGGACATGGGTCGAAAAGCCCCGTTGTGCTGTGTCCCCACGGAGCCAACACTAAAGCAAGCTATCACAATCCCCCCTCATCCACCTCCCCCCTCCTTTCCGTTTGCGCTCTCTGATCTGTTGCAAAGAGCGTGTGGTCATGGTATCCTGAAAAAAAAAAAAATCATTCCGTCGGCCAACCGGCGTCCCTTCGCCCACTTGTGCAACCATCTTGTTCGATAACGACCCACACTTTGCCGGGCTACTACAGGATCCAGTCTAAAAGCCTATCCTCAACCCGTGCATGGGTTCTCGATTCTCGTTTCCCTTCAGCCGAAGCTAGGGGCCTGTCGCTTTCAGCCACCCCCCGCCAGTGCTCCCATGTTTTTTGGTTTTTGTTTTTTCTCCCATGAGATGCTCGTTGGTTCCATCTCCCACGTGCGGGGAGACGGTTAGAGACGGTTAGAGCTTCTTTTTGCTGCTGGTTGCCCTCGAATCGTACATTTTTTTTTGGGCTTGCTTTTCATGAACCAAAACTCAATTTTCCTCTGTTCGTACAGGGCAAAAAAATTCAATCGCCAAGTAGATTAAAGAAACATTGCATGTCGTAAGGAAAATGGCATTGATTGCCATTTAGGAAAGGATGACCTCATGGAAGTCCTCCTTGTGCTCATCAGGGTGCTCACCCCAGTGGACGGGGCCGAGCTTCAGGATGCGGAGGCCGTTGCTGCTGGCGCTCGACCTTCGTCGAGGAATCTCCTCGTCGGTAGAGGGGATGTTCTCAGCACGACTGTGCGATCGGCCAGCTTGAGTCTTGGGGTAGGAGGCAGAGGTGGCCGGGGCCAGAGAGAGGAAGTTCGCCTTGGGAGCGGGAGTGAGGGTAAGGAACTTCTGAGCAGGAAGGCCAGACATTTTGATAGAGTTGTGGATTGGTTGTTGTGTGTGGTGTTTTTTTTTTTGTTGCGAGTTGGTCTTTTTGGATGAGAGTTGTGAGCTTGGTGCTTGGTTGAAGAGGAAAGAAAGAAAGTCTGCTCTTCGATGGAGGGAAACGGCCTCTTTATGCTCGCGGCTAGATGGCAATATTGGCTTGTGTTGCTCGGGGCGTGTACATCTCACTTGCACATCACATCCACTTGGACATCCCACATGATACAAAATACATGGCACCCCCGGCGTCCCGGTGGTCGAGGAGCCGTGTCTCCACAGACCCTTGGGCCGGGAGCCTATCTCTGCGGCCCATGCGAGACTATGTCGCGGATTGACGACACCCTTGGGCAACTCCGGACCCTCAGCGCGAAGCTCGTCTGGCACTTTTTGGGGGATGCCCAGCCGTCCCATCCATTCCAGTGCTCATTCATCATCTTCCTGTGCAATTACGTCGCGCAATGCGGGTGTGTTGCACGGACAAGTCAGCCAGCCAAGCCCCGGGCGGCAAGACCTGCGTTTTTGCTGGTGCCCTCGGGCGAAGCAAGATGGTTGCGGGCTTGGCCGCCGGTGAGCCATGGCCAGCTTGTGCGCCCCCTTCCTGCCCGTCTGTCTCGGCCTTCTCGGGCTTGGTCTGGTCTGGCTCGCCTCTGCTCTATGGGTGCGGCGCGGCGCGGCGGACTGGGCGGCACCGGGTGGAAACCCGGTCGCTCGACGAAGCGTCCAGGGCGCTGAGCAGTTGGCCACCAAAAAAGCAACCGTACGCGCAGGACCAAGTCCGAATGCGTCCTCCCATTCGCTCCCCCAGCAATTTGTGCAGTCCACTCTACGCTTCCCTTGATGCGCACGTGGGGGTCCTGGAGTGACGGCGGCCCGGATCTGGCTGGGGGGGGCTGCACCTGGCAAGCCGCTGGCTGTGAGATGCAAGCTGCGAGATGAGACTGCGACAGCGACAAACACCACAGAACCATCAGAATGACTGCCGAGAGCTTCCAGATCCAGGGGCACACCTGCTGACCCCCTTCCGTCGAGCTCCACTTGAGGCTCAATCATGGTAGCATTGGAAAGACTCGGAGCCAAGACCATGAGCAACCGTCAACGCCGACCTCATTGGGTTGCAAACTAGCCATGGCTAGGGAATATCTCGGGATAAGGTGGGATTTTGGCCTGTGCAGATAGATTGCGGGGGATGACCCGCCATCGCACTCGTTCCCGCCCGCCCGTAGCTGGGGGAGCGTTGCCGAAGCCTCTTTTCCTTTACTTTTTTCCCTCTTTTGTGGAAAAAAAAAGTATATGACCTTTGCCATCTGCCCATATGCTGGCTTGTGACGGCAGTCTCCGATCAGAGCCACCCACATGGATGTCCGAGGCTAGCCGGAAACACGCATCGTCAACTAAGCCATTTGGGTAGATTTCTGGTCAGATAAAATTCTGCTGCCGGGGCCCCGGGTTTTGTGTGACCGGACTAGGTCCCGGTGGAAGAGATGCATTTTGATTCTTCTCTTTTTTCTCTCTCTCTTTCCAGCGTTATTTCTTTACCATTGACAATAGAATATCGGCACTTCGTCTGGAAGAGGAGGGAGGGGTTTGGTGGTTCGGGCAAAATCCGGCATATTTTGCCAAAGCTAACAAGGGAAGAAGAAGACGCTGAGCATGTCGTAGTTGCCATCATACCATCTTTAATTTATTTGCACTTCTACCCCTCTCCGACTATTTGTCACCCGTTCGCTTACGTAGGCGCAGCATAATCCAAAGCATACTATCTCCATCGGACAGGCTGATTCGGTGGCTATGCCCGTAGAACTATGGTGACGACTTCGCAAACTTCACTGTGGGGTCGTTTGGCCAGTTGGTAGGTCCAGACTCTGAGAAGGATTGCATCCGCATCCTGGGAGGATCTCATCACAGTGCAGTTCAACCTGTAGCATATTTCCTCGGGCATTCAACAAGTTTTATCTGGTTCCCCAACTCATGCTCAGGACATGGTTCATTGTACTGTTAGTCTTAGCGCATGTACAAGCTCGCCGAGATTTGAGCTGCGGTGAATTCTGGGCAAACAGCATCTGACCAAGACGAACTTCTCTCGACCGATTTCTTCAATATTTTGGGAAGACAATGTAACGTGCCGCTGGGAGGATCCAGGTTTTCTCTCCTCTTTACTCTGCCTCTCCTTTCTGATCGGTGTACGTGAAATCAAGTGCCCCCATTCTTCTTCTGGCTCCACGTTAAACCTTGTTATCTGTCGATTGTCGGCCGCATCATCTACCCCATCTGCCAAGGGGTGTAGCGGAATTCCAACCGTCCTTCTTGCTAGTGTGGGACTATACCGGCTTTTTTGTTGTCTCCCCTGCCTTGATATTCCGCAGAGGCAATTATGAGACAGGGGATCTGTGCCCATCCCATCCTTCATCTGCCCTGCGCCTTTTGCCGGGCAGTTGGCTAGACGTTCTGCATGGTAGGGCAATCCCCGCTGCGCACGGAAACACCCTATCATGAATCATGTCATTAGAGCGCAATCTTTTGCGAGCCTCGTTGGTCGCAAGGCCGAACATACAGCCCTCGGAATATTGTATCCCCCTCGACTTTCTTCCCCCACGGAACACGCTCACCAACTCAGAGGAAAATAAACAAAATCTGATATAAATAAGCAAGTTTAGATTCATGTCTACTCTATTCTCTTACTTATCCATTTATTGCTATCAAATTGGTGTTTTGGGACAGTGGAGCTCTGTGGCGTTTAAGGTGAAGTTACAGGGCTCCGTCTTCCAAGGGGTGTACCGTATGCAGAAAGATGGCGCACTAGGAACCAGGTCTCCTTCTTCCAGCGGCCGAAAGTGTTGTTGGTGATCAAAGCGAATACATGCACAGGAAAAGCGGCTTCACACACCGCAGCTTGGCGTAATGAGAGTGTTGTTGGGGGCCGTTCATATTGTCTTGTCTGGCTGTGTTGCAGCAAAATGGTCCACACGTTGCCCCAATCCGTTGTCTCCATTTTGGTGACGCGCGGTGATCAGTGTTTGATCAAAAACCAACTCGCAGTTAGGAGTATCACTGTCTGTGTTGCAATTAAGACTACAGCATTGGAAACAATTGTCAAACATGTCCAAGTTTTCATATTGACGACTGATCTTAATCCCGAGTTTCGAGCATGTTCCCGTACGCGAGATTTTGAGCCCTGGTAGGAGTGGGGTCCAGCAACTGGCCGATGCAAGGGCGGCGCTTAGGAAGCCCGCTGATTGGTTCATGCGCATATGCGTCGACTATCACATTGGTGTGGCGGCAATGGTCGTGTAAGTGAGATGCTCATTAGCAAGTACTGGGCAAGGTTCCAAAAGCACGAAATACATGGCAAGCGGTATCTTTTGGAATGATAGGCGGGATTTCCCGAGCTAAACAGAGAGATAAAATACCTTTTTCAGTGACTTGCACATAACCCAGCCAGCCAGGTCAAAATGGTTCTTGTCATGGGTGTCGGCGTTAGTACAATATGCCAACACTCGTGGGAATGGACCTTTGGACTACAAATCGGGGATAAAGTGCATATTACAATGGCTATCCGGATAATGCACATGCCCAGATGTTACCCAGTCGCAAACCACACATCCGGCAAACATGCCAGATGTGAGGGTATAGCCGACGATGGTTTGATGGCTTTGTCGAAGTGGTGGGTAGGTATCGGAAATGGTACTATTTCAGTGAAAATAGGGCTATTATTTTGTTATCTCGCAGGCTAATAGTGGTGGATAATTGGAAAGATTCCGTGCTGGGACGAACCAGCTGCATGTTAGCAACAACTACAAAAGGCCGTTGGAGGCTTGGAGGCGGGGGATGCTCCATCACAGCTGCCTCTCTTGTACAATTACGCAGCAGGACGGCAAAGATGGTGTTGGTAACGGTATCTCTGGGGCCACTCATGCATACCGCCTGTTGGGTGCTTCAGCAAAAAGTCCATCATGAGCATGCTCACCGAGAAGGGTTTGTACTTCGTAGTGCTCTTGAGTTGGGGGCCGACGCGGCAATCATCACTTGACAAGTGCTACATGTGCCGGGGTCTTTGAATGGGGTCACAAAGGCCCGATGTAAATGCATGGCAGCAATTGCGTGCGGCCGCTTGCATGGCCGCAGTCAAGCTTTGACGAGGACGACGAACATTCGACCGCTGGCCAAGCCCTGGGGGAATGCTTCAATAGTGCCGGCTGCGGGGGCTCCTGGGTCGCATAGTGGCCGCATGAGGCTTTCGACGACGGGAGGATCCTTGGGCTGTGAGTTTAGGGGCCGCGGTAATTCGACTCTTTTGGGCAGTAGCCGCTGGGGGCGTCTGAGTATCCGGAAGTGTTCCTCGACCCATGTTCACGATGTGCCCAGTTTCTGCACGAACATGCAAGTTCTTCAACTTCAGCCCCTCGCACAGGAACCATACATGATGTCAGGCGAAGATCTGGAGGGCGTGTATGTGGAGCAAATCGCCGTAGCTAGGGTGCCGCACGGAAGGTTACGCAAGAACGGGATAGCGCACAACACCCAAGCCAAGACTTCAAGAAAGCAGCCAACACAAGGCAAGAAAGGCGAAGTGGTAATTAGCCGCAGAAGCAGCTGCAGAAGCACTGCAGAAATTGCGGTCGATGGCGGAGCCAACCAACGACGAGAACCAAGAAGGCGGCCGTGGCGAAGAGACAGCTTGGGGGGGCTATGGCAGACGCTTCGGTGAGCTTCATGGGATCAGGAGACGCCTCAAGCTTTGGTTGGCTGGATAGCCGTGGCAGACATGATGAGTATGCCATGGATCTACCACTCCAGGCGCGTCGCTTGGACGAACAGACAGCAGGCGCGCTTGCAAGCATGTGTGCAAGGTCTCAGGCGCCCCACAGTGAGGCGCTGCCGCGCTTAAGCACTGTGTATGCCCTACGATATGCCTAGATTGCGTTCCCCACAGTAGTACCCGCACTGTTGGCCGTTTCTCGCGGCCAGGTCGGGGCCGCCGAGAGGGCCGTGCCTTCCCACTTTGGAGAGAACCATGTCACTTAGTTACATGGGCAGGTTGCGGGCCTCCGCTACTCTTCTGGGATGGAATGGGATGGATGCGGCAAGGAAGCGACCATCTGTGCTCTGTACCTGCCTTTCCACACCGTACCTGACGTTGGGGACTAGACCACTCAGAGTCCCCATCGTCCATATTGCAAACTTCAAGCCTCGACCCGTAATCCCGAGCTGCAAGCTATGAGCTGCGAGCTGCTTGACCCGCCCGTCAAACCACGACTTGTTCATCCGCAACTGGTGGAGTGTGGCCACATGCTTCTGCTTGCAAAACCTGTTTTACTCGAACCGCCCCCTTTGTTCTCTCGTCTGTTTAGCTCGCTTGTTTCCGCCCCCTATCCGCGCATCCCGCTCTGGGGCTTGTGGTCTTGTTAGACCTTGAAGGCTGCTCGGTCCGACGTCAATGGATTGAGAAGGAAGCTCGGCATGATTGGGTTGGCAGAATAAGACACAGAATGGGATAGCACAGCAGCATGGCACAGCGGAAAATGGCACAGCACGACATGCCAGCATACAATTTGGCCGTGTGCATTTCCGTACGACAGAAGCCCTGCCACCCTGCGTGAAGCAACGCGGGGATGCCATCATGCAGCCAGTCGGCTGTTGCTTGTTCAAGGCAGTTTCCTGCACGGCAGCGGAGGGACAGCCGATAATCAGTGGCACACGCAGCTTCTGCCGCGGAAAACCAGGAACCAACACCAACAGTGCCGCCGGCAGATTTTTCGCTGCTGGTCGGCACAATGTCGCCAGAAGTATTGCGAACACCGTCGCTATCAGGCGCAGCAGCTTCTCATGGCCTAGACCCTGATGCATCTGTTGGCCCTACGGAGCAAACGGTCTCAATTTCCGGTATGCTTTCGGCCACGACAGGTGCATAAGCCGGGCCGTGTGTTAACATGGATGTCAAACCTGCCTTCAGGCATAGCCCTTGTACCAAAACCATCAATACATGACAATCCCGCTTCTTGCCCGCGCTCGTCGTCTGGGAACTCGACCGTCCACTTACGGGGCGGGAGGACCCCTACACATCCACTAGGGGTGGCTATTGCCAGAAGAAAGCTGGCTGTTGTGGGAATCGGTTGACGGCTAGCTGACCAGCCCGCGACCATGAAAGGCTTGTCGCGCTATCGCATGTTAACTTTCCGCCTCACATTGGGCGTGGCGGCCGGTTCCTGATTAATCCATCGCCACTAAGCTCGACCAATTCCTTGTAGCTATCCCTCAACAGGCTAACGAGTTTCCCTCGCGGATCATGTGCAACATCCGCTGTCCCCACAGGGCGTCTAACGCCTCTCGCGTCTTGATCGGTGAAGAACGGGGATGAATGAGTGCCGACGCGAAATGTCTGCCCACCAACACACCGTCTTGAGAACTTTTTTCTTTCCGAGTTACGCAGGTGCAATTGGAAATACTCCATTGAGAGGCCCGCATCTGTCAATCGTTACTGTCAAAGTGTCATGACACACACGTGGTACAGCCGGAATTCCTCGGCCCCTTCACGCGGGTGAATAGAACGATTAGTGTGGAGGGTGCATGGAAAGGGAACCAGAATATCGAATTGCTCATGTGGTAGCAAGGGCGAATAGGAAGACATCCCGAGCAGGGGCTTGAAAGGGAAGAAGGTGACACTATCACGGATGTGTCAGGCATGCTTCCCAATCTTGACGGCTGTTTGCTCTCCAACGGTCTCTGGTGGAGGGGAGGCAAATTGTACCGGCTGAGAACCAAAAAAATTGTCATCTGGGCATAATCATCGCATGTTCCGCAGCAACCCTTTCAAAGTCGTCACAGTTGCCACCATTTCGATTCGTCGTGGTGTGGCCGCGACAGTGAACATTTCCCATTCAAGCAGCTGGTGGAGGGTCACGAAAGCGGTGGGTGCTTTTGATGGATGAGCAAACAAGAACCGGAGATAATCGAGGGAAGCAGGGCCGTCCAGGTCTCCGCTTGTGTCGCGTCTGCGATGACACCTCGCCCAACAGCCGTCATATCGTGGTCGGGTGGTTGCTTGCCTATGGGACACCCCCTCGTCATTCGCCCAAGCGGTAATCCCTGCGCCATGTGCGCCTCGTCGTTGAGCACCACGACTCACCTGTCCCCCATCAGCGGTCGTCGATTCTCATTGCCAGCATGGCGGACGACATCGAGACGCATGCGTGTGGCTCCCACCCATGGCCCCTCCAATGCACAAGAAGTCGATGCTGCGGTGAAGAGGGAGGTGGACAGCGACTTGGAGACCTACCCTTCGCTCGACCCCCTCATTCAGAAGGACATC
>JAACJA010000026.1:600000-803661 GCA_017140755.1 Calonectria hongkongensis | reverse complement strand
CGCCCCCCCCCCCCCCCTCCTCTCTCAAAAAAAAAAGCCAAGCCAACCCAGCTAGTTGACACCCGTCCACAGGCGCACACCGCGTGGATTGCATGGTTGTCAAGCCCCGGTCCAGCCGCGCTGCTGTTGGTCTCTCCCCACAAGAAGCTGCGAAGTGTGGACTGACGAGTCTTGACGTAAAGCGGCCCCCCCGGCAGCCCGCTGCCAACATGATGTTGCGGCCTACCTAATCTGGAGCATGCTGGAGGCTATATCTCATCTCAAGGCCTTCACTGCCCCTCATCCCCTCCTCTTCCCCTTTTGTGGCCTTTGCGGGGACTGACGGCCGACCAAAAGGACAAGGACTAACACCACACTCCTTGGGGTTCTAACACCCACACCCCCCCTCCAACCAACCCTAACGACCTACAAACTAACCAACCATTCCTGCGCCTGTAACCAACCCAGCTCCCGGCCTTTGACAACGGGAAGAGCAACACAACCAACACCCGTCAATCCCTTGCTATCCTGCGGCCCTATCGGGTCTTATTTTCGAATTTGCCTCGTGGGCTTTCTAGGCATCTGTGCTCAAAGTGCCATGGACGGGCAAACATCCTCGTGTTCTCTCACAACTTCTGCCACTACCTTGGGTCTGTATCACTGTGTATATAAGGACCGGCAGCTTCTGCCCTCTTCTCGAAAATCACCACTCAACCTCCAGATCATTCAGCACTTGGTCTCCGGCACTGCTTGTGAAGTCTCCATCAACGATTCTGCAACTTCAATCGGCTGTTTGAACCACTTCGACTCCGTGCTTCGCTTGACCTGGTTTTCGAGCCTCTTTTGATATCTCACATCTCTGCCTTTCTAAACCGAGGAGCTTTTCCACTCTCCCGAGATACCAGGGCCTTCAATTGGGACTTGTACCGCTACGACACCTCCCCTTCGTACTCTGCCTGAACTTACACAAGCCCAACGGTTACTGTCTTGTGACGAGCTGTCAACGCGCAAAGTCAACTGTCCACTTGTGTCACCGGCCCTTTCCTCGCACCGTACACAGTTGTTTTATTTATCTAGTCTACAGAGAAGTTAAGCAACTCTGTATCAGGACTAAGACAGCCCAGCTACCACTCAACAAGTCAGCATCATCGCCAACCCTCGCATACACGCTCTTCGTCCACACGCAGCGCAACAGAGTCAATCACTCACCATGTGCCACTGGAAGACTACTCAGTACTGGACCCTCTGCGGCTGCACCGTCACATCCCATGTTCCCAAGCCTGGCGGCTGCAGATGCTCGTCTGTCATCGACCAGGGCTTGCAGAGCTGGCAGGGCTACTGCATGCAACCTCACTGCCCCAACCCTCCAAGAGCATCTTAGTAGGTCGGTCAATGGTCCTCGCGAACTCCGCTACAACATCCATGACTAACCAGGTCTCCTGATACAGTAACCCACAAGATGCTCGAAGGTTCAATAAACTATAGAAACAGCCTCACGGCGGTGACAACAACTCACGTTGTTTTCCTTCACATGAATTGCAAAACGCCTTTAGGATAGGGCAAACGGAGTTTGGCATAGGTCTTCGCATTCGAGTTGGCGCTTGTTCTCTTTTTCGATCACGATGATATCATCACTCCTTTAATACCCAGAGGGGCTGTCGTCTTTTCCTTGGGTAGTTTTGCCCACAACAATCTTGGATCAACGACTCAGAGAAGAATACAAAGCGTGTCAATTTCCCTCGGAGCCACGCCAACTTCCACGATCGCAATCACTTTTGCAACGGCGTTTTGTTATTCTACATTTCAGTTTCTTTTTTTTTTCCTACCTAGACTCAAACCTGGTTATGATTTGGCGACGAATCCTCCAGGCTTTGATCAGATGGGATTGGTTCACGATTGATGGGTGAGCAGGGGGGAAATGGCTGGGGCGGCAGGGGAGAGGGGATTAACTGTGAATCGGGAGGAGGATCGGGTGGGGGCAGTTGGGGTGTGTGGATCAATGATGAAGAAGGTGACATGAGCGTCGGCAGCAGGGCTTCCGAAGTTTGTGGGTGTTCCTTGATGATTTCTTTTTTTTTTTTCCCTTCTTGATTCCCTTTTTCTTCTTTCTCTCATTTTTCCCATTTTCCCCATTTTCCCCATTTCTCTTCTATGTCGCATTTCTACTTTTTTTTTGTTCCATTTCATAGTGTTTCAATCAATAACTCGAGTTATTTCTTTCACACCCGTTTCTGTCTGCAGTGAAGTTACTTTAGCCCTGTCGCCTTGGCCCACACAGCCTGGCCAAATCTGCGACCGGCCCCATAGCAACGCCCAATTGCGCAGCACGGCCCAGAGGCCAGGAAAGGGACACAACCAACAGAGGATGACGGAAACGGCGCAAGAAATTTTTCACAGCCCCTTCCCACCAAATTATGAACCATGTGTTTTTTGTGCACGTCTTTTCGAATTACTTGCGGCCCAAAAGTCTGCCTCGCTGGAACAGTGCGGGAGGAAGCAAACAGGATGGCCATGCCTGCCGAAACACAGACAGCCGCTCGGCAGATGAGATTGGCGCGTGGGGACGGCGGGCCATGTGGCGGCCGGTAGATCAAACCCGTTCAGAACAAAAAGAAGGTTGCAAGCTATATCGATCAACCTATGACAATCCTGCTGGGCTGCGGCAGGGCATGCTTGGAGATGGACTTCCTCTGTCTTCTTGCGTCCTCGTATTCTGTTCCTCGCTCCTTGTGGCTTGCTTGGCTGAGCAGCAGCAGGTTCAACGGCAGCAGCCCTCGATACTTTGAGGCTGCCTGCGTAGACGGCGACCTGGGTTGGCCGCGAGCTCCACTCGCAAAGCCAGGCCACGAGTTTGACCTCATTTTCTTTTCTTTTTCCTTGTTTTTCTTTTTACTTTTTATTATTATTATTATTATTTCCTTTTTGTTTTTATCTCTTTCCCCCCCGTCTCTCTTCCGTCCGTCTCCCGCACGTCCACGGTCGGTCGTTCGTTCAACCTGCTGGCTGCAGAGCTAGCGAGGCGGGCGTTCGGATGAGAGCAGGGGGGAGAAGGGAGGAGGTGGTTCCCCCCTTCAAATGGAGACGGCGGCCCAAAAGGGAAGAGCAGACGAAGGGGGGACAGGAACAGGTGGTAGCGGTGATGGTTGCACAGCTCGCGCATGGCAAGCGTGCAGCCGAGGAGCGTGGCAGAACAAAAAGAAGCAGCGGCGGCGGCGGCGGACGCGGCGACGGGACAAAACGGTCAAGCCAGCACCATGGCGTTCAGCGAGATGTGAGTGCGTGGCCACCTCGTTGGTCGGCTGGAGGTCGACTGGTGGTCCCCTGGTGTCAGTTAAGCGCCGGCACCCGCATGGTGGGCGCGCCTTTTCTCCGTCTTCAGCCCCTGAACCCTGTCAGCCGTGTGACGATCCCGGGCTATTTACTGCACTGTCTGGCCCCCAACCTTTCAGCCAGAAAAAAGCGGGGGCGCTTTTGTCGGGTTTGCTTTTGCGCTGGCTACTCGCACTGTCACTGTATTCCGCTCCTACCTACCCCCTGTGCTGGCAGCGCAGTGCAGTGTGCAGCGCAGCGTGCAGTGCAAAACGAGTGCGTGCCTCTTTCTTCGCTTCTCTTCTTGGCAGTGGATTTCCTCTTTTGCTTTTTCTTTTTTCTTTCTTTTTTTTTTTTTTTTTTTTTTTTTGGGTAGTTGCTTTTCTTCCGGAGTTGCATACCCTCGCTTCCTTCCTACGCTCCTGCTGCTACCACTGCTACGCTGCACAGGAAGTCAGTCATCATGCAAGTGCTTGCCAAAAAAGAAACCCTCAATCGGGCACCGAAGCTTATCGAGACGAGAGCTGAGACTAGTTGTCGGTGAGTGGGCAGCCTAACCAGCAATGAAATGGGCTATTTCCTTGTTCACCAACCCAGTGGTCTCCTCGGCCTATTGCCCACTTTGAGTCGCTTGTTTTATCTTTCTCCTCAGTCCTCTTTTTTTTTCCTGGACGCCACGCAGAATTCCACGCATCCATGTCGAATCATGTGATGAAAGTGCACCGGGTTGGTCGGTCTGGGAAACGAGATCAGTCAGGGAGGGGTGGGCGAAACAGCCCGGCCGAAACCCATTAGTCCCATTAAGCGACCCCAGGAACCCAGCCAGGCCTTCTTGCTTCCCCAGCTGTCAAATGTACTGGGGGAGAAGAAAAAATTACCAGTCGACTATCTACCTATCATCTGCAGCCTTTTGCATTTTTTACATATCTCCCCCGAAAAAGGGGTCACAAGCACAATCCACCCAGGTCTCCCATTTTTTTCGTGCCCGTCATCTTGGCCTTTGGGTCATCCTTTCGCTGGCCAACTGGGTGCAGCGCACGTGCTGTATGTGTAAGAAGGGATCGGGGGCGCAGCCAACAACCAACAGCACCTCAAGTGGGCAACGTGGTTTTTTTTTTTCGTCCGGGATTAGCACCAAGCAGGTGCTCCAATATAGGGATGGTATGGTGTCAATAGGCTCAAATCAGGACACTCGGCGGGTCGGTCGGCCACCAACAATCTCTTCCACCAACACAAGGTGGCAAGTACGTGCAGGTGTGTGTGTGTGTGTGTGTGTGTGCGTGCGTCTTGATGTCACCCTTTCTTCTTTTTTTTTTTTCCTTCTTGGCTTGAAGGATACATGAGGGAGATGGCTGACAACAGCAACGTACATACACGATACACATGCCTCCTAGGCAACCAGCTCCATGCCGTATTTCTCGTATTCTGCCAACCCTAAGAGCCTTGTTCTTCCTTCTCATCCTTCATGATCCCGAGATAGTAACACTACGTCACATCACGGCTGCACATTGCACACACATACACGCGACACACGACACACTCACATATGCACTCAGGCTTACCATTACATTTGCCTTTTTTTGTTTTTTTTTTACTTTGGTTCGCAATGGCCCCCCTCCCCAAGGCAGCTCGACATTGCAGCGGGTCCCATGGTGTCATTCCAACTGCATGATTCCGTGCCATAGCATGCCATGGCTCATACACACACAGACACCATCCATCATACACTCAGCTCCCACAGCCAACCCCCCCCTTCCTATACCATACATACACCTCAGTCTTCTTCTTTTTTTTTTTTGCCGTTTTTCACTTCTCTCACGCCCCATCACACAATTCAGCCTTGTACTCCCCGAGAGGATTCTCATTTCCGCGTGTCACAGCGTCGCCACATCCGCAGCCACGCCCTCTCCTCTCTCCCCCCATTCCCCACGGGACGATGCATCCTTCCCGGCCAACTTGCAAACCGGGGTCTAGCTAGGGTTCTTTTTTGGGGCCGCCTTAATCAAACCATGGCGTTTTTTTTTTTTTACGAGCAAGACGTTCAACAGCCGCAGCGAACTGAGCCCGGCTCCTGTAAGTTCGGCTGCGGCCCGCCCTGCAACCAAGTACACCGCAAAACTTGGACGTAGAGATGCAATAAATAGGAGCAAACCGTGACTTGTTGTCCCACCCGGTGCCACCAACAAATCGCCATAAATATATGTATTTACATGTACATCAAATGATAATCCAATTGAATACAAACCCAGTTTGGTGGCAAAAGGTCCATGACATCACACTAAACCGAACGGAGCCGAATAAGCGCACGGTACCAGAGAGACTGTACCACCTCCGCCATTTGCCGCCAGCTTCGAATCAATGTATGGATAAATTAATACAATATAAATAAAATGAGATAAAATTAAAAATCATCATTTAGACACCATTGCTTTCTTCATTTAATTTCGTTCTTTTTATCATCACATCGAATGTTCCAGGGCAATCGAGTCTTGCAGTAGGCGTTGAAGTGAACAAGACAAAGTCAGTCAGTCACATGGCCACAACCTCTCTCACGGGATGGATGCGTGTATGCACGTAGCATCGCCGTCACATACACACAGACGCGGCCGCCGCCGCCGCCGCCGACATGTCGCCTCCGAATCGTACCTTGAGCCGGATCTGATCTGTCGCAGCCTTGTGGGTCGAGGCGTAGCTGCCTTGGCCCTCCCCTCGTTGTTGCTGTCTGTCTGTTTGCCCATTCAAACCTGGGCCGCCAAAACTGGCCGCTACAGCCACGCTGGCCAGCCAATCGCCCGCCGCGATGCCACTAACACCAAGCAACCCAGCAGGAGAGGGCTGAGAGCTGAAGGCAATGTCCCTCCAATGGGTTCAATCCCTTCTCCCTTTTTTCCCTTTTCTTTTTCGCTGCCTTCTCCCTCCAGTTGTCCTTTTTTGCCCCCCTTGTTCTCTCCTTTTCCCTTGCCCGAAGCCTTGGTTTGCTCCCCAGAGTTTCACCATTGGCTCTACACCGCCCCATCCTCGGCTCAGCCTCAGGCGGGCCATCACCACTTTCGGCCCTTTCAGTACAACAACACCGTCCTCTCCTCTCTCAGCTCAGCTCAGCTCCGCTCCGCTCTGCACTCAGCCATGCTCTACGCTCTCAGCTTTGATCCTCTGGAGTCCGAGTGGCTCAACTACTCGGCTGCATTAACGGGCTGGACAAAACACGAGAAGGAAGCAACCCAATCTCACTAGGCGAAGCCCGCCGAACTTCATCAAACATATCACCAACACAGCATGACAGTCATCACAGCACAGCCGAATCATGGACATCTAAGCTCAATTTCGTAAAATAAGCCAATCCGTTCCGGGTACTGCAAAGCCATTTCCGTGCCGCTCCATTCTTTGTTCACGGTCTTTGAATTCCAATCTGGATCATCATCCTATATTTCATTGCAATCCTCGACCTCACCGCTGTCCCCTCATTGTCGTCGATATTGTACATTGTCAGCTATTACAGTGCCCTTCCACTTTTGGCTCCCGACGTGCTTCTCATCATCCCCTTTCACCTCAACTTAATGTAGAAGACTTCTTTTCTTTTTTTTTTCCTCATTTTGTGGGTTTTCGTCTTTTCCCTCTGTGCCAACCTCTTTTTCGGGTCTATATTGCTAAATTCCATCCCCAACCAAGAGAAGAAGAAAAAAAACCATAAAAACGAATGACAACCTGTGCCATGTATGCATTATTCAATCAAAATTAATCATTGGAGGGCGAGTTAGGAGAGCTGCGTAGTTTGTTAGATAAAATAGTTGACCGAGATAATCAATGTGTACTCACTATTGGTTTCCAGACGTTCCCGGACCAGGGGTCCGAGGAGAGAAAGAGGGGGACGTAGGCGAATAGCTTGGGCTAGTTGGAGAATGCTGTGTCCCAGGGCTCCTCTGGAAGCTTGGGCTAGTTGGAGAGTACGCTTCAGGAGAAGTTGGAGACCAAGTTGGAGACGCCGGCGAGTAGGAAGGCGACGTAGGTCCGCCTGCATGCAGGTTTGGCGAGGCAGGGCTGTAGTTGGGGCTCGCAGGAGAGTAGCTCGGAGACGTGGGAGAGTTGAACTGGGCTGGCGACGTCGGCGAGTAGTGTCGAGGCGATGATGGCGATGCAGGTGAGTAGCTCGGCGATGTTGGGCTGTAATTGGGAGAGGCTGGGCTCGTAGGCCGCAACATCGGCGAAGTTGGCGAAAACGATGGTGACGATGGGCTAAACGAAGGCGATGTGGCGTACCTGCCAATTCCACCATCGATGAGAGGGGAAGTGGGAGAGTAGCCAGCGTTGGGTGACGAGGGAGAATATCCTCCCATGCCAGAGCTGAAGGGAGATGTGGGCGATGTGCTGAAAGGGCTCGTCGCACCACGCACCGAGTATGGGCTCCTCGAACCCATGCCGCCAAAACCACCACCACCATACTCGGTTCCGAAGCCTGCAGGAGTATCGGATCCCGCGTTCTGAATGGGCGAGAAGTTTCCAGCCGCAGGCGAGCTGAGACTGAGGTAACCTGAGTCTGCCATAGGTGATCCAGTGTCGTAAGGAGTAGCAGCGCCTTCGCCTTGTCCATCCTTGACTGGCATACCAGGCATAAGGCCCATGCGAGAGTTGTCCGAGATGACAGTCTCGAGCATCTTTGGGTCCAGGAGGACATCAAAGTTGCCGGTTCCCATGGGCGCCATCTGACCCAGCATGACGTTTTCGGAGATACCTCGACAGTCATCGAGTTCACCTGTCGCTGCTGCCTCCAGGAGAATTTCCACAGTCTCCTCGAATGAACAACGCATCAGGGCACCTGTGTCAGCACGGTTGATACCGTGTCGTGTAACAGCCGAAATGACACCACGGTACGTCATTACGTCGACGAGGAGCGCAATGTGACGATGGTTGACATAAGAACCGTCGAAAGCCAACACATTGGTCAACTCCTTCACCAAAGCGGATCGAGCAGCTTCGATACCAAACACCTCGACAATCTGGTACAGGTCGTTGGTGTAGGTGCGGGTGGTATCCACACCGTTAACAGCCAAGACCGCACGCAGAGAGGAACCACTGGTATCCAAGTACCACTGTGTGCATCGCTCGTCATTTTTGATAGCGAGCAGAGCGCCATCGTTGCCTTCGACCAATCGGGTACCCTTGGTAAGGAAAGCTCGTTCAACACCAGGTACACCACGAAGAGTCAAGGTATCAAGAAGATGGGCCTCAAGGCGCTTCAACATGACATCATCCTCAATCTTGGCGTCACCGTCGTCATCCTTGTCACCGGCAGAAACGGTTCGGACACGAATGACTTGCTCATCAGCGTTGTTGTCACTGAAAATGACTGCAAGATCGTTGGGGTATTCTTCCTTGATACGCTGAGCCACATCATCAATTCTGATTTCCTTATCGAGCATCTTTTGTCGATCAAGTGTGATACGGAGGAGCCACCTCGACTGTTGATCGATGGTGTCCTGAGAATCGTCAGGAATCAAAAAGTACGATTCAACCATATCCACATCCTCAGGAATGTTGGTGGCCTGAATGTCAGGATCGTAGTAAATCTCAGTGACAGCAGTGACTGATCGCAGGTTGGTGTATTCGACCATACTTCGCAGCTTCTTTGCCTGTTCCTGCTTGGCTAGATGCTCGTTCAGATACACAGCCATGCTGGGCGTCTTGATGTTCTTGGCCAAGTTCAGAATTTCCTTGAGACGAGGCACACCGAGGGTGACGTTCTTGGAAGACACACCAGCAAAGTGGAAGGTGTTCAGTGTCATCTGGGTGGCAGGCTCTCCAATGGACTGCGCAGCCAAAACACCAACCATTTCACCAGGGTTAACAAAGGCTCGGTCCCAACGGTTCCGAAGTTCACCCAGGATGTGGTCGAAGGCAAGCTTGTTCAGACGATGCTCCTTGACAATCTCCTTGAAGGCTAGTCGAGAGCGAACCAAGGCCTTGAACAGGATGGTGGCATTCGCATCAGCCTCATGGGAGATGGGATCAGTACCACGAACGATGGTAATGTGACTGAGCAAGTTCTGAACAGCAACAATGACGTCAGATGGTCGAAGGTTGCTTCGGTCATTGGCCTTGACGTTGAAAACACGCTTGGCTGACTCGATGACTCGGCCAATGTTGAGGGGAAGTTGCATCATCTCATCATTCATCTTGGCCTTGTTGATTCTTCGCACGACGCGGCGATCAGAGACCAGCGCATCCCACTCAGCATCGAGGAGGGCCATAGAAGGCTTGTCTCCAGTCAACTCGTTACCATATTCGTAGTCATTCTTGAACCAGTCAGGGGGGCTAGCAAGATCAAGTCTGTACTTCTTCTCAAACGCAGAATCAGACATGTTCAGAGTGCCCATTTTCTGTTTCTCAATGCACATGGCATCGAGACCATCTTCACCATAAAGGAACTGCACGATGTCTCCCAAGGAGTTTCGCACGGTTCCATCATATCGAGCGCTCAAATCTTCCAGCGCCTTAACCAGTCGACGCTGGATGTAACCAGTTTCTGCAGTCTTGACAGCAGTATCAATCAAACCTTCACGACCAGCCATGGCGTGGAAGAAGAACTCTGAAGGCGTGAGGCCACGAAGATAAGAGTTCTCCACGAAACCACGAGCTTCGGGAGAGTAATCATCTTTGGTGAAGTGGGGAAGGGTGCGGTACTTGAATCCGAACGGAATACGCTTACCCTCCACAATCTGCTGACCGACCAGGGCAGTCATCTGCGAGATGTTGATGGAGGAACCCTTGGAACCCGAAGAGGCCATGGTAACAGCGTTGTTGGAATCCTTCAAACTCTTCTGCGTGGTTGTACCAGCCTTATCACGAGCCTGGTTCAGAGCCATAGATACCTTGTTTTCGAAGGTGGCACGGACATTCATACCAGGAAGAGCTTCAAGCTCGTTGGCGGTAGCCATTGCAGTCAGTCTTGCGACTTCAGCCTTTTCCTCATCAATATGGACCTGGACCTTTTCAATGGTCGCCTTATCAGGAATAGTATCACCGATACCAATACTGTGTCCCTCTTGCAACAGCCAGTACGTCACAACTTGCTGCACACCATTCAGGAAAGCCATGGCTCCGTCTGGGCCCAGCTCGTTGTACGAAAGATGCACAATACCACCAGCAGCGGCACCCACAAATTTCTTTGTCAACAAGCCAAACATGAGGTGGCCAGCCTGAATCAGAAGACCCTCATCCCTAAGAGGGTTGGGCGACTTGTCATCAGGAGCGCTATGCAAGCTCACTTCTTTAGGGATGACCATGCTAATAAGTTGCTTGCCAGTCCAGCGGGGTCGTGGCTTGAAGATGGCGGGCTGAGGAATAATACCATCCCAACCAGGAACCCAGAGCATGAGGTTCATGATCTGCTTCTTGTCTAGGAAAGTATCTCGTCGGCAAAGCTTGTATACACCAGCCAAACTGTCCTGGACAATACCCATCAGGGGACCGTTCTTTTGAGGCGAGACGATATTCAAAGGCACCAGACACAGTTCTCTGACCTCAGCACGAGTTTCCTCGCTCTGGGGAACGTGCAAGTTCATCTCATCACCGTCGAAATCGGCGTTGTAAGGAGATGTGACGGACAAGTTCAATCGGAAAGTAGAATAAGGCATAACACGAACACGATGACCCATCATAGATTCCTTATGCAGCGAAGGCTGACGATTGAAGATGATGTAGTCGCCGTCCATCAAGTGACGTTCAACCTTCCAGCCATATTCTAGAGAAATCTGCGCCGCCCGTCTGTGGTGTCGAAGATCGATTCTTGTACCATCAGATCGGATAACATACTTGGCTCCGGGGTGTTCATTAGGTCCATTTTCCACAAGCTGGTGCAGTTTGCCGATGTTGTATGGCGTCACGGTTTCAGGATAAGTCAGGGTCCTAGCAATACTGCGAGGGACACCGACTTCGTGAAGAGAAAGGTTGGCATCACCAGTAATGACGGTACGAGCAGAGAAATCGACTCGCTTTCCCATCAAGTTACCTCGAAGACGACCTTCCTTACCCTTTAGACGGGCACGGATGGCCTTGACGGGACGACCACTCTTTTGCAGCGCACGCGGCTGTCCAGCAATGTCATTGTCCATGTAGGTGGCTACATGATACTGAAGCAACTCCTCAAAGTCTCTAGCAATGTGTGCAGGAGATCCTTCACGAATAGCCTGCTTGACATTACCGTTGGCACGGATGATATCGCCAAGCTTGTAGGTCAAATCATCTTCGTTACGCATACCAGTACCAGTACCATCCATTGAGATACTGGGTCTGACGGGAGGTGGCGGTACTGGAAGCACAGTCAAAATCATCCACTCAGGTCGAGCATAGTCCGAGTTAAGACCCATGTTGATGAGGTCAGTCTCTGTAATTCTTCGAAGAATGTTGTGAGCCATCTCGGGGGTGATGGGGGTGGTTTCTCGTCGCTTCGCGCCGTCTTCCTGGGCAACATCGAAAGCAGCCTTGAGCTGGAGGGCCGCCTGGCGGACGTTGGGTTGCACGTTACCACAGCCGCCGTGGTTCTCGACTTGGGCAGGCTTCATGCCTGGGGCGTATTCCTCGTCTTTGTTCTTCTCGTTCCTGTCTTCGTTCTCGCATCTGCGCTTCTTCTTGCATACTTCCCAAACGCGGTTGAAGCGAACTTTTGGGTCTCGTGTGCCAATAGCAGCAGCAAATTCGGGATCACTCTGAGAAATTTAGTTAGCGTCCAATAGGCCATTGAGCTTCATGGAGTGAGTAGACCAACTTTATCGGCCAACACCTTGCTGCAGTTGTGGCAGACAATCTCCAGGATCTTCTTGACCTTCTTGATGAAGCCAGGGTGATAGACGGGTTTCGCGAGTTCGATGTGACCGAAATGACCTGGGCACTCGCCCATGGCCTGTGTGCAGGTCTTGCATCTGAACTGGCGATCGATGGAGCCTAGGAGAGGATCGTTCAGACCGCCATCGCGTGGCTTGGTCTTGTTCTCCTCCATCGTCTCGGGGTAGAGAATGTGGCAGACACTCATATTCTTGATCTCTTCTGGAGACATCAAGCCGAACTGAATCTCTTCCACAGTCTTGAGCGGAGCGCTCGAGTGGGTGAAGTAGAGGTTCGCCATGGTGGCAGTTGGTGCTAAGTCTGACGTGGAGGTGAAAAAAAGGAGCGAAAAGCGAGAGCGTAGGTCAAGACGCGCGCCAACACGCAGCGAACCGCGAAAAGTCGAAAAAAATTAGAAGGAAGTGCGAAAAGGCAAATTCTATATCGCAACAAGTCGCTAAATCGATGGTAAAAGCCGTCAAAGGCGAATTATGGATGGCGCTCAGCGGCAACGCCTGTCCTGGCCTACGGCCCAGGAGAACCTCAGGCTGGTCTCCCCCGTCGCCGCCACCTCGAAAGTCGCGAAAGATCGAAAGTCGCGCCGGACGCTCGTCGTGTGTCGGTCGTAGATGTGCTTCAAGACGTTGCGCGCGATGCCCGACGCGCGTGGTGATGACTTTGTGCTGGGGGCAAAGTTTTGTCGTGGTTGAGGCGAGAGGGTCGGAGGAAGCCTGAAAGAATCTGGACTTGAGGCGGCTGGCGGACAGCGATGGCGCTAAGCCACATGTGGAAACTAGGACCTCCCTACAGCTACATAAGTATTGCCTCAGGCAGCCACATCGCCAAGTATCCAAGACTTTCCGAGCACGCTCTCACGTGCTGACTAAAACAGTGATCTGGTACAACCCCTGCAAAATACGCGACAGTTTCGCGCTGATTTTTCTGTCGCCTCCCTGCTGCTATCACGCGAGTCAAGTACTAGTACTTCCTAATCTCCCAGCGCGGGCGGGCTGTACAGCACGCCGATGACTCAAATCCCTGCTCCTACGCGCAATGCCTACCAATGGCTGCGCACTGGAAAAGCTTTTTACGACAATGGCCACATGCAGCAACCCTGATTCCGCCCAGACGAAACAATAACGCTTTGTCGCATCGCAATGCGACCGCTGGTCTCATTCATTATGCGAACCGCAGCCACGTCAGTGCGATGCGCGACCTGGCTAATTGCGACGCTAGCTAGCTAACATAGCTCCATTCATTCACCTGTCCTTTGGCTCCGACAGCTCATCCAGCTTTGTCCAATTATTTGGCGCCGTTTTCTTATCGCTTCCTACTCCTTGTTCCCCTTCCTGTGCTCTTCTTCGTCGCCACTTTCTCGACAGCTTCATCTAAATCGTCTTGGCCCTCCCCTGGACTCCTACGCCTCATAGTTCCAGTAGATACGGCGATAAACTCGTCCTCGCTATCGCTTTCGCCGAGGTTGAATAGTATGGGCATCTGGAAGCTATCGCCATCATCGAGAGCCTTGGAAGGATCAACGGTCAAGACGTCAACATCTTCATCCTCCGCATCCAGTCGTCGCCTATGAATCTCTTCCTGCGCATAGATATCGAACTCGTCCTCCCGCTCAATGTATTCCACATTCTCCTCGACTTCTGCAAAGTCGGGCGCCAGTGCTGACCACTTTTGTGGACTGGTCACGGACCATATGTATATTCGACCTGTTTCCAACCCACATTCCGCCAATAGCGGGCGGGTTGGATGCCAGTCCACTACACCGTGCTCTTCCTTTGGTTCCTTGAGAATGCGGACAAGACTGCCGTGTTTGCTCTCCCAAACATATATTTCGTGATTATTATATGTCGATGCTGCCACATACTCCCCAGTTGAACTGAATGTGACATGGTTCCAAGACAATTTGTTTACGACATCTTGAAATTTGTTCTCCAAGGGAATTTGCAACGTATCCAAATCTAGATTCTCGGCGGATAGATTAGGTATTCGAAATGAACGTATGATGCGGTCTTGTGAGTTGACGAGCAGCTCTCGGCCTGATTGTGTAGTTCGCATTGTTGTGATAACACCAGAGCAAACCTTGTCTGAATATATGATCTCGTAGGACTTGGCGTCAACAACATTGACACGACCCTTGTTCGTTCCAGCGAGAATGTGATCTCCTGTAATGGTCCAGATCACAGAGGTAGTCATCTGCTTCGCATCTTCTTTGGCTTGTTTCTCTTTCAATGCTGCATCTGCATTCGAATTTGATCTCTTCGGCGCGGAGGGGAGGATATGTTTCAAGTCAACGGGTTCGGTCATGTCGACGACCACGGGTTGCTCTTCGAAGAGCGCGGCCACGAATCGAAGGCTTATTTCCAGTCAGTACCATGCATTAGCTCAGTCTGCAGATCTCACTTACTGGTCCCATGGATGAAGCTCAGCCATGTAAGCTGGGGCGCGAAACCGCACCTCGCGCAACCTCTTGCCGTCCTGGAGATCCCAAAGGATGGCCTTCCAGCCCTGGCAGGTCGAGAGCAGGTACTGACCACATCTGGACCAGCTCAGAAACGTAATGCTCTTGTTGTGGCCCCTCAGTTTCCTTGCCACGCCCATAGTTTCGAGATCCCACACCACGACAGTTCCATCGACTCGGCCGGAGGCAAGGTAGTCGCCTTTGCGGTTGAAGCGCAGGGTCGTCGCATGGCCGGATCGGATCGTGTTCGTGATGACTTCAGGATAATCCTGAAGCAGGTAGTCGTCCGACAGTAGGAGATTCATGGTAACACGATGCGCGATCCTGTGATAGATATTGGTAGTTGGGCACGTCGCGCTCCATCAAAGATGGAGGGGGTGAGGCAGACGAACTCCAAAAATGCAAGCCTCAGCCGCGTTGGAGGCCGAAGCTTGATCTGCAAGGCTGAGCTCCACCAGCGCGGTCGAACAAACGCCCTGGCGTGCAGCTAACTTTCACATGGTCCAAGCGCTTGTTCCCGCTCCCAGTCGCCTGAGGTGCACTAACAATTCCCACCATTGCCCCTCTACATCAGAAACACAGTCACACACTCGCCCCCGCCATCACTGTTTTTCCTTTGCTGGGCTCACGGCGTCCAGAGTCCCAAACATGGCGAATTCCAAGTGGGTTTCTAACTTGGCGTCGGATCTCCCTTTCTCGTATTTAAGTCTAATATTGTCCAAGATTCGAGTATGTCCGTAATTTCGAGACACCCGATGCGCTGCTCCCCAATACTTGGATTGTTATCCGAATAGATGGCCGGGGCTTTACAAAGTAAAACGCCATTCGATTTCCAGACTGTTTTTGAATCTGTGTCGATCTGACGATGAAAAGAATGTGCGCCAAGTATGGCTTTGAGAAGCCAAATGACCGCCGAGCTTTGGATCTCATGAACACAGCAGCCAAGGCCGTTGTAACTGAGATTCCTGAAATCACGATTGCATATGGCGTAAGCGATGAATATAGGTCATAGCCCTTTTCACTATGTTTGGGTTTTCTTTTTTAGTATTGACCCTTCTTCAGCTTTGTTTTCCACAAATCCTGCGAGTTGTTTGAGAGAAGATCCAGGTAAGACATCATGAATGAGTGTTACAAATCAGTCACTAACATCCCCGAAGCAAACTTGTCAGTACTGTTGTTTCGACTTTCACGTCGAATTACATCTACTCTTGGTCAGCGCACTTTCCTGACACGCCTCTCTCTCCCCCACTTCCTTCTTTTGATGGCCGAGCTGTCTGTTACCCTAGCGTTCAGAATCTTCGCGATTACATGAGCTGGCGACAAGTAGACTGTAAGGCATTTCATCCCCATTATACATCAAGACTAACAATGAAGGCCACATTAATAACTTGTATAACACAACATTTTGGTCTTTGATTCAATTAGGAGGACTAGACAACAAGGAAGCGGAGAAAACTCTTGCAGTAAGAGTCTTGGTTGCGTCCATTCAGAACCACTAGCTAACTACCCTAGGGCACCTTGTCTGCGGACAAGAATGAAATCTTGTTTTCCCGTTTCTCCATCAACTACAACAATGAGCCAGAGATTTATAAAAAGGGCAGCGTCGTGTTCCGTGATGTATGCATGCTCTTTCTCCCCCCACGAAGACATAACTGACAAGGGCAGTATGAGCTTGTTGATCCCGACAGCCACAATGTTTCGCAAACAATCGACTCAGTGGCGGAGCCAGTCCAGCAGTCCAAGACGCAAACGGAGAAGGACAAGAAGCGAAGGGCCAAGGCGCGGATTGTTGTAGAACACATGGACATCATCAAGGATGACTTTTGGGACAGGAGACCGTGGATCTTGACAGGGAAGCCTGGCAAGGTTCCAAAAGAGATATGAATAACCGTCTAAACGGGGGTATCATTCAGGAAAGCTATTTACCCAAAACGCCTTGATTATGCCTTCGCAATAAGGATGCGCCGCTCTTTTTTGTTCTATTCCTGCGTGGTCCATCATTTCTCCGCCTCTTTCTTTCTTTGTCTGCGCTTTTCTTCCTTCTTTGCTCGCCTTCGGCGCTTCTCGTCGTCCGCATCGCTCGATTCGGCTGATGATTTTTTCGACTTTTTCAGATTCTTTCGCTCTCGCTTAGCTGCTTTCTCGCGTGCTCGTTCTTCTTTTCGTTTTCGCTTGAGTTCTTTTCTTGCTCTCCTTTCCTCTTTGGTCTCCTTTGCGGGTTTCGGTTCGTTGCTGGACTTCTTCGATGCGTCATCGGAATTCTCCTCCTCTGAAGACTCGGTGCTTGTTGAAGAATCTTTAATCTCAAGCTTGTCTAACGTCCCTTCCAAAAACCCTCCTCGGACAAAGGATGAGTAAACAGAGTATTTCCCGGCATTCCTGTCGAGGGAGTTCAGTTTCCCCGATGTGACAGTCTGCACAACTTTGCCCTTTTTGGAGGTGTCGAGTCCCTTCAGTTGCTCATCGAATGCATTCATCCACCATTGGTCGCTTGTAAAGTGTTGTTTCTGCCCCAGTCCTTGAGTGTTATCCTTGCGCGATAACAGTAACGGTTTTGCAAGGCCAATTGAGTCGTCGGTCTTGTGAAGCGAATGACCAGTTCCGCGCCATCCCTGGGCAGACAGTAGCGCGTGGGCGTTCATCGGTTTGATTGATATTATGTTTCCGCCTAGAACGAGGGGGGGTATCGAAATATTGTGCAAGAAGCAAACGAGCGCATGGAAGTTTACAATGTTGAGTTGACACCGTCCGAGTCGCAATAATTTTTTTAGCGGGGCTAGCCTTATCACGCGCCAGCCTTTCTTATCGCCCAGCCAAGCCGAAATGTCCTACCCTAAAGCAATTCCACACCCGACGTAGCAAAGCATTCGATGCCATTTCTTATTTTAGAACTTGTTTGATGATTTGAGATATAAATTCTTCATGATACATTTTGGTCTTTTATCTGGTTGTTTTCCTTTGTTCTGGGGTCTTTTTCCCTTAAGCTGAATTAACATTGGAACATTCTTAACTAGAACAGTCATTGAATTGGCTTATGACAAACTAGCTTTGACTGCTAAGTGAGATCTCCTTTCAAAGTCACCCTCCCCCGTAAAACACACACTTACAATAAACCCTTGATATATTTTGTCACTAACTTCATTTTGAATGCCACAGAACTATATTGCACTAAGGCATCAACTTGATGACAAAAGTAGAAACTAAAGGCAAACAAGTTAATCTATAAACCATCTTAGTTATTTATTTATATGTTGGTTGGGGATGGTATTGCAAGGTTGGGGAGTACAACTTTTTCAAGGGCTGTACTGCATCCCCTTGGAAATGCAAGTGCCAGTTTGACGCAGCAAACCAAAAAACTGACTTATGCACTGCATTGGCATAGAATGCAGCATGATGAAGTGCTAGATTGCATTGACGTATTAACTTAAGTTGCGTGATGCCGCCTGGGAACTGGCCTGTCGATGACCACAGTGATCTGATTCATCTTCACAACTGTACCTACCACTGGAGGCCTTAGTAATCGATTACTTAGAGAACAAGCTACTGGCGTGAGTTCATAGCACGTCATCGTCGCCGCCACTTCTACACCAGCTGAAAAGGTTTTAAACGTCTGAGCTAGTTCGTCAATGGATGACGTCACGACACCTCGTCAATCTTCGAATACTAGAAAACGATTTAGCACTTCATTTATAGACAGGCCGAATCATCAATCACCGAGGAAATGGAGAGTGAATCTGGAATCCGATGGAAGGGAATGCAAGCCTCCAAGACCACCGGGCACGCGTGCGACTTTTTGTTTTTCATTCCGAAAACTGCGATGTCATTGGTAATATACTTGCTACCACACTATAACTATTGCTAAGGCCTGTAGTTAAGGTAAGGGTGTTGGCAGGCTAAGCGGCCTGGATTGACTGGCATTGGTCTTGGTGAACCAATTGACGAGAGAAAAGCCAACAAAATCGAGTACGAAGAGCAATGTGAGCTTATTGCGAATGAAGGCATAAAACAAAAAGTACTTGTTGTACTGGAATGTGCTTGCTGTTTTCAGCATTGGCTAACCACTGGTGAATCCCAGACTGATTAAGGTATAGTGGCGTGGGAAGATCATATGAATAAGCTTTGGAAGAAGCGTCATGTAGATATCTGGCCGGGCATACTTCACAAAGCGATGGAGATATAGAATATTGTACTGAAAATGGAATAATGCAGACATGAAAAGCTCTCCCAACAATGTCTTTTTTTCTTCTTCTTTTTCCCAGATTGGCTTTGGGCACGTCGGCATTATGGCACGAGCCAAGCGAGGGTTTGGGTTCTGTGTGGGCTTGTTGGAATATCAGTGCTCAGCCTGAGGCATGGTGTTATAAAAAAAGATTCCTTAAATTTCAACTCAAAGATCGAAAACTTGACATCATATTTCCTGAAGCTGCTTGGACATTTTATTTTGGGGGCCAAGGTTTTGATCGACGAGGCTCAGAGGAAGAAGCACGTGATTCCAGCGGTTGCCTGGCGTTTCAGGACAGCCAGCCTCAAATACCACTGAGCCGTCATCGCCTCTGGCATTGAGCGACCTGCATCCCTTTGGAAGTCCTTCCAAAGCACTTTCAAAATCGGGTTGAAAGCGGCCTGCCACCTTTCCCACCGCCGACAAGGTATTCAATGCTCCTCGGCCCGCCCCCTGTAACTGTTCCACAATCGGTGTCATGACGTCGATCGTCCCACAACCTTGATTATGTAGTTCCATCACTGACTCCTGTTTTGCTTAGCCAATGGCCGCAATCTGATATTCTCCATCTAGTAATTCTCATTTGTGAATATCATATGCCTGCTATTCCTGCAGGAAACATCACAATATGGCACCACTGTCTTCCGACCCACGACAGATTGTCATCGCCCTTGACCCTGCCCGCCGGGGCGCTTTATTGAAGCTCGTCAACCAGATCACTTTGTTCATGATCTCTGAGCTTGATGCGTCTGGAAATGAGCTTGGATTGGTGTCGCCAGAACCCCCCAGCGAAGAAGCTGAGGACACCAAGAGCAACGATGGTGCCCCTAAACCCCAAGGTGGGGATTCGCAGGACAAAGACTCCCAAGTGGAGAAGCGTCAACAGCAAGCTCGGAACAAAGGATCTCGACAGGCTCAGAAAATCCAAAAAGCGGCTGTAAAGCACATGAATGAGTGGAAACACGAATTTATGCCCAAACTAGAGGAAATTGTGCGTGTGCCAGATACTGCCAAAATACAGGAAGAGAGACGCAGGCGTACGGATGCCCTGGAGAAAAA
Organism: Calonectria hongkongensis; assembly: GCA_017140755.1. Lineage (NCBI taxonomy): Eukaryota > Fungi > Ascomycota > Sordariomycetes > Hypocreales > Nectriaceae > Calonectria > Calonectria hongkongensis. Next base: position 783,802 of record JAACJA010000026.1, on the reverse strand, counting down.
GAGGCTGGACACACCCGAGGAAGGCGAGCATCTTATCAATTTTGGCGAGGTCAAAATTGACAAATCGAAGGATCTTGCCTCGTTCCAGGAACTTTATGATCCCGTTCCGACGACACTGAAAGAAATTCCCCAGGAAGACAGAAGGGAAGTAATCGCTTGTATTTTGCTTCTTCTTCTCTCAACAGGAAAATACTCGGCTCATTCGCGGGCTCTGGCATTGTATCTTGCTTCTGCCTTAGAAGTAAATCCATCATTCATTGCCCAAGAGGAAGTTGAAATAGCCAAATCTCTTATCGAGTCTGCTTCGGCAGATGACAAAAAGAAGGAGGCCATGTCTGCCGAAGCAGAAGCAGCCAAGCGCCGCCAAGAGAATAAATTCAGCAGATTCTGGAAAGTCGGACTTGCATCTGTCGCTGGAGCTGCTGTTATTGGTGTCACCGGTGGTCTGGCAGCGCCGCTTGTTGCTGGGACCATAGGTGGCATTCTTGGGGGTGTTGGACTGGGAGGAGTAGCGAGCTTCTTAGGTATATTCTGGATGAATGGTGCTCTTGTCGGAGCTTTGTTCGGTGCATATGGAGCTAAAATGACGGTAAGTCATGGAAGGCAAACGTCCTTGAGGATCGTACTGAGTTTCACTCTAGGGCACGATGATGGATGAATATGCGAAAGAAGTTGAAGACTTCCGCTTTATACCACTCAAGGAAGAGTGGGGAAATAGTAAAACTGAGAATCAACAGATAAGACAGGAACATCGTCTCCGAGTTACCATTGGAATCAATGGCTGGTTGGACACAGAGGAGGATATCACCAAACCCTGGAAAGTCATCAACAATGATTCCGAGGTGTTTGCCTTGCGTTATGAGCTAAAGACGCTGATGGCTCTGGGAGCTGCACTACAGGCTCTGGTAAAATCCTGGGCTTGGAACACGCTCAAGCTTGAAATTCTCAAGCGCACTGTGCTCGCAACACTCCTTGCAGCTCTTTGGCCCATCCAAGTAATCACCGCTGCATCCAATGTTGATAACCCGTTCAACCGTGCCTTTAATCGTTCTCGAAAGGCCGGTAGACTTCTTGCGGACGCTCTGATCAACAAGGTCCAAGGCGAACGCCCTGTTACCTTAGTGGGATACTCTCTTGGTGCAGCTACCATACACGCCTGCTTGCAATCTTTGGCTGAGCGAGAAGCCTTTGGCCTCATTGACACCGTTGTTCTCATTGGTGCGCCGGCGCCATCGGCATCTGGCCATTGGCGAACACTGCGCACAGTTGTATCCGGCAAAATTTTTAATGTATACACCGAGAACGACATGATCTTGGGCTTTATGTATAGGGCGCATAGCCTCGCCCTTGGCGTAGCTGGTCTGCAGGCTATTGAGAAGGTCAAGGGTATTGAGAATTTGGACCTGAGCGACGCGGTGAGCGGCCACTTGCGATATCCTAACCTTACCGGCGAGATCTTGCTCAAGTGTGGGTTCCTTGGAACTATGGCGAAGGCAGAGATCGAGAAGGATGAACTGATCAAAATGAAACAAAGTCAAGGTGAGGGGAACCTGATTGATTTTGACCAGGAGCCTTTGCAAAATGCCCAAGACAAACCGCAGTCGCCAAGCTTGATTGAGTTGAACAACGATCTCCGCGATATTAATATCTCGCCACTAGGTCAAGTCTCCTCAACCGAGCCACCTCCCTACGAGGCAAACGAGGCAAAGCCCAGGGAGCTGGATTCGGAGTCTGGAAGCCCACCGCTCCCTCGCCGTCCGACCGGTAAGGATGTGGATGCGTCTCCCCCCTTGCCCCGACGACCGACAGCGGCTTCAAACGACGAACCCACTCCTATCTCAAAGGACCAGGAAAAGGCCGAAGGGCTACCAGCTCTTCCAAGGCGCCCTTCTGCTTGCGCAGCTGACAATTCCCCCGTGACCCAGCAGGCGCGACCTCTAACCCCTGAATCTGATGCAGATGATGACGAGGAGTATCATGGTATCACAATGGTGGACAACGATTCTAGCGATGAGGGTTCCAACGCTCATCACTAAAATAGTTATTAGGTCAATGAGTTGGATAGGAACGTATTAGGCAAGGGGGATTATGTCGGTTAGTTGCTGTTCACATTGTGGTAGTATGGTTGGATGGGTACACGTTCTCGAAGAAGAGGGACAACATGACCTCCTCATGACTGATAGCACAACACACAGTGGATGAACATTGCTCTGTAACTTTGATTCGCTATGGATAAATCACATATCTAATATAGCAATATGAAAAGTCAAATCGTCCAAATGTAACAGATCTCTTTTTTTTTCTCAAGCAACATCGCTTTCGCAACTACCTAGATAGACATTTCAAATCCTTCGCATTACAACTGGTGGATTCTTGGCGAGAGTGGTAAGCAGACGTGGGTTATGGTTATGCTAAAACCGCTTTTTGCTCGCCACGGATAAGGTGTAATAGCAGGTGGGTAGAGAATCAGGAAAAAAAATAGAAGAATATGACGGGGAGGAAATAGCTAATCAACAGAAGGCTAGGATGTGATCCGGAAAGATCTCCTCTCTTGCTCGCTCAAGGTAAAGCGAAATGGTCGAGGCATAAAAATTTGGAAATGGAGTTATTGAGGCTCCTCACTTGTCCCTCCACTTTCCCCCTATCCCTCCTCTCTTGGTCTTTCGAGTGCTCGCGTAACTTTTTTTCTTCTCCCTCTTCTAAGTGGTATCATGTATGTCAAAAAAGAAGGAACAAAATAACAACGAGATGGAACAGGAACTGAAGCGACGGCTGGTATTAGGTGTAGGTGGGCATAGGATGGGTATCTGAAGCCCGACCACATTAACGATGACTGCAAAAGCGGCGAGTTGCGTGACAATGTCCGGAAAATAGGAAATCAGGTTTGCTGAATTATTTCAGCGTCGAGATTGACGAACGGAATGTTTGGTATTTTTATTAACGGCGGGCGGCAGCGGCGGCGGCAGCAGCGTGGGGGCCAGCAGTGCCCTCCATGTTTCCGGTGAGTTCAGCAACACGAGCCTTGATACGAGCAACTCGAGATTCAATTGCTGCGCGAATGATTAGCCATGTTCACATTATGAGAAATACCTGTAAAATCAAACTTACTCTCTTCTCCACTGGTGTTGTCATCGTCGCCATCAACAGAGGGCTTGTTGGTGATGGTACGGGTGAGATCATCGTGCTGGCGAGTGGCAGCGCGCTCAGCAGCGTTCTTGCGAATCTGGGCCCAGCGGTCCTGCACTCCGGGACCGGCGCTCTGGCTAAGCTTCTCCTCAGGCTCATCCTGGGCTGGCTTCGAGGTTTGTTGTCGGGGCTTGCGACCGATCGGGGGAGGAGCAGCGTCATCCTCGTCAGTATCAGGGACGAAAGCTGGCTGGTCTTCAAGAGGACCCTGGTTGAATTGAGACGTCTCCTTGGCGACTTCCTCCTCGGCCTCAGGAGACTTTGCGGCTTCAGCAGGGGTCTCGTCCTCCTCAGCGACTGGGGCTGGGGTGGGTTCGGGGGTCTGGGCGGGAGTAGGAACCTGTTGAACAGGGGGCTCGGGAGTAGGCTGGTCTCGCTTCAACATGTGGTTCACATCAGTGGCGGCATTGTCAGGAAGCTTGGAGCCGCGATTCTTGCGGAACAGCTTGCGGAATCCTCGGCTCTCCTTGGTGTCCTTGGCCGTCTTAGGCTTGGCCTGCTTCTTGTCTTCGGGGCTGACGGGTTCAGGAGTCGCCATGTTATCCCGAGTGACCTGGTCAAAGATGTCATCTTTGGGAGGGGGGGCAGGGCTGACGGGAGGCTCATGCTGCTCCGGAGACTGAATCTCCTCCACAGGCTCAGCTGGAGGCAGTGGCTTCTCCGCCTCGGGCTCCGGGGTTGGGGGGGCTTCCTCCTTAGCAGGCACCTCAGGGGGCTGGTCATGGTCGTTCGTGTCTCCGTTTGTCTGAACATCATCGCCGATACGCTCCGAGGGAACTGGAGACATAGCCATCCCACGACCTGCGTTGGTGTTGGCCATGTAAACATCCTTAATAGATCCCTTGTCGTACTTCTTCACCCATTTCAGCGCCGAGGAAGCTTCGCCGATGATGGCGGGCTGCAAGGTCAGAATGCTGTTGGTCTTCTCCGCGAGCAGATCCGCATCAGTGCGACCACGGCGCTGACCTTGCTGCTGTTGAGCAGCCTGCTTTTTCTCCTGGAGTTCCTGAGCACGCAACTGAGCGGCCTTGGCCTGGATCCTGGCGTGTGTGTCAGGACCAATGCTGGCCTTGCTTCCTCCGTTGGCCGCATTTTCAAGGTTAGACTTTCCAGCCGACTTTCTGCGACCAAGGCCCTTTCCACGCCTTGTCCAAGAGAAGAAGCCCTTCTTCTCCGCAATATAAGCACCCTCCTGGGGTTCGGGAGCAGCACCAGCAATCATTTCTTCCATGACCAACCATCGACCAGCCCTGATCTTTGTCTCAATGATGGTGCATCGACCAAACGCTGATTTTCGCTCAGCAGTCTCTTCAGGGGCGAGACTGGTCATCCAGACCCACCAGAATGCATCGTCGAGCGAAAAGGTGGTGATGCTGGCGAGCTCGCCAGGCTCTAAACTCTGGTCAGATTCAAGGCGGGGTCGGTGGGACTGTGAGCTCTTCTGTCTTGGTGCCATTTCGATAGGGGGAAGGACTTTATCGGGAGGGAGGAGGAGGTTTGGTCGGGAAGCTGAGCCTTCATCAACAAAGCCAGATGAGAGGAAGTCAGCCCAGGAAGGAGTGGTTGGTCTGTCCAAACCATTGCCAGATGCAGGTGTTCTCCTGAGGCCTTCAGGGTGCTTCTGGGCAAAGGCACTTTCGTCATCGTCATCATCCTCATCCAATGTGCTTGCAAAACCGATGTCCTCAAAGCGCGACCAGGAAGCATCGCGCAAGCTGGTCGAGTGCTTTGAACTGGATGCCTGGGACTGGTTGGCGCCAGAAATTGCCTTCAGAACTCGACGACATTCGTCAGTCAGTGCCTGCACAGGATCCTGATACTCGGAGAATTCCTGGAGGGCTCGATCTTCGTCGCGATACTGGAAGTGGTTGGCACGGCGCAAAAGTGCAAATGGCGTGGGTGAAACAGTATCAACAATCATGACAACCTTGTTTGTTGTGGTGTACAGCAGTTCGGGCCGTTGGGGAGGGTATTCTGTCTCCTGGAGGAGCTTCTGGAGAGACATGGGTAGCATAGAGATGCCGCCCACATTCTGCTCGGGAGACATAGAGCGGAGATAAGCAAAGAACATATGGCTCGTAGCATCGGCGGCACTGCGATTGCACAATCAGTATTGGGGGGGTGGAGGGGCTGTCTAAGACAATGGGACTCACCTGAGCCAGGAGTTGTATCCTCCCTCAAATCCCTTCTTGGTATCCTTGTGTTCAAAGGCCCACCAGGCCGCCATTCGAGATAGCTTGCGGCCACTGAGGCCGTTGGTTTTGCCATGGGCTGCAATTGCGGCTATGAGACCAAAGAAGTCGAAAATGATGCGCTGGCGAGCTCCATTCTCGACGCTAATGGGAATGAATGTCTTGAAGGAGTCTCGGGCCATGTTCGAGTCTAAGGTGGGTTGGGTTAGCCACACCGTTGGGTCAGGGGTTGAACGGGCCAACGTTGGAATTCACATACCGAACTCTCCCACCTTGAATAGCTCATATGCGTCCCAGCCAACGATGCCGCCCTGGAGTCTGCTCCAGCACCATTTTGCGACACCAGAGATAACCTATCGTGCATAAAAGTTAGAACATCATGTTACACAAAACCTTGTGCACTGCGCCGTGGACGTACCATAGGTTCGGCCATGCGAAGCTCCTGGAGCAATTGCTCGCCCTGTAGGTGCTGGTGCGTCTGGAAAAAATGTCGGATGAAAGTGCGCACAGCACTGGGATCGGAGGTAGGTCGGAATGGTAGCAGAAGAAAGGGGAGATCGAGAGCTAGCGCAAGGCATGCAATCAGTACACCAGCTTTATATTCAAGTTGCCAGAGGGGAGGATTATGTGGAATACACAGTCCGAGCTCGACATACCTCGTGCCTTCAGCTCCTCAGTGCAACATCGGATCAGTTCGTGAACTTCTTCGGGCTCGACAAACGTTCGCGCCCATGCGTCGGTCCATGTTGGCTTGGCGGGTAGCGAATCGGTGTCGCTGCCCTTCTTCTTTTTGAAGTCCTTGCCCTTAAGGCGGGAGAAGAGACCAGCCATGGCAGGCGGTGGAGGCGTGGATGCGCGTGACGAGGACGAATATTCAGAGGCGGTCGAATTCTGGGCGAAGCAGGAGCAGATTAGAGGAAGGCGGCGGCGTGGTTGCCCTGAAGGCGGCGATGATTTCTCCAGTTCGGCCACCGTGAAGGATTAAAGAGGGCTAAGGGAAAAGCCAAAAGGGTCCCTGTTGCGCGGAAGCAATCAGGGGCTGTTTCCGGGGTCGCGGGGCCGTGCCGTCGTCACAAACAGGCCGCGACGTGGTTGGGTGAACGATGGTACCAGGCGACGTGTAAGTCGTCGTGGGCGTGTAGAGAGCGATCGAGATCGTTCGTGGGCTGCGTCTGGCGTCGGGGGCGCAATACCGGGCGAGGGGTCGTGACCGCGATCGTGACGCTGCTCAGTGCGACAGCAGTGGACGGGGTAAAAAGAAGTTTTGAGTTGAGTCGAGTCGTGGCTCGCTTGTCGAAGAAAATGAAACTGCCGTGGGGGGGACGAAGCTACCACATAAAATGGGCAGCGTCAGCGGAAAAAAAAAAGTATCCAAAAGTCAATAGGTAACAGATATGACCTATGGGCTGAAAATGAGAGAGAAGGAAAATAAGAAAGAATTAAACAAGCCAAGGTCCAATAAACGGACGTAAAAAGGAAGAAGGAGAGGGGAGAAAGGTGACGATGAACGAGGAACACACTGGTAAGGGATCAGACGGACTGGGGGTTTGGAAAGAGGACATGGGACAAGGGACATTCAATATGGGTACATGCATGGGATGGGCTTGGTGGACTGGGACGACCTAAGCAAAGGAGAGCGGCTTTCGCACTCAGGGGCGCGACGGGGATGCGTGACGGCGCGACAAGGTCCTGGGACGGTACGTACAGCGCTAAGATTGGGCGCCGAGCTGGGATTGCAGGCTTGGGACATGGGGGGCCGAGTAGTGCAGTGGTGCGGGCATGGGCCTTTTTTTCTTTTGGGGGGAGTGTCTAGATAGAGACAACCGAAGCGGGCGAGGAGGGGTGACGGCACGGGTGTACAAGGACGACTGCGAGCTGAATGAGATCGATCTGCTGGTTGGACAGCATCTGTGCAGTGACAATCATACAGGCTTTCTGGGCATTTAACCGTGACCACCATACCAGACAATTGAGTTTGTGCTGCTGGGTTTTGCTGCTGGCCTTGATCTCCTGAGTGGGCTGTTTCTAATTACAAGCCTCCTCCGATGTTCATCTGGCTGCAACGTCTCCAACCGAACTAGACAAAGGGAGCACGCCGCGCTACCACGATCAGAATCGCCCGTTAATTCTGTCAGCTCGTCTTGCTCTCCTCCGGCGCTTCTAGCTTCTACACCCCGAGACAGGAGACCTCTGTGCGCTTTGCTTCTGGAACAACCATGATTGCTGAGGGCTGGGGATAGGAGATGCGGCGTAGCACCGCTCGAAACAGAACCAGCTCGCGGACGTGAGAGAAACAGAGACAACACGCTCGGCGGACGTCACCTCCCCCCCACGAGCCCACACCAGTATAATTCGCGGGTTTCACAGGCGCTCACACGCTCCCGCAGAGACTCAACCAGAACGGCTGTGGTTGGCAAAAGGGACTGGGAGGGAACTGATGATGGCGGCGGCATCCTCGGGTGGGCCATGAGCTAGTGGAGGGGCACCAGCCATACAAACGTGTGGTGTGCTGGACTATGTCTAGTCCCTGGCGCCCTGAAATTTTAATTGCGTGGGCGACGGGCTGGCGGGATGCCGTGGTGTAATTTGATGCCAGGGTCCTCCCCTCGCTCGATTGATTGATTGATTTATTCCTGGCTCCTAGCCTCCATTACTGGGTCATGCGGGGACCGGGAACTGCCCTGAGCCAGTCTTGGGGCCAATGTCGATCTCAGCTGGGTTGGGGAGTTTGTTGCATATTTTGTGATGAGAGTAGACTGTGTGAGCTTGGAACAGCAGCGGCCCTGTTTTTTCTTCTCCCACTCTCTATCAACAATACCTGCCGTCTCTGAAGTATGCATCACTCGCATCATAATTTTGATCCGCATTGATGGGCAGCTGTGGATATGGACCATGGAAGCAAAACACAGCCGCAATCAGGATCCGCGACTTTGGTCTCGGAAACGGTGTCTGTTTGGCAACATGGTTGGACGCCGTCGCAACACTAGTTGCTAGGGGACGTGCTCCGGTATCAAGAAGTAAAAAAAAAAAAAAAAAAAAAAAAAAAAAAAAAAAAACCAACATCACACACAACCAGCCTCAATAATAACCGCATCACCTCATCCGCTTCATTTTCTTGGCTGAGATTCCTCTTTTCCCTGCCACAGCTTTTTGGATCCCCCCTCTTTTTATTTTATTATTCCTTCGTTCTCAAGCTCGCTTCTGTGAGTGCCGACATTGCTATCGCTATGTGAACCGCGAGTAAAAAACATTGACAACATGGGGCTACAAACTCAGTATCAATCCCATCTGCGCTGTCCCAAATCATATTACACATGAAGCACATTCATATTTCATAATGAGTCGAGTATACATTCGCGGAACCCTTCTCTAGATCCGAGCAACCAGTCTGCATTTTTAAGCCCGATCTATGGGGAATTAGTCGTCTCTTCCTCCACACTGTTTCAGTCATTCGTGCCCGCCTCAGAAACAGCGCCGTCACAGCGCCACCAGTTCGATTGGCTACCACCGACCCCCCTGTTAATATGAGCTTGCTCGTAAACACCTATCCTCCATCACATCCCGCTGTAGATGTGACGTGGGACGACAAAGATGCTAGAGCGATAAAGTCTATTGTACGGCGTTACGTAGGCCAAAGTTTTGTGATTGCGGATGGCTCCCGATCGAGCGGATGATATGCCCACGCCCCCAGGTCATAGCTGGCTGGCTCTGCTTTTTCAACCCATGCCATTGATTTAGTTGACGGCACAGTTGGAAAGACAGCCTTACGTATTCTTTTTTTTTTAATTTTTTATATTTTTTTTAAACCAGGTTTTCATTGCTTTGGATACTCTTGCGAATGCACTCACGCATAGATTTGCCTAGGATACCCTGTGAACTGCTTCCGTCATATCTTTTCCGGAGCAGTGGGGATGAGGGGCTCCCCCGATGACAGACATGGATGCGTTGGAAACATGGCTCTCGAACGTGATTATTTTTGCCAATCGATGCCCAAGTATAGCAGGCCGACCATATAATTGACCTGGCCAGTTTCTCGGCCCGCAGGTCGTTGGATGAGATGAGTGAACGGAAAAAATAAGCACACTCGCTGCATGAGTTGGCATGGCCAGCGCATCCCCTCCCATTCAGAGCAAGGAGCCTAGCAGCCAGTCAGCATCGTGAGTGGCTGCCACATGCAGGTGCCATCCTTTTCTTTTTTCTTCCGCAAGCTCTCGGGAGTGATCAACGGTGATGTGCTGGCAGCCAGCTGTGGTCCGCTTGGCCGTCCGCCAACCTGACCCTGGGGCGATGGCTTCGTATCTGGATGGATTCCCAAGCCAGCAAATGGATACATCAGCCGCATGTACGAAACGATTCTGTGCGCATGCCGAGCTGCTGGCGCCATACGTCGGATGCAAGTCATGCAGCGCGTTTTACGCTGGTGACGGATCTGGGACGCGGAACGAACAGTACTCTCCGGAAGTCTGTGAGCGTCATCCCGGCTGTCCGTGCCTGACTAGTATGTCTTCTTTGAGGAGATCAGTTGAGAGTCGATGTCCAAGTCCGTGTGCCAGTGTCACCTTCGTCCCATCCCGAGCCTGACCCTGCGTTCAATCCATGATCCTGGTCGCACTGGACTGAACCACGAGCGCCAGTGCTCCACCGCCTTCATGCCTCATGCAGCTGGCCGGGGTTGCATGCATGTGGTTTCTCTGCAACTCTGTCCCACGTTTACGAACGTTTTCGCTGGTCGGATCCGGAACTTGAAACACACTGCGCCGTGGCCCAAAGTGTTGGTTCCCGTTGGTCCACGTTGTTCAGGCCTGGTCTTGTCTTGATCAATAGAGTCTTAGTTCACAATTTGTTGTTGTTGCGGTCAGTCATGAGAGCACACGGATGATCATTCTGTGTTTTGTAGGATAAGAAACAGAGAAATTAAAATATCTTGGGATGAATTCTCAGATTAATTAATTCGGCTGTCTTCCGTCATCAAAAGATGGGGAGGGGCAAATTCGTGACGAAGGACGCCGAAAAGGAAAAAAGAAAAAAAGAAGAAGGCCTTTTTGGTGCATGCGCGTACGTGAGGCGGATTTTGTAGGCACGTGCGGATTTCCGCTCATCTTGGATCTTTCATGCATTCAACTTTGCGGCTGAATATCAGACCACTGGCAGGAAAGACATGAACCAAAATTTTAACCGTGGTTTCTCTTCGGAGATTTCTTTTTCTCACTTTTCATTTCTTATTTGAAAAGCAATTCTGTGCTGAAAGCTAGCTAGACAAGTCCAGATGGTGTCAGCGGGGAATGATCCGGAGCTGTGCTCTCAACACGGACGGCGAGTCGATCCTGGCTTGTCGCCGTTCATTAAGACCATTATGCCGTCCTGGTATAACCTGTTCTTCCCGTCCTCACCGGCGCAGATCTTTGGGGCCGCCGCCAGAATCCATAATTGGTCTTGCCGTTGGCAATATAACCCCACAGGAAAGAAACAGTCATATCCGATAGTTGTTAACGTACCAGCATGAGCAGAGCTGACGTCTGAAATCGTCCCATTCCTATCTTTTATTCCTAATGTATTTCCCATCAACATGTATACAGACTCCTTTCGCAAGCCCCAGATGGCGCTTGTCAATCGCACGTACATTTTGTGAGCCACTTGTCCAAATCCCGCTCGCCCAAGACATACCAAAAGAAACAATAATAATAATGTACAAAGCCACCATTGAAGACATGCCCAAATACGCTAGCTTCCTGAAATTCCGACCATAAAACAAATCACTTCTTGCCTACTTCCTTCTCGGCCAGTTTCAGCGCCTCTTCCAGCGCCTCTTCGTCGTCCTCAAATTCGCTGTCAGCATCATCCGACTTCTTATTTGACTCCTCTTTCTTCTTTGGCGTTGCCTTCTTGGCCTCGCCTTTGCCGTCCTCGCTAGACTTAGCCTCGTCCTCAGGTTCGGCCTCTTCAGCTACGGCCTTGGTGGTGTTGCCTGGAACCAGTGCCCAGTCAATCTCTCCATCTGCACCATATCGCTTGACAAGCCATTCATTAGCCAACTTGAAGTGTTTGCAGTCGAAAAAACCCCTAGCTGCACTCAACGGGCTGGGGTGGACACTCTGCAGAACTAGATGTCGCTGCCGATCAATCTTTTGGACTCGCTTTCCGGCGGGGGTGCCCCAGGCCATGAACGCGACACCTCGCGTGCGTTTTTGTGCCACCAGGTCAATGACCTTTTGCGTGAATCGCTCCCAGCCCCGGTTAGAATGAGAGTTAGCCTCATGGGCTCGTACGGTGAGACATGTATTCAGCATGAGAACACCCTCATCCGCCCATGGTGTAAGCAAACCACCCTTGTTCGGCGGAGCCTCGAATGACGGGTAGTCTTTCTTGAGAGCAATATACATGTTCTTCAGCGACGGCGGGGCTGGGGTCGGGGCTCGGACGGAGAAGGCCAGACCGTGAGCCTGGTTAACGTTGTGATAAGGGTCCTGGCCAACGATGACAACCTTGACGTTGTGGAAAGGCGTATGACGAGACCTGACACACACATGATTAGAACTGGGAATTATTATAGGCGTGATATGGATCTCTTACCATGAGTAGACGTCTTCTTTGGGAGGGAACCATTTTCGTCCAGCCGAAGTCTCTCGGTCCAGGAACCTCTTGAGATCGAGAAATTCCTTTGTAGTGATCTCGTCCTTGAGATGAGCCAACCAGCTATCGTCAAGAGTGTCGATCTCAAGCTTCAACAGGGTTTTCTGCTCCGAAGTGAGGCCCTCAAGCCATTTTGTCTTGTCGAACTTGACGGCAGGGGCAGCAGCACCGGCTGGTTTAGGGGCGGCTCCAAAGAAGCTGGCAATGTTTCCATTGGCCTTAGATTTCTTTGCATCGCCGCCGGCAGGCGCGGCGTTGGCCTTTCGCTTAAGAGTCGACATGATGAGATTCTGCCGGTGGAGACAGCCAAGTGGTCGATGCACAAGGAATCCTCGAAATAAACGAGGAGCTCTAATGACTCGGACCCGGTATGGGATAATCGTGGTAGAGTGTGAGGGACGGGGATTGAAACCGAATTGATGGCACAGAGAGGTGTTTAAGAGGAAAGTAGAGGAGGAATGGTGTGGTAGATTTGCAAAAGTGTGCCGTGAATTTTAATGTACCCCCCAGCCAACGATGTCGGGAATTGAAAGGCGTTGGAGGCTGAGGACGCGTTGCGACGCGGTTAGCTCCTAGTCATTAAACGCGATACCCGTGACTTTCGTGTTCATAGTGGTACTTTCAGCTGCAGCACTTGCATGGGGCAGATATTAGCGACTGGGGCACTGAGCAAAAGCAGCCAGGGCACTGGAACCCGGCTCCTCTCGCTCCAGCTAAAGCTCTTAGTAGCATGTCTAGTGCCGCCAGCTGACGCAGGTGGCCTGTCGCAACGGTACTTTGGGTTTGGTTGAGCAGGTTCACTGAACCTTCTGCTTTGCCAAAAGGAATATGGACAATTTGAGGCGCGAAATATTAGGCAGACACGCGCCATCTCTCCAACCATGTACAAAGAAGCACCTCAAGCTACCTCCATGATTCAGGCAACAGCAATGCACGGGTGTTAAGACCCCGCCATCGCCTCAGAAATAAGTATCGTTGCCAATGACAATCCCATGCCTATCATGATTTCGCTGTGCACTCAATCATGGTATCTTTCACCATCAGCATCTACAATTCCATTTCTGTATCCACTTCCCAATCGACCCGCTCGTGTTCATTGGACAATGTCTGTATAGAATACGATACCCTCATTCCCCGATCGGTGTAAATGAAATCTGTTTCATGGGGGGAGGTTTTCAGCGAGACTTTTGCGAAATTACTATTCGAATCTCTTAAATAAAAAAAAAAGAGCCTCCTATCATCTTCATAATCGAAACTCATAAATCAGATGTGAGACCTTGATCCGTAGCTCGCTGAACCCGGCCATGACTTAGTCAGCTTTCACAAGATGACGCTTTCCCCTTTCTGGACAAGAAGCTCGGACACATTACCTCATGTACGTAGGACGTCTCATCTGGACAGCTGTTACTGGAGATCGCAGCTCAATCCACACCCCGCGAAATCAACATCGGACTGGCGGTACCCTTCCAACTGGGAATCCCGCCATGCCAAGTGCTTCTATCGAATCTTTAGGCACATAGTACTTGCCCAGGATGCGGCAATCGCTCGTCTGGCTGCTGCGTAAGCTAATCACACCATTTAAAATAGACACACGACAGCTACTGACCAGACCTAGTGCTTTGGCAGGCCAGTTCTGGACTTTGTACGAATGCAAAGTACTACCAAGAAACATACACCGAAGACTCGTCTTTTCAACGAGGAGGCCAAAACAAGCATGTAGCATCCCCAGGGACGGACGTGGCGGAGAACCAGAACCGTCATGACGGCCCTCAACCTGGTATGAACACAACGCGGCAAGTGAAAGATCTTATGAACTCACACCTATAGGTTCCGATCTCGTCGAATCAGCTATCATTGAGCTTGGGAAGACACCACAAACATCCCATCTTCGAAAGCGACGACAATCAGGCCTAGTAGGAACAGCGATGCGATACATCGCCAAAGCGATTCCGAGCGGACCGGCAACTGCACCATCACCATCCCACGATACGAATATTAGTGGCCCCCTTCTCAAAGCTGTTCAGTTTCTAGAAGAAGCTGCGCGACAAAACAATTCGGACGCTCTCTATCTTCTCGCACAGATGAACTTCTTCGGCAACTATAGCCACCCGAGGAACCTTGAGGTCGCCTTCAACAACTATCAGCAACTTGCTGCTGTCCACGGAAATACCACCGCACAGTTTATGATGGGTGTTTATTACTCGACAGGACTTGGCGATGTGGTACAGCGCGATCAGGCCAAGGCCCTCCTTTACTACAGCTTTGCCGCTGTTAAGGGCGATGTGCGGGCCAAGATGGCAACCGGGTTCCGACACCATAGTGGAATCGGAACAACAAAGAACTGTGAGGCTGCGGTGAAATACTACAAGAGCGTGGCAGATAAGGTCATCGCCTGGTATCGTGCTGGGCCTCCGGGGGGCCGGTCTTGGGTCCACCAGGCATGGCGCATTTCGGATGATGACGGCGGCATTTACGGAGAAGGGGCCAGCGCTTCCAGTGCTGGCATGAATGCGTACAAAAGCAACCCTGCATCCGATGCAAACGCTGCCATTGACGATGTGATTGAATACTTGGATTTAATGTCTCAAAAGGGTGACTCTAAAGCCTCATACAACTTGGGAAGAATATATTACGATGGTCAGCGGGGCCTGGATCGAAACATTCCTCTAGCTCGGAGATACTTTTTCCTAGTAGCGTCTCGGTACTGGAGAAAGGATGGTCGGGTCCTTGAGAATTACAAGCATGGCATAGAAATGATTGCTTCTAAGGCCGCTGGTTATCTTGGCCGGATGTACTTGAGGGGTGACGGAGTCAACCAAAATTTTGAGCGAGCAAAATTCTGGTTTGAACGTGGCATCTCTCACGGGGACGCTCAGTCTCAGCACGGTCTCGGCTTGATGTTACTCTATGGCTATGGCCAAAAGGAAAATGTGAAGATGGCCATGGAGCTATTCAAGAAGTCGGCTGATCAGGATTATGCGCCAGCCCTTGTCCAGCAGGGACAATTATATCTGGACCAAGGCGGCCAAGACGACGTCAGAATTGCCAATAACTACTTTGAACTTGCAGGCCGACATGGGAATATTGAGGCTCAATACTATATTGCCGAAATGATCCACCATGGTGTTGGACGCGAGAAGCTTTGTGGCGGATCTCTGACTTACTACAAGGCCGTTGCCGAAAAGGCAGAGCCACTGGTGTCATCTTGGGGTGATGCAAATGACGCCTACGAAGCCGGAGACTACGAACTTGCTTTCCTTGAGTATCTCATTGCAGCCGAACAAGGGTATGAAAAGGCCCAAACCAACGTGGCCTACATGCTCGATTCAGTTCAATCCCAATTACCTCTGCCTGCTTGGCTCAATAAATCGACAGAAAGGCACGGCATTTTGGAAAATCCTACACTTGCCCTGATTTATTGGACACGATCATCCAGGCAGTCAAACGTTGATTCGCTTGTGAAGATGGGCGATTACTACTATTATGGCATTGGATCGAAGCCAGACATTTCCAAGGCGGTTCAATGCTACACTGGGGCATCCGATTATTCTCAAAGTGCGCAGGCCCTTTTCAACTTGGGATGGATGCACGAGAATGGAATCGGACTGGTGCAGGACTTTCACCTTGCAAAGAGATATTATGATCACGCCTTGGAGGTAAATGAAGAGGCATACTTGCCAGTGACACTAAGTCTCCTCAAACTTCGGATCCGAAGCGCATGGAACACATTGACACATGGACCTATCCATTCCATCCAAGACGAGCCGAGTGAGTAATGGATCTCGAGACAGTGAACCGAATATTTTAACTAACTAAAGCAGAACCGACAAAGGTCCGATCTCTCTCCGAGTGGATTGCCAATTTCCTTCAAGACGATGCTCTTGTGTACGATGATGAATACTACAGCGGCGAAACCTTGTACGATGACCCTCTTGGCAACGGTGAAGGGTTAAATGAAGATGACGGTGTTTTGGAAAGCTTCCTAATAATTGCAGTCACCTTTGCCCTCGTGTTCCTCCTCTGGTGGCGACAACGCCTGCAGCAGAGGCATTTGCAACAAGAGGACGCACGAAGACAAGAACAGGGCCTCCCCCCAAATCCCCCGCGGGTCATTGTTGGCGATGGAGCGGAAGGGTTTGCAGAGTGGGCAGCAGGAGGTGTGGGGTTGTTGTAAGATGGTTAGGCAATGGGTGTGGGCATTTGCATTTCAGTTTCGAGGAAAGCATTCAAGCGATGGCGTCTTTGGATTGTATTGATAAAGCACGTAGAGGATTCCATATGGTTTCAAGTGCAGTGTTAAAATCAAGATGGCGAGAAACGAAACCCGTGAATGAAGGTGCCCAAAGAGGCAGCCAAAGGGCAAGCCTGCGACAAACAGGTCAGTATCGAGCATGGCGTGTACTGGCATACCAGATGAGCACTTTGAGGTTCGCGGATTCCGGTAGAACAATGAGTGTGAAAGAAGGGAGGGTAGATCAATATTTGCGACAACGGGATGGTGGCTTTGAGACATTGGAAGCATCAGGTTGAGGGCCCGGCATGGGTGTCAGGGATGGGCCAATCTAGCCTGCAAAAAAGAAAAAAGAAGGGTTCGTGGAAAATGCTGTAGTGTACATGGTCATGGTCAGCCCTTGTCAGAGGCTGGGAACATTCGTTATAAGAGGTATTCGATCATTCTGACGCTGGTGGAAGTAGCTGCTGTTAGCTGTCGGCTGGAGCCAAAATTAAGGTCTCGGTATATGCATATACGAGAGTTTTTGCCCTGCATACGAGCTCATCACAAACATGGGCGGATTCTCGGTCTAGCGAGCTCTAGTGCAATAAGGCGGCTATTGTTGGACTTTGCTCGTCTGCTTGTTCTCGCGCCCTGGTCCACACCAGTTGGGCCACAGCTTGAGCCAAGCTGTCGTAGCCTGTCAATGCTTCGCCGACTTGGGAGGCCCACATTCCCCCGGACCTTGAAGGCGTATGAAACCCGCCCCCAGAAGGTGTGCGGCGCCAGTCGCAACAGGAGACGCCGCAACAGCCACGCCTGCTTCGGCAATGCCGTTTTCGCCAGTTTCGCCCTTGACGAAGTGTGTATTTTTACAACGTTGCATCCCGTCAAAATTCAGTCGATATTCGCACAATATTGCGTGTCGCTCTGCTTATCTTTTTATCTTCATATTGCTTTGCTGGAAACACTGTTCCTCTCCTGCGCGCCCGCGCAACCGATGACGAAGCTTTACCACCTCCCCACCAACGAATACACTTTATTGGCAACACGGGCTGCGACCGGGCTCCCTCTTTAAGACCTTACCCCCCTGCCCTCTGGGCTGGTCTAATCACCTGGCCGACACTCTACTTTCTATCCTCAAATCCTACCACATCTTGCGCGCAATGGCGGCGATTGCGAAAAGGGCCATGATCCGGCCTCGCGACGACAACGACGTGTACTACAACGACGGAGTGTACTGGTGGTATAGCGATGTCAGTTGCCATCTGAAACACCATAAAACTTGCCCCAGACACGCATACTGACTGCAGCAGACGGGCGTCATTGTCAAGTGGACAATCTTCCTCGTCATCACCGGCCTCTTCTTCGCTTGGCTCATCGGCGGCTACTTACATGCCAAATCCAGACTTAAAAAGGGCCTAGAGCCCATGGCATATCACAGAGTAAGCAGTGCCCGCAGCAGCATGCTTGCCATCCACGGAATTAACATCTGCGACAGTGCCTTGTCACCCGACGAATGCGAGCCCAGTACGACCCAAATTTCCCTTACAACCAACCAACGTATATAGTATATGGGCCGCCACCACCAAACGGCTACCCGATGTATAACATGCCTCCACCCGTCTATGACCCGAGCCGGCCTCCCATGTATGAGCCTCCAGCAGGAGGAACCAAGGTTGATCCGATGCAAGATAGACAAAGCTATCAACCACCTTCGGGACCCCCACCAGGCTCGACATCGCGATAAGAAACAAAGAAAATGGAAATTGAGCGTGATATTCGAGGTGCGGTTGAATGGATTGGGAAACAACAAGTCGATAACCACGGGTAAATTCAGGGCAGGCAAACATGAATAGCATTAAGTTTGAATAAGTACACTTGCAGTATGTAGATAACGAAAGAAAAAAGAAAGAAAGCATCTATAACAATGTGCGCTACAATCACTTAGCTCCATATCAAGTCAAGAACAATCCGCAACTCCAACTTGCGCCTTGGGTATATCTAGGAGACTGGTAAGTCGCTGTCGTTTAGTCCATTTCCATAGCATCTGGATCATCGCCCTCTGCGGTCATGACGCCTGCATTCTCGATTGGGCTGTTTACGGTTGTCGCTACCTCGTCAATATCCTTACCCTCACGTCGTAGGCGCTGCTGCTCCCTTACACGGCGACGTGATTCAATGATGGCCTTCCGGACGCTGTCCTTTTCCTCGGGCACGGACAACGACTTTGGGTCGCTGTAAAGAACGACTTGCATGCCCGCCAGCTCGCCATCCTTGTTAGCCAGTATCGAAGGGGGTATGCGATTAGCGCGAAGATGCTTCTCAATATCGGGGAGGAAGACGAGCTTGCCGTCGTCGGACTCGCTGTCGGATGAGAGCTCGTCGTCGATATTATAGATGTAGACTTTGTGCTTCGTGTCGTCTAGTTGCATGGTGTCGTCGGGAACGGACGAGTCATTATGCGACGCCGCTGGGGAAGCCGACAAAGTAGGGGTGGGCAGTTCGGGGATGCATGGTGAGGGGGTCTCAACGGGAACATATAGCTTGTTGCCACCTTGCTCTATGGCCGGCATTAGCATGGGACGGGAAAGGTCTAGGAAAAAGAAAAGAAAAGAACGAAAGAAAGTAAAAAGAAGCGTAGTGTTAGAGAGAGAAAAGAATATCAATACGTACCTAGATTCAAGAGACTTAACCGTTTCGATAGGCGCTCATTCTCTTGTGTCTTCGCCTTCCGCTTTCGCCGCAGCCTCGTCGAGGGATCCAGATTGTCGGCAACGTGGGCCGGCGGCGAGACGGAGGAGGGCGATTGCGCTCCGTGCAGCATCATCTGGGCCGATGAATTTCCCCCGCCACTCAAAAAACGCAACTCTGACCACTTTTACATTCAAGTGAGAAAAAGCAACGGCAGACAGCGTGTGCGCATGCACACTTCCCGAGCGAATTGAGTGATTGACCGGATTGGTGGACTTGCCAGCCAAGTTGTCCAGAGTTGAAAGGAGGAGGTCACAAGACACAGACGCAGACGTGCTCTTTTAATTTGGGGGGGATGTGGACGTGCAGCAGTTGCAGCAGAGGCAGCTCGGCCAGGCGCGGGCTATCACGCTGCTGGAGCGCGGGCGCGGGCGGCGGTAGCGGACCTTATGTACTGTTGACTCATTCTTGTAGAAGTTTCTACACCCCGTCGCCACCGCGGCCGCAGCACACAGGGCAACTCCTCCACCCCAGCTCCAGCATCCGAAAACACCCCGCTCCTTCAACCACAACCTCGACGTCGACGTCAACCGCCACTGCGACCCTGCGACGACCCGTTGCACCTCGCGCCCTCTCCCGATTTCTGCTTGCCAACCGCCGGGCCCTTTCGAGTTCCAGTTCCAGCTCCAGCATGGCCGAGCTCCAGTGGCCCGCCGCGCGCGTGCGCAAGACCTTTCTCGAGTACTTCGAGCAGAGGGGCCACACCATAGGTATGAGCATGCCTTCAGCAGTGCGGGCACACCACGCCGCCACCTTTCGCGCTCTTTCGAGTGGCATTGCGATAATCTGCAGTGTCTCTTTTTGGCGATTCATGTTTTCAATGCAAAAATCCATACTGACTACCTTATCTTCGCAGTCCCCTCCTCCTCCGTCGTCCCTCACAATGACCCCACCCTGCTCTTCACCAATGCGGGCATGAACCAGTTCAAGCCCATTTTCCTTGGCACCATTGGCCAGACCGACCCTATGGCAAGCCTCAAGAAGGCTGCCGACACCCAGAAAGTTATCCGTGCCGGTGGAAAGCACAACGATCTCGATGATGTCGGCAAGGACAGCTACCACCACACCTTTTTCGAGATGTTGGGCAATTGGTCCTTTGGCGACTACTTCAAGAAGGAAGCCATCGAAATGGCATGGGAACTTCTTACCAAGGTCTACGGCCTCGATCCCGATCGTCTCTACGTTACATATTTCGAAGGCAACCCCGACCTCAAACTCGAGCCCGATCTGGAAGCAAAGGAGCTGTGGAAGTCCGTTGGCGTTCCCGAGGACCACATCCTCCCCGGTAACATGAAGGACAACTTTTGGGAAATGGGTGACCAAGGCCCTTGCGGTCCCTGCAGTGAGGTTCACTACGACAAAATTGGTGGCCGAAACGCTGCAAGCCTCGTCAACATGGATGACCCCATGGTAGTCGAGATCTGGAACCTGGTTTTCATCCAATTCGATCGCCAAAAGGACAAGAGCCTCAAGTCTCTCCCCGCTAAGCACGTCGATACAGGCATGGGCTACGAAAGACTGGTCTCTGCTCTCCAGGACACCGTTTCCAACTACGCCACCGACTGCTTCGCTCCCCTCTTTAAGCAAATTGAGCAAGTCACCGGTGCCCGCCCATACACTGACAAGTACGGCAAGGACGATGTTGATGGAATTGACACTGCATACCGAGTCGTTGCCGACCACATTCGAACACTATCATTTTCCATTACTGACGGTGCTGTGCCTAACAATGATGGCCGAGGCTACGTTGTTCGACGAGTTCTCCGACGAGGTGTCCGATATGCTCGAAAATACTTCAATGCCGAGATTGGCTCCTTCTTCTCCAAGATTCTGCCTGCTCTTCTTGAGCAGGTGGGTGAGCAGTTCCCCGAGTTGGTAAAGAAGCAGCAGGATCTCGTCGAGATTCTCAATGAAGAAGAGGTCGCTTTTGCCCGCACCCTGGATCGTGGCGAGGCTCAGTTCGAAAAGTACGCTGCCGAGACCGCCAAGAAGGGCTCCAACAAGCTTGATGGCGATGTTGTGTGGCGATTGTACGACACTTTTGGCTTCCCCGTCGATTTGACCCGATTGATGGCTGAGGAGCGAAACCTTGAAATCGACGATAAGGAGGTTGAGGCTGCCAAGATCAAGGCCCGCGAGGCTAGCAAGGCCGTCAAGGAGTCTGTTCAGACTTTCGCCAAGCTCGATGTCCACCAGATTTCCGAGCTGGAGAAGCAGCACCAGACTCCCCGAACCAACGATGACGCCAAGTTTGTCAAGGGTGACAGCAAGGGCAAGGTTCAGTTGATCTATACCGGCACTGGTTTCGCCAAGTCGACCAAGGATATCCCCGAGAACACTGCCATCGGAATTTTGCTCGACAACACGAACTTTTACGCAGAGTCTGGTGGTCAGGTTGCCGACACCGGCCGACTTGTTATTGATGGCGCTGCTTCGTTCAACGTTCTTGATGTCCAAAACTTTGGTGGCTACATCCTCCACAGCGGTTACATTGTGGAGGGCGTGCTTTCAAGTGGTGACGAGGTCATTTGCGAGTATGATGAGCTCCGCCGTGCGCCTATCCGCAACAACCACACCGGAACGCATATTCTGAACCACTCTCTGCGAGAGGTTCTTGGTGATGATATCAACCAGAAGGGGTCTCTTGTTGACGATGACAAGCTTCGATTTGACTTTTCTCACAAGACTGGCGTCAAGTTGGACGAATTGAAGAAGATTGAGGATCTCTCCAACAAGTACATTCGCGACAATGGCAAGGTCTTTGCCAAGGATGTTGATCTTGACCTTGCCCGTCAAATTGAGGGATGCCGTGCTGTCTTCGGCGAGACCTACCCCAACCCTGTCCGTGTTGTCTCCATTGGAAAGGACATTGATACCATGCTTGCTGACCCCAAGAACGCCGAGTGGCGAAAGTACAGCGTGGAATTCTGTGGAGGTACCCACGTTGAGCAAACCGGCCTAATCAAGGACCTCATTATCGTTGAAGAGAGCGGCATTGCCAAGGGTATCCGTCGTATCATTGCTTACACTGGTGAGGCGGCTCATCGGGTCCAGCGCGAGGCTGAGGAGTTTTCCAAGAAGCTCGACGCCCTTGACAAGTTGCCTTTTGGTTCCGAGAAGGAAGCCCAGCTCAAGGCCGTGTCTCAAGAGCTGAGCCAGCTCACCATCTCTACTCTTACCAAGGAAGACTTTAACAAGCGCTTCCAGAAGATCTCTGCTTCGGTTGTCGCCGAGCAAAAGAAGCGACAGAAGGCTGAGGCCAAGACCGCTCTTGACCACGTTCTTAAGCACTTTGAACAAGATAAGGAATCCAAGTGGTTCGTTGGTCGTCTACCCGTCAGTGCCAACCCTAAGGCTCTGACCGAAGTGGTCAAGCACTTCCAAAGCAAGGAGAAAGAGAAGACCATCTACCTGTTTGGTGGTAGCAAGGAGGAGGGCGCCGTCGTCCACGGCGTCTTTGTCGGAAGTGTAAGTCCCATCCTACATTCAATTGGGGAAATTTTAACCAATACTGACTTGATTCGATAGCACCTTGCTTCCCAAGGCGTTACTGCTGAGCACTGGGCTGCATCCGTGTCAGAAGTGATTGGTGGCAAATCTGGTGGTAAGGAGCCCTCGCGACAAGGCCAGGGCACCAAACCCGAGAATATTGACCAAGGAGTTGAGACGGCAACCAAGTGGCTCAGCGAAAAGTTGAAGCTATAGTTGAGTTGCTAAATAAATAGAAAGCAAAAGAAAAAGAAAAAAAAGGGAAACGTCGGAAAAAACATTTCAAACGTGTTATTGCTCTTAGTAAGAGTTTGGGAGAATTCAGGTCATGTAGCTGGAACGGCCGAGAGCCTGGGCAAACAATCAATGGGAAAATATAGAATTCTAGTAAAACAAAAGCGTCATGAGAATCTTGAGCGACAATTGTTTTTTCCCAGTCATTGCTGGCGGTTCCATAGCGGGGTATATTCTTTTATACGCGAAATGTACAGGTTCTTTTTTGTCCAGGTTCTCATCTATCGTTATACAGTTACAAGCACACTAGCGTTGCGGTAATGCGAGATGAGGGGGTTCTCGCCGCTTCGCGTCTCTGTATCCTCCACGTACGCCCACTTGCGCATGAAGTCGCCGTGGGACATGACCCGCGTCAACTTGCCTGTGATGGCGCGGTAAATGGCCTCGGTGATGCGGAAATCGGTGGGGAAAAGGATATCAAAGTAACCTTGGTGGACCTGTAGTGTAAAAAATGTCAGCGAGAGCACGGCTTTCCTTGGATCTGGGCTTTGGCTTACCAAGGGAGTCGTCACAGGCACCATGCGACGCTTGTATCGGGTCTGCACGACGGGGGCATTGAGCCCCTTGACAGCCTCGGGAAGCCAATCGAAATCAGAGGTGACGAGGCGATGAGCTGGGAAGTGCTTTTCGAGGACGTCAAAGAATTGCATGACGCGGGTGGGGATGAACTCTGGATCTGAGAGGTTGGCAGCAAAAGGCATCTTCGTCGAGAGGAATCGCAGAGCAGCATTGGTAGGGTACGGCTTCGGGTAGTTGCCGCCAGTGGCAGCATGGCGGACGCGGAAGAAGCGGGCAGCGATAGGGTCGAGCTCTCGGACGTAGAACTCGTAAAAGTCGCCGTCGCCGTCGATAAGGACGTGGCCTTGCAGCGGCTCCTCAGTGCTGACGTCGTAACGAATACAGTCGTGAGAGAAGTTGTCAAAGACTTCCATGGCTAAGAAGAAGCAAGGCGACGGAACGTACTGGTCCCAATCAAAGATGGAGCGGTTGATGATTTCCACCTTGTCCGCATGACCCCGCGATTCGGCCGTCGAGAGCAAGTGGTGGTTCTGCAGCGCGGCGAGGGACGACGAAATCTCGATAATGTTGTACTTTGTGCGAGCGTAGACCTGAGGGTCAACCTCGCGGATATAGTCGAGGACGTTGAGCATGAGGGTACCACGGCCAGCACCCATTTCGTAGAGAAGCAGATCGTGGTACGGATACGTCGTCAGGCGGTAGTTGGAGACGAGGTAGCGGGCAATGGCCTCGCCGTAGTAAGGGCGGAACATCTCTGTCGGTGTGTGCCACAGCTGGCGCGTCGGGTTCTCGCCTTCATGGTCGTCGAGCAGGTCCTCGAACTCGGTGTAGCGCTCGCCAAGAATGGACTGGAACTCGATCTCATCGCGCATTGTCGGGAAATCGAACGGCTCGCCGGGACTGAAAATGACCGCCTGCTTGGAGAAGTAGCCGTAGTGGGGGTTGTATAGACTGTCTGTGTGTCATGGGTTAGGAATTTACATCAATTCCTCTTCGAATTGGGTGCAGGACTCACCATCAATGAAGTCTCGCAGCAGCATCTTGACCTTTCGGGGCCGCTCAGTGCGCTGCTTGAGCTCAGGCAGCGTAATGTATGGGTACTCTGCGAATTCGGCGGAACGATCCTCGGGGAGGATGCTCGTTCGCATCTGCCATCGGCTCTCGTTTGTCTTCATGCCACGATCGCGAGAGGGCCGGGCGACGTAGGACCGGGTCTGGTGGTGGCCCTGGCCATGATGGTGAGGGCGGCCATGGGCCAAGGCGAGCTTGTCGCCGGTTCGCAACGAGTGCTGGAGCTGGCCCTGGCAGCCTCGAGGGCGGTGGCGGAACAGCTGGCGAAAGAGCTGCGTCACAATGGGAGAGTCCATGCTACCTCTTTACTGGCGAAGGGGATGTCGGCACCAGCGGCGGCATCATGGATGGCACTGGGGGGTCGGAATTTGAGAACCCATTTACTATGGGCGAATAGCAGGATGGGGGCCTAGCTTTCGCGGTTGCCGGGAGTACCTCGGGCGAGCATGGAGGTTTTTCTGCTCAACGGAAACACGGCGATTCGCCAGAGCCCCAGACGTCAATCATACGAGCCATTTCCTATTGGGGCAGTCTGGACTTGATCGAGCGCCATCTTGCTCAAACGAGATCAAACATCAGGAACGAAAATCAATCAATAGCAAGGCCTAAACCACAACAGCAATGTGAGGGAACTTCCCATGTACCATACACTCCTTCTGGTATTCAGCTTCATAGGTATATGAGCCTCATGTGGTTGGCCGAATCACCATCAAATAGACACTTTGGCCGAGTGGTTAAGGCGATGCCCTGCTATCACAGCATATCAAGGCATTGTGTTCGCACGCGCAGGTTCGAATCCTGCAGGTGTCGCTGCTTTCTTTTTGGCCATGTTGCTGTTGTTTTGGTGGCTTTGGCTGATCTTTTTGCTGGACCGATTTCACACCTACCCTCAAGCGCGGCAAGTGAGGAACCAGAATGCAACCAGTAAAGCGCTGTTGCTAGTGCCATTTTTTGTAGTAACCTGAACATGTTGCCACTTGGGAGATGTGGTTGGCAGGAGTCAGTCTCTTCAGAGTTAGTCGAACATGAGTTGACTATTGCAGATCGACTAAGTAGTGTCGTCGGGCCCATTTGCTAAGTTACTGTCTTGGTAGAAGAAGCATATAATTATTACTCGGTCCACAAAGCTGATCGCCAAAACAACATGTAAACATGCCATTCACCTCTAAAGACTCAATAAATAATATTTTATTACATGTACTTATAACAGTTAATTAAATTGCCCATGGTCGAAATCATGATACAATTTGCACCATCTTGTGTTCGCTGCTGAGGGCCGTAGAGCTAGCTCCACAGTGTGGGATGACGACATCATTATGCACGGCCGGGTTTTCGCACACTTGATACTTGCCTCAAAGAAAGCCATTCATTGGTGATGCGAGCCGCGCTGGACTGATCGCAACGGCATAGAAAGGGTGCAATGGCGCTCAGCGACCATCCAAAGACATACGGCACCGCCGCCATTGCCTTTGCCTTTACGGCCGGGGTCCTGGTGACTCTTGGCTTGAAAGACTTTTATCCCGACCTCGAGCGTCGCTACCAGCGCAAGCGCCGCTCGCGAGACATCGGCGGCGACGATCGCCGGGAGGGCCTCCTCGGGAGCACGCCTCTCAAGCTGGAGGACCATGAGCCGTCAGAATATTTACAAGCCATACGGCGCGATGTGAGCGTTGGCGAGGGCATCGAGGCGACGATAGGCAACACGCCACTCATCAAGATTCACTCGCTCTCCGAGGCCACGGGCCGCACCATCCTGGCCAAGGCCGAGTTCCTCAACGGCGCGGGCAACAGCCCCAAGGATCGCGTGGCCCTCAACATGATGCGCGAGGCCGAGGCGCGGGGCCTGCTGGTGCCGCACCGGGGCGACACCGTCTACGAGGGCACCGTGGGCAGCACCGGCATCTCGCTGGCGACGCTCGCCCGCGCAAAGGGCTACCGCGCCCACATCTGCATGCCCGACGACATGGCCATGGAGAAGTCGGACCTCCTGCTCCAGCTCGGCGCCACCGTCGAGCGGGTCCCCGTTGCGCCCATCACCAGCCCGGGGCACTTTGTCAACCTGGCCCGGCGCCACGCCGCCGAGCACGCCGACAAGCACGCCGACGGCAGCCGGGGCTTCTTCGCCAACCAGTTCGAGGCCGATGCTAACTGGCAGGCGCACTTCCGCACCACGGGCCCCGAGATCTGGCGGCAGACGGGCGGCGGCAACCTGGACGCCTTCGTGGCCGGCGCCGGGACGGGGGGCACCGTGTCCGGCGTTGCCAAGTACCTCAAGGAGGAGCGGAAGCTGGCGGACCTCAAGGTCGTGCTCGCCGACCCCCAGGGGAGCGGTCTCTACAACAAGGTGCGCCACGGCGTCATGTACTCGTCGACGGAGCGCGAGGGCACCCGCCGCCGCCAGCAGGTCGACACCATGGTGGAAGGCATCGGCATCACCCGGCTGACGCACAACTTCGAGACGGGCCGGGAGCTCCTCGACGACGCCGTGAGGGTCACGGACGAGCAGGCGTGCAAGATGGCGCGGTGGCTGGTGGAGCACGACGGCATATTCATCGGGAGCAGCAGCGCCGTCAACTGCACGGCCGCAGTTGTCACGGCCATGACGCTGCCCCCCGGGAGCACCGTCGTCACCATCCTGTGTGATTCGGGGTCCCGTCACCTCAGCAAGTTTTGGAAGCACATCAAGGAGATGGGACGTGAAGGCAACGAAGAGGCGTCCGACTTGTTTTTGGAGCTAGGGATACCCAAATAAAAAAAAAAAGAACAAAAAACGTAAAGAGAAAAAAAAAACATCAAGAGGACCAAGAGTAATTGGCGCAAAGAAAAAAAGTGTGTACAAGAAGCAAAGTAGAGGCAGCGGACCCTGGACCGTGTCTCTCAGAGACCATCCATCATCTTGCAAATCACTCGACAAACCGAGCCGTGTGGGTTGAACGGTGGATCGAGATGACTGAAAAGGCCATCTCGACATGACATTAAGAGAGAAAGGTATATCGCGCGCCCGTAGTTTTTTCGTTCTTGGTACAAGTCAAGCCACCACTCCGTTTCCCGTGAACTCCATAAAACCCCCCGTGATATCGCACCGCAGTCCCAAGTAATCCCCTGCTGTGCGAAATGAAACGCCGCCCCAAACAACCGCTCACGAGAACTATCGGGTAGTGTTAGCCTTGCTGTGCTTGCTGAGCCATGGGGGTAACTTGTGATACTAACCTTCCATCGATGTCCACAAGCCATACACTCGCAGAAAGTCGTCATAGGTTCATCAGCAGCTCGCGTCTGCGCCTGTGTGTAGCTGACCTTCTTCTGCTTGCAGCGACCGCACTCCAGACTCTCGCTGATACTCTTCTCGGCCATGGGGACCTGCGCCTTCTTCATGTTCTCCTTCTCCAGCTCAATCTCCTTCTTGCGCTGGTCCTCGCTCTTCAAGTCATCGTCCGTCATGCCGACAAACTTCTCGGCAGACACCTCTCCTGACATGACGCGGCGTCCCAGTTCCCTGTTTGACTTGTTCTTGAGGTTGGAGAAGAGCGATCGGATCTTCTTCTTGTACTCGGCGCCTTCTCCCTTGAAAAGGCTGAAGGCAGCGTGTTCTACGGAAACAGCCTTGGCAATAACGTCGGACTCGGCGGCAGTCGATCGGTAGGCGAGACCATTGTAGATGAGACCGATGCACTGGTTGCGAGTGTTGGAGTCGGTGCGCTTGATGTCCACGCCATCGCTATCAAACTTGCGCTTCTCAGGGTCACCCTTGAAGGCCTTCTTGGCACCACCACCGCCGCCGCCGGACGATGAGGGAGGAGCGGGAGATGATGTGGGAGCTGGGGCGGGTGAGCCCTTCTTGGAGCTTTGAAGCTTCGAGTTCTTCTCCTTCTCGACAAGCTTCTTCCACTTGATGACGAGCTCGGATGCGGCGCGGGCAATCTCCTTGTTGGGGTTTGATCGAAGCTTTCCGACAAAGACACCAGCGCGAGTAGCCTATCCGATCAACAAGGTTAGAAAAAAATAAGCAGGCGACAGCGTAGCGCAACGGGTCAATAGGGTTTAGCATGCGAGCCTCGTCCACTTGCGGTTCCAACTATTTCGATGCGCGCGCAAGCGGGAGGGCGAGCAGGCGACAAACGATAGTGGCAGCACGGCATGAAAACTCGCAACAAAAATGTCTCTAGCTGAGACCCTCCTCGCACGTAGCAATTTCTAGACATCACGTACCCTTAGCATCTCCTCGGTGGGGGCGGCATCTTTCTTAAGGGAGTCGAGCAGTTTGATGGCGTTCTCGGGTGGTTCGTTCGCAGCTACGCACTTGGTGAGCGCCTTGACGCGTGCCTCGAGCTCGCGTTGTTCCATGACGAGCGAAAGGCGGAAAAAAAATTGTAGCAAGGATGGCAGATGAAGGCAAGCTGGGGCGGGAAAGGAAAGGAAGCCGAAATCACCGCAAAAGATACAAGAAAGTGCAGAGAGAAAAACTATCCCGAACGTCCTGGCGCACCACTTGTTGGCCAGCGGGTTTTGCGAAGCACCCGGGCTCATGGCCAGAGCATGGCACGTGAGCGGAGCGATAACGAATTCTGCCGGCCACTACCGCCTCCAAGGTCTGTGGCATTCTCCAGGCTTCCCCAGCTGCCTAGGTAGGGAAGTGGGGAGAGCCCGTCATTGATCATCGTCATCCCGTCTTGAACCCGAGCTTTCCCCAGATTGACTGTGAATGTCATTTCTCACTTGCTCGGGTAATTAATTTCCATGGGCCAATTGAAGCTCCAGGGTTTCACGTATACCATGACGCACACGTGGGTGGCTTTGGCTGGGTTCATGGTCTTTCTCAAACCCACAATATAAGCAGTCCCAAGTTGCCATGACGGACAGACCATTGCTAAGGTACAATGCTTGAACAATCTATAACAAACAAGTCGACTTTGAACATCTGTATGCTTCACGTTTCTTTGCAATTATCAATGCCAAACTATCCATATATGTCACCAACATTGCATCATGACGTCTTGGTTCGCTTTCCCTTAGCCCCACCTCTCCTCCTCGAAGCACTATTCTCTTGACCCTCTTCAGTCTCCAAACCGTCTTCCTCATCTTCATTAGCAGCATTTCTTCTCCCTGAACGTTTCCGCTTTCCTGCGCCGGATTCTGAGGTGCTTGCTGTGGACCCTTCTCCCGCAATGTTTGCCCTTAATCTGTCAACGGCTGCCGCCATTCGCTTACTGCCCTGCGCCTTTTGTCGTGGTGCAAATGCTTCTTTGGCACCAACACCAACGCTGCCTCCAAAGAACCTCGTAATGTTAGACTGTGTACCCTCGCGATCGCGTTTGTTCATGTCCTTGACTACGGGTACCAAAACTTCATCTGTTCGCTCCTTGCTCCATCCAATTGTGGCCATGAGGAACTGTCGCAAGCCCTCCACATCCGGCACTCCCCATTGAAACTGCTCGGAGCTGGCATCAACTTCTGGATAAAGATATGCATCGTAGACGGCCGGGCTAGGGAACCCCGGCGGGAGAAAGAGTTTGGCTCCTTGTGACTTTCGGAACTTTCTTCGGAAGGTTGACGACGCATCGGCTTCCTTGGGTCGGTTCTGGGATTGCACATCCTGCCACCATTCTTTAAAGTTCTCTAGTCCAGATTTGCCAGGGAACTCGGATAGGATCTCAACTGCTGTGACGGGACCAACCCCTGGCAACCCTTCCGTGTAATCAGATCCAAGAAGATGGGCAAGCGCAATGAGCTGCTCTCGAGAAAGAAACAGTTCTTTCTCGATATCAGAACCGAGGTAGCACTCAACAAATTTGTTGCTGTTAAACATATTCTTGTAAACTCGGGTACCGCCAAACAAAAAAGTATCAGAGTCATCTGTTACGATTCCATCAACCAGTCCAAGTCGAACGAGCTCTGCGCATTGCGCTTCGGCTTCCATTGGAGCAGTTATGTATGGGATGCCAAATAATCGCAGTAGAGCCTGGCATTCTGTGATCATGACTTGTGTTACTTCATCGGCATCCCTGCGGTCCTTCTTTTGCTGGTTCCGAAGGGCCCTCAACTCTGTTTCATAATCCTCTCGGTTCTGCGCAGCGGATTTGTTGTTGAGCTCGCTAGCAAACCGAGCATGCTCCTCAGCTTCCTCAGCCATCTGCGCCATAAGTTCCTCATCCTCGGGATCACTGAATTCGTCAAATTCAGCGTCATCGAAAAGACCATCATCATTAGGATCAACGGCCTGTGCCAACGTAGTGGTAGGTGGAACACCCAGACCTGGAACGTCTTCAAAAGTGGGCGATGGACTTTTCCGTGTCTCCTCCGCTGACGGTGCCACGAATACATCTTCAAACTCGGGCTCAGGAGAAGGCGACGGCTGCTTTTCAGCATCAGGTGATTGCGTATCCTTCCGAGGAGTAGTCTGCGCCAACACTTCTTCAAATTCTGGTTCAGGCGTCGGCGATGGCTCGATTTCCTTTGCATCCTGTACTAACAAGCTTTCTGTAGCGTCTGGTGCATTGGGCCCATCGGCTGTCGTGCTCTTGGCTGCATTGCTGTCGCCTACAGAATGACCATCTGGGCTTGGTTGTTTAGGGGATGGTGGGATTTCAATGACTTGGATATCATCTTCATCGTCCGACGAATCAATCTCGATGAGCCGATCTTGCATCTCGCGTCGTCGAAGCCTCTCTTCTTCCTCTGCTGCAAGCCTGTCCGCAGCATTAATTTCTCGCTCTGCTTCCTGCTGCTTCCTCAGCGACTCTCGGATGTCAGCGTTATCCGTCAGCCACGGAGGGAGTGGCTGGGGGCCATCCTCATCTTGGGATTCCTTTTCGAAGCCACCGGCCATCTCATCGTCAAAATCTTGATTCTCTTCAACTCTAGTGACACTTTGAGTGGCCTCAGTTTGCTTTTGAGGTGCTTTCTTCCCAAATATGGAGGACCCCCAATCAAGCTTTGGGAACGGTAACGGGCCATCAAAAGGGTTCTTCTTGTTCTCCAGCACTGGAGCTGGTTGAGGTTTCTTCATCCGCCTCGACTTTGCCATAATGGCTTGCATGTCTTCCTCGCTATCACTGTCGGCGGCATTTTCTGGTTCCAACCGTTTAGGAACGGCTGCGTTTGCTCGATTGTTCACGATGTGAGCAATCATTGAACCACCCGTGCCAATAATAGGCTTAGGCGCTTCGACAGACTTCTGTTTCCACACAGGCTCCTCACCGGGGTCATCCCCCAGCTCTCTTTGGGATTCTGTTTCGTGACCGGTGCCATACTGATTTCGTAATGACAGTGCAATGGCGCGACTAATGTCATCTTGTTCGTCTGGATGCACATCTTCTTCATTTTGAGCTTTGATGAGATCCTGTACATCCCCTAGGTTATCGCCAACAAACAAAGAACCCTCGTTGTTCGAATCGACAGGTTCGGTAGCCTGTTCACCGTCAAAAAGGGGCTTTCGACGGACTGCAATGCCTTCCTGAGCTGCTTGCAGGCTGCCCACAGTGGCTGGCGTAGGTTTTGGCAGACGATTCAAGCCTTCGATGGGAACGTCTTCGAAATCCGCATCATCATCCTCGTCCTCGTCCTCCTTGGACTGATATTGAATTTGGATTGCGTCGACATCAATTGGCTTGTGTGCCTCTCCGACATCCTTCTCCTTGCTTACTACGCCCAGAGCCCAGCCTCCTTCAACGCCATCGTTTTTAACCAGGATGTATTCTCGATTCTTTTCTCCAGCGACTCGCGCATTGACAGCGAGAGTTAAATCAGTTCCAGTCATCCCGACTTCCAACATGAGACGCTGCGTCAGGTGGTTTCTCTCCTGAACCCTCTCGATCTGGAACCTCGAAAAAGCCATTCGATCGGGAAACATGTCTTCCAACTGTTCTTTGCTAAGGCCCATTCTCAGTCGACTTCTCAGCCGCGCTGCATTGAGAATATTGTATCTGTCCGGGGGTGGAAGACTCTTGAAGAATTCACCGTCGAAGTCAATTTTGCTAAAGTCGTACAAGTTGATATCCTCGCCAGCATGAAAGTGGCGGGCGTATTCTTCCAATTCTTCCACGCTCATAATCCGCGGGTCGTCCGGTTTTCCCATCGCTGCAATGCCACCGCCATCCAGATCCGGGAGGTGATAGGCATCTTGTTTGTGGAATCTCCTGTTTTGGACCCTCTCATTTTGGGACATGCCTTCTTCGCCAACGTAAACAAGTTTGCTAGCATCAGGGATTTCTTCATGTTCTTGTTCTTCTCTAGGAGGAACATCACGCTCCCTATTTCTTCGTCTCTTTTCCTCCTCTTCCTCAGCAATGCGGTGCATTTGCACTGCAAGCAACTTGCCTGCGGTCCTCACAGCATCCTCTCTGCGGCCCTCACGCCGTTGCTTTCGGCTCTGGATCGTCTGTCTCTTCAAAACAGGAGCACCTCCATCAAAGACAAAGACAGGCAGAATTCCAAACCACAGAAGCTTGCAGATACGACGAAAGAAACCAACCACGTGCGAATTCCGCAAGGCATTTCCTTCCTTGTCGCGCACAGCCTTGAGAAATTGATATATCCAGATTGATGCATCGACGGCCAAGCGTTTGCGGTTGAGTGTGGCAAGATTCGTTGGCCGCGCGCATGGCTGCACGACGGTCCACAGGCCGTTAACACCCATGGCGAACGCGCAGGGCAGTAATCGGTGCGCAAAGCTGGTTTATTCAAGGGGTCAGCCCTTGTTGGAGACACTCAACAGTCGCATGGCTCGGGGACGGTCGAGAGGCAGTTCCCGAGCCACAAAGTGGGAAATGAAGCAGAGGAGGCGAGCGAGTGTGTAAGGAAGAGCTGTAGGCTGCACTCCAGAATTCACGGTGCGAACTAGTCACAGCGGATGCCTGCGCTTGCCATAACGTCAGGGTGGGCCGTGGCCGCTAATCCATTGGCTCATGGCGCCACCTAAGACATGGTAGTTTATCGGAACGGATCCCTCACGCTCAATCTCCTCTCAGTCTGTCCATCATTGAAGTCTCTCATTGGCTTTTCCCAGCCTCAATATATTCCGCCATGGACCGGGATGAGGCGCGAGAGTATCTTTCAGTCATTCTGAATAAGAATCTGCGCGTTCACACGTCGGACGGGCGCCTGTTCTGGGGGTCTTTGAAATGCACCGATCCTGTATGCTTGTCCAGCCCAAACGTGCCTCAACTTTCTGCAATCCTTGCTCGCGGCAAGTCTGCATTGAGATTATAAGCTGACCAATTATTGTTTGTTTAAAGGATAAGAATTTGGTACTTGCCAACACCTACGAATATCGACAGCCTACCTCAAAACAGCGCGCCGAGGCGGCAGAAAAGGCTGGCGGGGAGACGGTTACCCTTGACATGACATCTCGCTACCTGGGGTTAGTGGTTGTCCCTGGTCATCACATTGTTAAAATGGAAGTCGAGGAATTTGCCAGTCAATTAAAGAATTCAAATATTATTTGAAAAGAGTCGTCCATAGAAATTAGTAAATAAAAATACAAGAAGGGTACCTAAAGAGAAAAAAAAGGACCCAAATAAACAGCCTTTTGAAACCGTCGTCCCAACATGCCCAACGCCTCACACCGAGGCCATGTCCCATCATCAATAGCAGGCCCGAGCATTATCATCCTCCCCATATTGAAAGCAATTATGTTGCACCCGTCTCATTCCATTTTCTTCCATCATAGAGGCCAGCTACCCTATGCGACGGCAACTTCTTGAGTTCGTCCACGGGATTCACCATTCAGCCCACCATCGCTACTCAGCATGGAACCTCGAACATCTTCATCATCCTCTTCGCTCTCAACCTCGGCATCTCTTCCAACCCAGGAGCTGCTATCATCTAGTGGTACATCCTGACCAGATAGGTCGTGACCCTCGTTTCTAGCGCGGATGTGGTTGCGACGTCGCTGGGAAAGGGTGCGTGCTCGAGTAGAGAGCTTCGATGAGACAACAGCGTTAGAGGTGACCCAGTTTGTAAGGGCATCCTCGCAGTCCTGAATAATCGCCTTGCTAGCCTCGTATCCATCGTAGGCCTGTCGAGTTTCACCCGGAGTCACCGGGGTGTCGTCAATTAGCTCGAGGAGGTGTTTTCCGTAGCCAGCGATGATGGCTACTTTCTCACAGTGCTCTCGCAAGGCATCAAACTGGTAAGTATATGCAGCCTTGACCTTCTCGCGTGTGATGTTGGAGAGCTGTGCTTCAGCGACAAGCGACTCTGCTTCGGCACGGACAAGTTCTTGCTCAAGCACAACAATCTTGGGAGAATTAGGCTCTTTGTACTTCAATTGAGCGATCTGGTCGGTAATTTTTTGTTTGCCTTGCTCACTGAATTAGTATTATGATACAGGACCAAATTCAAATTGGGCCTTACGGTCTCGGCTCGGTTGGACCGATGCTTCGATGTTTCGAATGCTCTTCATAGTGATACGGTACTGATCGTATCGGTCTACATACTGATCTTCGAGCTCACCAATTTCATATAGAAGAACACCGAGCTTGTCGGTAACGTCGGAAACATCCTCGTCGCCCGCTTCGCCCCAAAGAGAGAGTTGTTGCTGGAAAAAGACGTTAGTTGCGGGCTATTTGGGATCCACGCTGGTTACGTACAGCAACCTCCATGCGCTCTCGTGCGACAGTTTCCATACTGCGCATAACATTCTTTTCCATCTTCACAAGCTGGGAAAGCTTCTTGGCCAGATCAGGCCCGAAGGCACCGCCGGCCTTGCCGCGCAGGGCATGGCCTGGATTTGACATGTGTTAGCCTCGTCGGGTATTATGGAAAGTGAATATGAGGCGGCTCGATGGGCATCGGGGTAGTCGGATGCGCGCGGACTGTCGCTTACCCAAGCTTCCTTTGAAGAGACGACCGGATTTCGTGGTAGACGGCGGGGGCGGGGGGTTCTGCTTGCTCGTCAATTACGATGTTACGAACAAAAGGGCAGACAAGCTGGAAGGGAGCGCACCTGGAGCTGAGAGGCAGTGGGCGCCCGGGTCTGGCGCATAGAGTATGTGCGATGCATGTTGGCGGTGGTGGTGATGTGTTGTGTGAAAGAGGTAGCAATGGAGCGACGTTGCGCAAAAAAACAAAAGTAACAACTGCGAAGGAACAGGTAGTTTATGCGATATCGAGTGGGGATAAACGTGGTTCGGCGGGGAGCTGCAGCAAGATAAACAAGGGGTAGACCAAAAAAAAACTTGTCGGAACCAGGCTGGGATGATGAGGATCGTTTTATGGAAGAAACTTGGAGGGTCGTCGTGGTGTTGCGGAGAAGGAGATCGTCACACCTGGAGGCAGCATGGCGTCGACAACGTCATATAGATCCACATCATCTGAACTGGGTGGTGAGCTCATCAGGGCATCGGTACGGCCGGCGCTTCTTAGCCTCTGTCCCGGTACTTAGTTGCCTGGGAAACTGGTACTACCGGGAAAGTACCTGTACATCACCCGCAGAATGTCTCAGGTCCAAGTGATGGCGATTTCTTGTGTCTTCGTGGCCAAGGATTCTCACCCGGCTCCCGGTCTCACCTCAATTGGTACCCATCCCAGATGCGGCTCGCAGCGCACGAAGCTTCGAGCCGTGGCAGCGCTAGCTTGCGACTAATGGGAACAATGACGAAGTTGAAGCACGCGGATGGGGTCCTGCCACAAAGATTTTCAGGGTTTCATGTTCAGCTTGTCGGCTTTCACCAATTCCCGAACCTAGACGCTGGCTGGCCATCGCAGATCCCATCCCTGGTGGTTTTCATTGTTCGGACGGTTGAGGTCGTTGGCGCCTGAGATTGGGCCGCTGTTAGCTACTTGCGACCTCACCTCAAGGACCCTTCATTTCCTGAAGCTAAGTTTTAATGGTTCGCTCTCATATATCCTTCCCGCCATCCCCTTTTCTACTTGGTACATTCTCAGCAATATGGGCCTCGCTTTCTGGCTTCGACATTTGCCAGGCCTGGGCCTTTTCAATGCCAAAAGGTTTGCTCTTTGGGAACAAAACTAATACTATGTTTTGTAGTGCTACTTTAAAATGTTCGGTCTCCGTGTTAACGATGCGGCCACTGCGTGGCTTCGTGGCTTTTTTGTTGACGACTTGGGACAACTAGGATGGACGATTTGAGATTTTTTTTTTCGGACTCTCGGGTTGGATAACAAAAATGGGTTCATTATGCTTCCGTGGCACCTGCTGAAATTGGCCTTTAAATTGGATTTGAAATGCCTCCAAGCCGCCCTGGAGGCAACATATGATGGCTGGTGAAAAAGCCCAAATATATTCGTTTTTTAAAAAACGATCAATGGCAGGTAACATGAACCATTTGTTTTGGGCATCCATGTCTTTGAACAACAAACACTTGGCTGCAGATGGCCCGCTGCAACTTGGCGGGTTACGCCTGGCTGTCCAAAGCGGGAAGGCGTGCGTAGTGCAATCGGGTCTAAACCCAGTTGGTAACGCGCCCCCCTGCCGCTCCGTGCAGACTCCTCAACGCGTATCCATCTCACTTGTTCACTCATTTACTCACTTCAAAGGAATCTCGAGTGCGATTACTGACCGACGGTCGCATGGTCGCATTTCTGCGAAACGCTGCATTTTCGCATAGCGCCTGTTTGGGTAGTTCCCATCGGTCGCATCGAGTTTCTCTCACTGACTCTGCAAACTCCTTTTCCCTTGTCTGGCCTGAGATTTCGTAAACGCGTTCTCTGGCAAAATTGAGCCCCGGAGCCTTTCAGCGTCGCAAGCTGATGAGCCAAACTCGACGTCTGCATGACGCCTACCCCCTCTCTCCCTGGAGAATGGTCGAAGCTGCCACAGGATAGAGAGAGGGGCAATCCGGAAAACCTTGTTGGGATGTCGTCCACCGGAGCCAAGATGGCGCACGTCGACATTGACTTGACATTGGACGCTTCCAGCGATTCTGACGCCAATCCAGCCCGCGCGGCCTTGTCTCATCGTCCACGCTCACCCACTGCCGCTGCTGGTATCTTTCTCACTCGGGGTGATTCATCAGCTTCGCGCTCACCGGCCAGCTACAATAATCATCGTGTCGCCACCAGCAGGACTCCAATCAGCCCCCCTGCCAGAAGGGTTCTCACCTCCAGCCTCCCTCCCACGCAGGCACCCTATTCCACCACAACATTTGCGCCCATATTGGAGCCAAGGGTGTCTCCATTTGTTCCCGCGTCAGTATTGCCTGCTGACCATGCTCGCGACATGGCGAGGATATCTGGGTTTGGAGTGAGCACCGGTTCCCAACAAGTGACGCCGCCCTTGGAGCCGCACCCTGCTAAGATGCGCCAGCCCGTCAAAGTCACGACACCAAAGGCGCAGACTCCCAAGGTTCAAACTCCGCGAAAGGCTGCCTGGGATATTCCTCGGGTTGTAGGTTCCTTGAAGGCTTTCCAGCAGGAGATCAAGCAAGATCATGCGCAGCTGGCAGCCTATATTATCGACTCAACGGAGGCTACCGAGCGACGTGTTCATTCAGGCACTGACCTCTTTGCCAACCTCAAACCTGAGCCATCAGAGCAAAAGACGGAGCAAAGCATGAGGGTCAAATTTAAGGTACCTGATCCTTGTACCCCACACCAACATCATGACTAACCTGGCAAAAGCAACACAAGCAACACAGTAAATTCAAGAAGGATAGTCGCGAAGGGCGATTTGAAGCCACCTGCATCCCGACCAATGAAGAACGTGTTCCCCGGTATCGATTTCACCATGTGGAAATCAAAAAGAATATGCTCACGCCCAACACAATGCTGACATTTGTTCCCCATTTACGAGACCTGGAAAGTTCAGAGGAAAGCAAATATAGCAGCTGGCTATTGGAACTAGAAGAGATTGATCGGAAATCAGGCTTTAAACCTATGAAACAGGATGACAAGCTCCCACTCACGCACAGGTCGGAATATGCAGCAACAGTCTCGCTATATCTCGATGATTGGCTAGAGAAATTAGCCATACCTGGCTGCAACAAGTCAACGCTAATCCGATATATGGCTCACCAAGTTTCTGATGATGCCATCACTCCTCGCCAAAAGTCAGACATTCTCAATTCCCATCGTGAAGCTGGCACGACCACCTCATCCGAAGCGAACAAGGTAGCCGAGATGTTTACCGAGGCTTTTGACCAGGCATTTCGCGGTGCCTTGCCCCCAATCGCTAGTGAGGCCCAGCAAAAAGGCAAGCCTCTGCAAGAACGCCATCTGCAACTGCAGCATGTCCTCTCGCTTGACGAGGCGGTGGATAGCGTCATGGACTCGAAACCAACCGCCAAGGACGGATCCAGCTCCCAAAAGGATGAGGATGAGTTGGTAGAGTACAACTTGGGCACTTATTGTATCCTGGGATGTGTTATTTGCTACAGCCACTCATGTGAGCATGGCGAGTATGATTCAAACAATGAAAAGCGGACTTTGTCCATCACGCCGCGTCTCTCAGACTTGCTAAAGCGCAGGAGATGCATTTCTGATTGTAGCCATAATGAGGTTAACGGACATGCCAAACCATGCAATCGCCGCTGCCATCTTGAATTCAACAATGCCCTGGAGACCTCGCGTTGCCCACCATGGTCAGAGGACGAGCATGACGTCTTGAGATCTATTCTCATCACGGCGGATATCAGCAAAGTAAAACGAGATGTTTTCTGTTTAGCAGCTGACTTTCTCGACCGAGATTGCTTCGACGTGTACCAGAAATCTCAAAATTTGCACATCACCATTCCGAAGCATGAACCGCCTCCCAAGACGCCGACTCTGAGACATCTGACATGGTATGATCGCTTTAAAAAGGCGCTTATTGGAGACTGGCAAGACCACACAATAACCCATGAACACCAGCGCCGTGAATTACTGGAGCCCTGCTCTCATGATGGGCCATGTACCTCTGAGAGCTGCACATGCGTCCAAAACGGCTTGCTTTGTGAGAAGCTGTGCAACTGTACAAGCGCCACGTGTGCATACAAATTCACCGGCTGTGCTTGTCATTCACAAGGCAAAACTTGCATGTCCAAGCAAAAAGACAGACCTTGCATTTGTATCCAGCTGAATCGCGAGTGCGATCCTGAGCTTTGCGGTTCTTGCGGTGTTCTCGAACGAGCTGACCCCGAGAATGCAGAGGATGAAACACTTCATTTGACTGGTTGCCAAAACTGCGCCTTGCAACGTGGGGAGCAAAAGGCTGTTGTTCTTGGGCAAAGTCAGCTTGAAGGAGTAGGATATGGACTGTTCACGGCAGAGGACATTGCTCAAGATGATTTCATCATCGAATATGTCGGAGAACTTATCAGCCACGATGAAGGTGTTCGAAGAGAAGCTAGGCGAGGTGATGTTTTCGATGAAGAATCAAGCATTTCCTATGTGTTTACTCTCTTGGAGAACGAGGGCATCTGGGTAGATGCTGCTACATATGGTAACTTGAGTCGTTACATCAACCATGCCTCAGAGAGTGATAAGCGTGGGTGCAATATCACGCCTCGGATTCTTTATGTAAACGGGGAGTATCGGATCAAATTCACGGCAATGCGGGATATCAAGGCAGGAGAAGAACTCTTTTTCAACTATGGCGAAAATTTCCCCAATCTAACCAAGAAACTCCTCGACGATAAGGCGGGAGGAAAGTCTGGGCAGGCGAAGAAGAGAGGGCGCCGATCTAGGCCGGAGAATGGCGAGGGTGTTGCGAGAAAGACGCCCAAGCCGGAGAAGAAAAAGCCCGGAAAGGGCAAGGTAGCAGCACCTACAGCTACTCCCGCACTCCTTGCGCCCCCTGTACCTGCTCCTGTGCCTGCGACGCCTCTGGATCGTGGAGATGAAGAAGCACAAGTGCTTGATTTATCTGCGAAACAATCTCGTAAGCGCAAAAGAAACCAGGATGATTCCGAAGAAGAGGAATATCACCCAACAGGCACAGACGCAACTGTATCTTTGGACGAAGCACAGTCGCCAGTAGCTCTCGACTCCGATGAGCCATCCAGCCGGCTACGACGCCGGACACGAAAACAACAGCCTAGTTTATCGGTGCTTGAGTCTGGCGGCACTCCCGGTGAGACTAAAACCCGAGGCAAGCGAGGCGGTGCTCGACCAGGCAGCGGTCGACCTAAGAAGTATCGGCGTCGAGGTCCAAAGGGCGTCCCCATCGTCCCGACTCCTGGCACGACTCCTGGCACTACTCCTGTGCAGCCGCAGACAAGCATTACAGTTCCTGAGATGCCCAATCTTGCGGGTCCTGATCTCGGAATCAGTGGCCTCTTTGCCCGCCCGCCCCTTTATCAACCTCCTCGGCCTCTCGCCGTGGAGGAAATCGAAGACAGTGAAGATGGTAGAGACGACGCTATGCAGCGATTGATCGAGGTTGAGTGCGCAAAAGACGAGAGTCTAGATGCTATTGACGGGAATGCCCTCCTTGATCGGGAAAAGAGGAACCGGCGATTGCCCGCTAAATTCAGGGAGGAGGATGAATTGGACTCAAGACAGTAAAACCCTTTGGGAATTGTACGATATAATGGGAGATAGCCGACATCCAACAAGCTATATGAATGCCCAGTCGCGACTACCGACTGGGTTTTGCATGAGGTGCATGGTGAATTTGGAGGCAAATATTGCGCTAGGGATTGCATTGATTGGGATGCGTAGATTTAAGTTTTAAACAGTTTACCAAACACGTGTAATATTGTGCATCAATCAGTTATTGTGCTTCGCATCATGTTAGGTTGTTGGCTATGGTCCTTTTCAACCCTTAGACAACTCAGTAAGATTTATTTGCTATTGTGAATCAGCATGTTTTGAGCATCATGAACATTAGCAGTATCAACTCAACTAAAAGTTAGCAGGATCAACTCAACTAAAAATTAGCAGGATCAACATGAGAAAATCCTTGTGGTTTAGAACGTTTCCTCGTATTGGATGACGCGAGTTCAATACTTTTCACACCTACGCATATAAAATGGATTTTATTCTATAAACTGATCAAGAAAGGGAGAGTGACTACTTTATCTCGCCTGTCCTCCAGAAAGTGAATTCTCTTTTAAGCAAGTCGCAGTATGCCTCGTAATTCGTGACGTAAAACGAGTGAGTGAGAGTAATGAGGCCGCTGCCAATTCCGTTGGACTCTGATCAATTATTGTTGACAGGCGGATATTTAGAAAGTATACAATGCACCGACCCCTATAATGGGACACAAATTAACTGCCAAGCCCAGATACTCAAGTAGACAAGGTCACTCATTTTACTGACTGAAGACTACCAAACACTTCAATAAACACGGAATGCCTTGGGAGTTTGCCATCACCACTTCGCATATCTACTGTATTGGTTCGCCCTTAGTCCGAACAAGACACTTTGGCCGAGTGGTTAAGGCGATGCCCTGCTATCATAGCGTATCAAGGCATTGTGTTCGCACGCGCAGGTTCGAATCCTGCAGGTGTCGCTGCTTTCTTTTTGCCGTCATGCTGTCCGAATACATTTCTTTTTGTGATTGAAGAAGGTAAAGCAGGGCATCTGTTAGTAGGCAAGGGAAGTTGGAAGACCTGCAGCAGCCTTAAAGCAAGCTGGGGATGCAGAGATATGAGACATGGCTCTCATAAAATAGGTTTATTTGTTTCTCTCAGCAGATATGTAAAATATACAGGTCGGGTGTACTGTTGTGCACATGCTCAATGTTTATGCACACATAATAAGTGCATCATGACTGAGCTCAATACAAAAAATGAGGATGTTTGTAATCTTTATCCTACAATGATCCTCAAGAATGATGAAATTCCATTATAATCTGAAACATGTATTGCCTATGAATTGTGAATATACAGATGGTTGACCATCGAGTGAGAGGGTGCAAGTTGGGCAAGTTGGGTAATTTGTAACTGTGGCAAACCCACCCACGCACGGGGCAAGCAGACCTACTAACTATATATACAAATGATGGCAAAGCCATGGTCAAAAGTCTTTGACTAGAATCGCAAAAAGATAAGGTAACGACACCTGCAGGATTCGAACCTGCGCGTGCGAACACAATGCCTTGATACGCTATGATAGCAGGGCATCGCCTTAACCACTCGGCCAAAGTGTCTAACCAATTGGATGAAAGATGTGGTGGTAAATCATGTTTATGATAGCCATACCAGGCAGCAGCGACGCTACAATACGAAGATGGCCCCGCATGAAACCCGTGTGACGCAATCCTCATAACCAACCTACTGAGCACAAGCTTTTTATGCTGAACTTTCTGAATCATGTGCCGAGCTACCGAATTATTTCCCGAAGCGCCGACCCTTCACAGCGTCCCTGTTCGGCATCGGGGTACAATTGTTGACAGGCGGGTACGTTGTGAACGAGCCGCCGCCCCACCCCACAGCAGGTTCCGGAGCTGCCCCAGCCACAGCCACAGGCGAGGCAATGAATGACGTTGTCGATTCGACTTGAGCTCCCCTGCCACGAAACACACGACAGCTCTTTCGGCCAGGCAACTGACCACCTTTCCTCTCGCAACACCAGCTTGCAGCCACGAATCTACTTCGTCCGACTACAAAAAGCAAAAGGGCCTCCGACCGACGCTTTTTGTCACAATTGTTTTTGATAGATTCCAGTGCCCCTCCAAAAAAAAATCATCCTCCCTCGTTCGATTTCTGTCTTGTTGAGGCTACCCCTCCACACCGAAACCAAGCCGTCAACATGACGCTCTACTACACCCTCGTACGAAGCACTTTTCCCGAGCAGGCCGGCGGTTGTCGGTGCTGCAGGATGCCCTTTTTTTTGCTTCCGCAATCGCTAACTGTCCGTTTTCCAGGTCTTTCTTTTGCTCGTCTTCGAGATGATGCTCTTCATGCTTCTTATCCTCCCGCTACCGTTCGGCGTCAAGCGCAAGATCTTCACGTGCGTCCTCCTGCATAACCCCACCATAACGATAGCGTAGCTGACGTGCTGCGAATAGCTTCATTTCCGAGAACCCAATTGTCGCCAAGATCCAGTACTGGATGAAGATTACCTTCATCTTTATCCTTATCCTCTTCATCGATAGCGTCAACCGTGTCTACCGAGTCCAGATTGAGCTCCTCGCTGCCACCGAACAAGCCAAACAGGGCGGGTACGTCATAGCTCCCCACAACACATGTCAGTTGTTCTATCTGCTAACGTCGCTCACCAAATAGTGCTGGCGTCATGGGCCACGAGCGTCTTGAGGTCCAAGCCCGCAAGTTCTACTCCCAGCGAAACATGTACCTTTGCGGTTTCACCTTGTTCCTCTCTCTTATCCTTAACCGCACCTACGTCATGATTCTCGAGGTGATGCGTCTCGAGGACAAGATTCGTGCCTACGAGGGCAACAACAAGAACGCCAAGGAGTCTGAGAAACTCGCTGCTGCCGGTAACGCCGGCGAGATTGCCTCTCTCAAGAGACAGCTTGAGCTCAAGGAGCAGGATCTCCAAACTCTCAAGAAGCAGAGTGAGCAGCTCCACAACAGCTACGGCGAGCTCAGTGACAAGTATGAGGCTACTCAAAAGAGTGGTGAGAGCAAGAAGGGCCAATAAGCTCCTGCAGCATGTATCTAGCTTGAACTGACTGGAAACGAAACTTGGAAAAGGATTGTGAAAATGGGATGAATGATCAGACTGAAATGGATGCGTTTTTCCCAGGGCACACCTGTAAATATAACGTCACCAAGAGCCAAGGAAGACTAAGACCGAGAGAGAAAAAAGGTGTGGGTGCATGAACACGGGTCAAGCATTACCGTGGTTTAGCAACGGAAGAAATGAATCGAGTTTTGTGATTGTAAGCGTTATGGGGCAACTTTTTTTTTTAGACTATCTGTCAGATAAAATTATTGCCCTGTATTCTGACTTACATCTCGGCTTAAATACAAGAGATACACAATTTCCCGTATTCCTTCACAAATAAGTTGTGGGTTAGTTGTAATCCGTGTCATACTTTTCCGGAAATAGGATGCTATTTGCCATCTCTAGGACCTGTAACTCATATTCATCCTGTGCTTCGTCCTCGTCCCATGGCAGCAAACCCATGGCGCGGAGCCCATCGACCCCTCCAGCCTCACCAACCTCTTGGACTCCCGTACCCCCCGCACCAGCGCTTTGGCCAGAGACACCTCCGAAATCCGGGCTTGGCTGGCCGAGGAGAAAGGTTTTGCGTTGGCGAGCTAGGTAGAGCGCGTTGGTCTGCGTCAAAGGGCAGGCAGGCAGATACATGATAGCCGTCTCGGGCAGATCCGGGCGGCGGAGCCGGTTCAGGGCGTAGATGGTGTCAGGGTGCCATACGAGATAGTCACCTGGTTCGAGGTGAGGGATGGGGACCATGCTACGTGAGAGTTGAAGATGCGGATGCAGCGCGTCATTGAGCTCTTGCGGGTATGAGGGTAGAGCGCCCTGAATAACAGACGACGGAGGCTGCTCAAGTATCCAGTTCTCGGGATCAAGGAAGTCAGGGTGGCTTGGAGAAGCAATGACGGGGACAAAGAAGGGCCGGAGGAGCAGGTAGGCCATGGACGTAGTAATCATGGGGCAGAGAAGCAGTGTGCCCTCGCCGACTGGT
This sequence comes from Calonectria hongkongensis, assembly GCA_017140755.1. NCBI lineage: Eukaryota > Fungi > Ascomycota > Sordariomycetes > Hypocreales > Nectriaceae > Calonectria > Calonectria hongkongensis. Next base: position 738,951 of record JAACJA010000026.1, on the reverse strand, counting down.
AGATCGCTCAGGGAAACCCAACCTTGGAACATGCGGAACACTGTGCAGACCCCGTCACCGTTGTACAAGTCACTCGTCACCTTGAGTCGAGTGCTGCTCTCCCAAGGATCATAATTCTCCCAGTCGCCGTCCCAGATGCGCTGGTACGGCCGGCCTCCGCCATACCCGTCCAACTCCCAGCGCTCCACGCTTCCACCGTCGACATAGATGCTCACAGAACAGGCCTCATCGTCCGGGCTCCTGATGCGGAGCCGGTCGGCATAAGTCATGGGGAAGTTGGGGCTCACAAAAGCGGTTGGGTCGGACGAATGCCATAGGTTCATGAGATACCGCTGTGCGGTCAGGATATTTGGATGAGCCCGCGCTTTCAGTTGCGTCGGGGACCAGTACACGCCGTATAGGTGCGGATCGTGAGTGGGTAATCGACGAGCCCGGGGATCTTCATTGAGGAATGAGTCTGTAGCTGACTTCCACTGCTCTGCGATATCCCGGGGGATAACTCCCCTTATCACAGCCACCCCTCGCTCCTTTAGCCTTGAGGAGAAAACATGTGATTCAAATGGATCTGAGAGGTCTGCATAGGCGATAGACGGGAAGACTTTTGGGCCTGCATCAGCAACCGTGTCGATTTCGACTTTTAGCCTAGCCAAAAGCCTCTTCCAAGATTCAACAATCTGCGATTCTTTACCGGAAATTAGAGCTTCTTTTGCTCTTGCGAATCGTGCTGGCAAAGGCGTAGATTCCGTGGCCTCCGCAAACATACTACTGGTTGGTCCATGACTGTGATCCGATGGTGACATTGTGGATTCAAGACTTATCCACAGGCTGCAGCTGATGATGGGTAAGAGGCTATCGCCAGATGAATGGGGGATGTAAAATGGGATATAAAAAAGGAATTAATACAGAGATGTTCAAACGTCTTCTCATCGTGTCGAGGTAGAGTCAACTCGAGGCACGTGTCTGGCGGTGTGGTGCATGTAACCTGCGTCTCCTCTCCCAAAGCAACCGATGCAATGCCCAGCCCAGCTTGCCTTTGTTCCCCATCGTGACGCCTGCCAGACATGACCAGAGGCTCTGTCTGACAACACGGTAATTCTTCGGTCAAGATGCAATATCTTCGGAAGATTGTCGCTATTGCGGCCCGTTAAGCCGGGGTTGATGCATGCAGAGTTGGCCAGCTCCAATCCGGGGATTCTTGCTCACGGCATGACCAACTGATTTTTTTTTTAGGCACCGGCTCTGTTGGCTTTATCCCTTAGTGTAAAGTTGACAACACTCCATGCTGCTCCACAGCCCTACCGTAGATGCGTGCTGCCGCGCCGCAACGGCACCGACACGGACTAAACTAAGCTCTCGTTCTTTTTGATCGCCGGAGGCCAGTCTTGGGTCCATCTTCCTCTGGCTGGCTTGGTTCTGGAGTGGGTTTCCTTTTGCTTGATGAGGGCTTGGCAACTTTGGTTTCTTTCTTTGGCGCGGCTTTCCCCTGCGATGGCTTGGTTTCTTGTTCTGGCTGCTGCTTCATCAGCACATAGGCCACCTTCTCCACGTCAGTGGCAGAAACGCCTAGTCTCTCAATCAGCTCCTCTGCACGGGAGCGGAGGCTGGCATATTCCTTTGCATTGTACTTGATGGGACTTTTGGTTCCATTGCAGCACAGCCAATAGAAGGCTTCGTCCGAGAAGAAGATGACTTGAGTTGGGTCATGCACAGTGAGCAGCAGCGATGCAGTCGCTGGGCCGATGCCCTTGAGCTTTGTCAAAATGTCCAGAGCTGCCTGAGCGTCGGACTTTTTACGATAGACATTAAGCGCGTCGCTGATAATGTCTTTAGCTACGGCGGAGTCATTGGACGCGACGAATTTCATCAGCGTCGGTCTGAACTTTCCATGTCGTCTAACGCAGTATCAGATTTAAATCTGCGCCTTCTTTGGTCTGGTGGAGAACTCACAGCTTCCATTCAACGAGAACTTGGACATCGTCAAGGGCCATTTCTCGCTGGGGCTTGTCACCGCCAAATATCTTGAGGGCCTCTCCATATCGATATTCGTCAAGCTCTTTGAGGGTCTTTTGTCCATCCTTGGCTGTGACGATTGCATTAGTGGTGCTGACACTGGGAGCGCGCATATCTAACGTACCGCCTTTGGCGTTTGAAATGGATTGTACGAGATCGGGATATTTTTCGACGAGTTTGTCGAAATCCTCCCTGGTAATCTCGTCGGCCTGGACAATGCCAGATTTGGAAGCCATATTGCGACTACTTCTTGATGCGAAGGCGATGAAATCTATGTCCTCGAATGCAAGCCTTTCCCTGGAGAAACGGATCGCACGAAAGGATTCGTGGAGATATTTGTCTTGGCTATATGCAAGTTCTTTTTAGATAGCCCAATGCCGTTTTCGGACGTCTTTGTTGAAATGAAAAGTATACAAGATTGAATGTGCCAATGAAGAGGGAGGAAGGACATGTAAAGTGTCTTGGCTTTCCGACGCGACCCCAGTCACGCGGCGCGCGGTGCCATGACATATAGTGCTAAAATACATATTTCGCTTTAGCAATCCCACCCTACCGCCAAGAGAAATGCCACAGTGAAAGGCCTTAAAAACAGCTCAAAAATCAATACCAAAACAAATCTCTCTGGAACCTAAATAAAAGATCCAGTTTTATTCATTTAATTGCTTTTGATCAATCGATGCGCCTGCCAGGGACACAAGCCCTCTTGCTTGGACTGCCATTTTCCAGGATATTTCAAGTCGGCATGATGCCGCTTTCGGACACGAATGTCTCAGATAGTCAATGCGATGTTCATTCGCTTCTCCATTCAATTGCCCAGTACGAAATGTGAACCACCGGGTCTTTTACCTATTAGTCTAATTACTCTACAAATCAACCAATATCTAAGACATCCCCCGCCTCTAAACATTTCCTCCAAGTTTGTGCGGCTTATCAAAGACATTTTGAGGATCATATTTTTGCTTCAATTCTCGAAGACGGTTCGTGTTGGACCCGAAAACCGACTTTGCTGAGATGCTCTCTACGTTGGCGTAGTTCAGATAGGTGCCAGTGCCATCCTTGAATTCACCATCATTATATCCCATCTCGCGAATATTCTGCTGGAACTTTCTGTTGTTATCTCGAATTTCCTGATCAAAGGACTCATTCTTCCACGTCCATGCGGTGCCGACATTGTAGTATTTGCCTCGGCTATTGAATGCGGTACCATCGGTTGGGACCTTGCCGACAGCTTGAGTGGGATAGCATTCAAACATGAACATGCTACCTTTGGCTTCGGGGTTTGCATCAATAAAGCCGGTGAATTGGTCTCGGATTGTCTCAGCGGTCTCGAGTTTCAATGGAGTGGTGAAGTTGCTTCCACCGAAGAGATAACGTCTACCCGGGTACCATGTTTTGTCGCCTATTTGGTTGACGGCATAGTAGGGCATCCGTCCGACAGTATTCATCAAAATCTTTAGTTTGAGCAATGGAGCATAAAATTGCGGCCCGGCTACCTCTGGATTTTCTCCAAAATGGAAAATGTGCAAAAACATGACCCAAGGTCGTATGGCGTCGGGATCATCTCTAGGGCCAGGAGGTACTCGGCAGAAACCTGTTCGGAAAGCCTGGTAGCCATCATTGGTCTTGTCCCAAGTGTTTATAAAGTTGACAATCTCCGGGAGACTATCCAAGGGGACAACAAGGATGCCGCCATACGCTTCTTGCTGGGGGAACGCCTTCATGGTGAACTGAGTGACGACTCCAAAGCTGCTTCCAGCGCCGCGAAGTGCCCAGAAGAGATCGGGGTTTTCTTCATGCGATGCCGTAACGATGCTTCCGTCGGCTAGAATCACCTGACAGGAGGTGAGGAGATCAATGGAGAGGCCATGAAGCCCCATCAAGACTCCAAATCCGCCATGCAAGACGAGCCCACCCACACCAGTATGTGAGACAGTTCCACCAACCGTGGCCAACCTATGCTCCCAGCATGCTTCATCAACATCTTTCCAGACGCAGCCTCCACCAAAAGTCACGGTGCTCGCATCAGGATTTACGGTGACCTCGCGCATTAGCGACAAGTCAATTACCATGCCAGAAGGAGATGGCGAGGCAGACGCCTGAGCAGTGCTGTGGCCACCACCTTTTACATTAAAGGCGATGCCGTTAGCAGTTGCAAACTTGACGACGGCACTGGCTTCTTCAGCAGTCTTCGGGAGTGCCACTGCAGCCTGAATCAAGGTCAGTTGTGACAACTTGGATCTCGAGTGATCAAAATTTCAGGGCTGAAAAGCTGGGGAGATCAACGCACTGCTGGCTTCACGCATGTTAGACTCCACCGCTGTAAACTCTCGTCGAAGCCCTCGTCACCAGGCACCAGAAGGCGTCCCTGCGTGAACTTCTCACGCAAAGCTAGGAACTTTTCCGCAGTCATGGTTGCTAAGAGGACGGTTTGCGTCGTTTTCAGGGGGGGGGGGGGGGGGGGCAGACCTGGGATCTTCGTCTTTAGCCATCCCCTCATCTAGCGCCTCGTGGCCATTTATAGCCATATCTTTAGATGATGTGGATGCCGCGACGCGGCACGACTGCCGGCGCATCTATGTGCCCACATGCCCATCATTCACAAATCAGGATTAAGCTCACCTCAGCCATTAGAGCTGAGGTCGCCGATTGTGTTAAAGTAACGACGCTTGTGTGCTCCAGTGAGGGGCGGCATCGCGTCGTCGACGGGTCAAGCTTGCGACTAATGCACAATAGCTAGCCTGAGGAGTTGGTGAGGCTGGAATTATTGGCTGCGTTAAACTGTTCACGGGATGTCCGGTGGCTTAGGGAGAGGCAACCATGAGTACAGCGGAGACTGCCCTGCTCAGATAGGCAATGCTGTTGTGCCCAAGATGGTGCAGGGAGGGATTTACCAACATCTTCTCCAGCTTCAATATCACTCCATTAAGCTAGGGACAATGACTGTTGGGTCATGCGTTTCGTGTGCGTGATATTTATACGCTGGCCAAAGGCGGGCCCAGAACAAGGTCGGGAAATAGGGAAGATGAGCGATGATTTTTTGGCTTTTACGGCACCTTAATCCCGTAATATGTCTAAAGAGGCAATACAACAGAAACGAAAACGACGCCCAATCATTGGGTATAAATTGAAATGATCTGTGAACCAGTGTAATCGCTGGGACCAAACGCTAGCAATGCTTAGACTCTACGAAGAACACAGCCATGAATCGATATGCAACAGAAAGCACATGGCATTTCCCCCCTTCGGTCAGCTTTCCCATCAAACATGCTGTTGGTCGAGGGAATACAAAGATACGTACCAAATTCTTCAGACTCCAAACGGTCTAGACCGAAGGAACGTAAGGCAAGTGGAGTCCGCATACAGTACTCGCACTGTTTTTCTAGTACCTCGGAGATCATGGCAAATACGGAAGTTGGAGAAAATATGTCAAATGACCCAATTGCGCTCAGATTTTCAGATAGTGTCGGGTGTATTTAATTCCATGCACAGACATTTCGAAGGTTTTTAGCTTGTAAGAACATGATATATAAATTGTACTGGAGGTATTTATTAGGAAATGGCGCTGGAATAAAGGTCGACATTCATCGCAATATCATGGCTCCTTCCAAGTGTTCAAGAAAACACGAAAATTGAGCACACTCATGCGCGACTAATTGCTGAAAATACAATGCATCCCTAAAAAGATTTTCCCTCTGTGGATTCCAGACCTTGGACGCTATAGAACTCAACTGCTCAGTTTGCTAGCCAAAAATGAAGAAATAAATAAATAAATTGAGGGAAAATCATTGCCAATATATTCACTTATTCACTTTGTTTAAATAACCGTTATTTGCTTACCAAATAGCGAGGGGGGAATGGGATAAAGCAAAGGGGGCATAATATTTTCATGGATTTTTGTATTTTACGGAGGAATCATGACATGAGGCCAGAATTGGTATGACAAAAAGTACACTGCCCCAGACAAAGTCGCACTGTGCAGATAATGCGAGGCCTTTGCCTACACGAAAATCCTCCCACCAATCGCTCTCAGCTCAAACTTTGACCACCCAACTTCTCACAGAAAAAAAAACACCCACACACGTAACCGCTCACTTCACCTCTCAAACCGCAATCATGGGTAACGTACGAGGAACTCCCAGGCGCCTCACCGGTTGTTGTTGTGCTGACTAGATTGCTACAGGGCGCCAAGGCTCAGCAGAAGCGTGATCGCAACCAGAAGAACGACAAGGTTGCCAAGTCCCAACTTAAGATTGTATGCTCTACTCCCCCGACTCTGCCCGCTCGCTCATGTCCCTTGAATGCTGACCCCCGCGAGTAGAACAAGCAGGCTTGCGACATCCAGTGCCAGATCTGCAAGTCGACCTTCCTCAAGACTACCAAGGCTCCCGCGTTCGTCCTCCCCTTCCTAAACCCGTCCTACCCTTCTGTGAAGACCCTGCCGTTGTGCAACTGACACTTGAGTTCACCTCTAGCCTGACCGAGCACGCTGAGAACAAGCACGGCAAGTCTATCGAGGAGTGCTTCCCAACCTTCCAACAGTAGATTATCTTTATTGGGGAGAGCCGGTTTTTTGGTAGACATGATGGAGATGGTGACGGCGTAGTAAGGGTGTTGAGGGGCATTGAGCGAGGCGCTTGCAAAGTTGGCATGACATGACACAGCATGGTGGGTGTGGGGTTGACATTTATTGAGTCATGATCATGATGGATGACTTACACGGTCCCTCTTTTTTATTATTTTTTGTTTTTGTTTTACACCTTGATGTCTGCTTTACACAAAAGAGCGGGGGGCTTCCTTTTAGATTCGTCCCCAGGTTATCCACGCCCGCCATAGACTTTGTCTCTTTTGATCCCGTCTCAGTGAGCCTCAACTGTCGCTGCGGGGGGCACCTCAACTGGTGCTCCCGCCGGTACTCCCGCCGCCTTCTGCTTTGCCTGGGCCTGCTCCTCGCGAATTCCCGCCAAAATGTCTGGGTACCATCGCTCTCCAACGTCGGGGTGGCTTTTGACGCGATTGCGCAGCGTCGCCTCACCTAGCGTAGCCGCCACACCGCCCCGACGGAATGTAAACTCAACATCATCAATGCGCCCGCCCTGTGACTCGATGATCTGCCGCCTCTGCTCCCGCACGCTCTCGGGCACCTGACCCACGCCCACGGTCTCCAGATCCTCAAAGGCAGCATCCAGCTTGACGCCCTGGAAGAAGGGGATTGAAAAGCGGGCGCCTGTTCCGGCCGCTGGCGACAGGACGCGGTGTGTGGTTGAGACGCACACGCCCTGCGTCAGCGCTTCGAGGCCCTGTCCAATAGCCACGACCAAAGTGCCCTCGATAGGCGGGCAGTCGATCCACTGGCCCTTGATGTTCTGGACCTGCAGGCCGCGGTGCTGCGTTGCCTGCAACAAGTAGCTCGACAACATCGAGTCCTTGTGAGGCCCAACGCCTTGGCCCTGCGCCTCCCCGTCTTTCCCCAGCTGCTGGAGATCGGGGTAGCGGACAATCTTGAGCTTATGCTGCTGGTCCTCCTCAAAGTACTTGTTAAAGGCATCCTTGGGCAGCTCGATGGCCTCCGCAATGAGCGACGTAAAGTAGATGGAGATTTTGCCCATCTTGTTCATATACTCAGTGTAAGTCTCGCGGAACCCCGGCAGGGATTCCTCCGCGGGCCATTGGTTGGGCGCAAGCAGGTTATGGTATAGAGGGGAGCCCGGTCTAGGTATGGGGTGCTCGGTTGAGAGATCAATCTGCTCACGGTGGTCAATCTCTCCGGCTGTGATCTCGGCCGAGAGCCGCGAGTAGCCCAGAAACGAATTGGCATTCTTCATCTCAATCTTGAGTCTAGACGATCATATTGATCAGCATTAGTTCATCTTTTTGAGTTTCCAATCAGTTTTTTAAATCGTATGCGACACCCACTTTTCTTCTTCAGGAATGTCAAAGAAAGCCTTGCCCAGCGTCTTGACCCGTTCGAACTCCTCATCGGAGACGCCCACGTTCTTAAGATAGAGGAACCCGACCTCCATCAAAGCATGGCGAAGCTCCTTGAGGAACCCGGGCTTGGTCGCTGGGTCACTAGCAGCCGCTAGATCTAGTATGGGGATAGAAGTAAACGAAGACATGCTGATTGTGACGCAAAAGAGAGAACACGCAGAGGGGCTATGTTACGACTTGGGGAGAGCACAAAATACAGGTAAGCGATGATAACGATAATGATAATAATAAATTTTTGTTGATCGGGTTTGCAAACTGGTATCTTCCCTCTCTTGTGTGTTGGTGTGTTAAATAGGTAAAATATTGGCACAGCCGGTCCAGGAAGACCGTCTGATCACCTCATGGCGCAATTGCGCAATTGGTCCACTCGTCGCCGTTCACGCGCCCTACTCGTTGCAAAATCATTCCCGATACCCTACTTTTCTCAAACCCGACGACGCTAAGAAAAACAATGGTCATTTCCGGGCCTTTCCCCCGCATCGGCAAGCCAACCGACGAATGCCGGGTGGCGTTGGAGATGCCCTCCCGTGAGAGCATCCCGCATTGGCCGATTTTCGGTCGTCCTCTACCCCAATGTTGTCGACAGCATGCATGATGTGCATTTCCAATCATGCCACAAAATAAGCAATGTTACATGGATGTGCTTGGTTGCATTAAGTCTATCGTCTAGGTTGCTCACGACGAAGCCGGCAGAGGTTTCGTTGCAAGAAGGCTAGTAACCTTGTAAAACATGTCCTCAATGGGTGGTGCCGCAAATGCTGGGGTAGCGTCAAAGATGTCTGCAAGATGTTGCTGGTGGATCACACTCCTTTGCACATCGTCATCATCCATCTCCACATCCTCTTCTTCAGCTGCTTCGGGGGCCGCATCCTCCGCGTCGCTCACCATATCCTCGTCCTCGTCAATGAGGGCGACATTGTCACTTGCATCGGCATCTGCATCCTCGAGGCGTAGGTCTTCCAGTGGCTGAACCGTTGCGAGGGATGAGGGATCCGACCCTTCGGCAACCACCCAAATCTGTGCAGCATCATCCAGGGCGATAAAGCCGCTGGTGTCTGGTGCGGATACCAGGCTCACTATCCTCTGAGGTGTGCTTCGCACCAGTAGAGGCTCCGAGTCTTCCGGTTCAAACACGCCCAATGTAGAGCCTTCGCTCGACGGCAGGGCTACTGCAAAGTGACCAGATGTGTGATCGACAGCAAGCTGAATCAGATCACTGTCCTCCGATCCCTTAGGAATCAAGACACCGTATCGTAGCTCATCGCTAACGACGTCGTAGACGCGAAGCTCGTCAGACAGTACAATCACAAATGGTGATAGCGCACGAACTGAGCGCAGCTGTCCCTTCCATTGGCCTTCAAGTGTCTTGACAATCTCGCCAGATGCCGCATCAATGACATATACAGCACCAACTCCAACGGTTCCAAAAGCAACAAAGAGTGTAGAGCCGTCTTCAGAGAAAGTCAGGCTTCCTTGGGGCTCGTGCTTGGATGTAGGCTCTGGAAGGTCTACTGTACCCTCCTGAGGAAGGCCATCGCCCACCGCGATGATTTGTGAGCAGCTCCAGGAAAATACTTCCTTTCCATTCGTGCCTTTAACAACAACACCATTCTGCGATCGAGTCTTGGGTCGCCATAGGCGAACGATGCCATCAGTTCCAATAGTTGCAAAGCATGTCGAGACGGGGTTTGATGCTAGGTCGAGCACGGCCTCGTTACGAGTGGTGGCATGAGGAGCATTAATTCTGGAAACAAGGGCAATCTGGTCATCATCTTGGTGAGCCTCCCAGAACTTGAGGTAAACTTCACGTCGTTCTTGGATAAATTGTCCCTTCAAATCACCAATTACGTTGTCCACATCTCGTGGCGCAGGCTCCCAGGTATCCACACTGGCAAGCCATTCTCCATCGGCAGAGAACGCCATGTGTGTGATAATTGGCTCATCGATAACATGACCCTTGTTGGTGATATTGACATCAGTTGGTTGTGTGCGAGCCAGTGCCTGCTTAGAAACACTCTGGAACGTTTCTAGATCAAACGTTTGCAACAAGGGCGCCGAAAAGTCCCCAGACGAATTAGCTTGGGTGCCGTTACCCACGCAAACATGAAGTCTTGAATGGTCCGAGGGCTTAATGGCAGCCGGAATAGGACGTCTCACAGACTTAGGTGCTGTCCACGTTCGCTGGACGAGCAGGTCCTTAGGGGTAGAAACGTGGACGGCGGCAGACTGGATGCCAGCGATATATGCGGTGGGTTTCATTTCGGAGGTGGAAAGAATCATTGTTGAGTTGTCATCCAGGTGAATCACGTAGGATGATCCATTGGCAGAAACAACAATGTTTTCCACGCTGCCAGAAAGGTGGGGAAGGAAGTCTTTCCTTGAGGTGTCCATCTGCCACAGTACGAGGGAGTTTTCGGAACCTCCAGATATCATGTAGTTACCTTTTATATGTTAGAGCTTAGTTAGAATATAATCAATAGAGAGCACATACCATCACGAGACCACTTCACGGCGTGCACAGCTTTTCTGTGCCAGTGGAACTTTTGCGCCTGAATCATCTCCTTCTCAGAGCCAGATTTACCAAGGCCCTGGCTGCGAAAGACAGCATCGTGATATAAATAGATAGCACCACGAGCACCACCGATCAAAATATCAACAACAGGGGTGGGATCGGATCGCGACTTCTTGCCCACTGCAGACCTCGAGTAAACTCGAACGTCGAGAGCCGTGACGAGATCGGGAACGTCAAAAGAGTAAAACTCGTACTCCAGCGCCGCCAATTTATCAGCCTTCTTTTGAGATTGAATACCCATAAAGAGGCGGTCGTTGATTGCTCCGACCAAGACTTGACCGTCTTGGCTTGACTCGAGGAACTGCAGTCCATCACCAGGCTTCTTCATGGCCACGAGAACCTTAGGCTCGGATGCTGCTTGGACATCTGCCTCATAGGCAACAACTTCGATTCGGCTTGCTTTGTCTGATTCGGCAATTAGAAGAACCTCTTGCGTCTTGTTGGAGATCGAGGTTGTCAGAATGGCCAAGGACTTGGCCGTTTTGGACCGAGTTTGGAAGAACTCGGGCGTCTTCGTACTTGTCCAGTCGACATAGAACACACGGCCATCTGAGCATGCGACCCAGATAAAGTCAGGATTCTGCTTTGACTGCCGTGTAGCAACAATGGTCGACGCGTTCTGCTCGGAGGAATCGATAACCATTATGGGGATTCGGCGCACTAACAAAGAGTCCACAGCCGAGTAGACTTGAATTGAGGTGTTGTAGGCAAGGATTATATGTCTAGCACAGGTCAGACACTTGAATTAAGCACTTTCAGTGTTAAGAAAAGACCTACTGTTCATCCTCGGTCAGAATGGGGTCAATGTCGAGCATCCTGCCACCCATGGGCTTCGATACTCGCCATCCTGCTTCCGCATTGTCAAATTGTCGAAGGATGTTCAATTCTCGGTCCCCGGTAGTTGTGAGTGCCGTCGACGACCCATTCGCTGCTGAATGCACACCATCGGCAGAGTTCAAAATATCTGCGATTGACTTGCGCCCATTGGCCTTGTTCCCTTTCCGTTCAGCGCGTTGTCGCTTAGAACCCGCATCAGCTTCTGCAAGCTCTCTCTTGCGTTTCTTGGTCCGGTCGTCTTTCGTCCGGGGGCTCTTTGTGCCAGCCATCTTCCCTTTGTTTCCTTGCGTGCAGCCCACACAAGCTCGAGTGATTGGGGGCGCGAGAAGGCGAAATCGTGAGCCAGATCGTCGATCGAGAGAGGTGAGGAACTGCCTGTGCTACAGGTCGCAGAAATTTTGGTCCCGCTTTGGTGAACTTTTTTGCGAGCTGATAAGATAAGGCGCGGGCGGAGAAACTTCGGGAACGAGAATTTATTTTCAACGCCAACCATGTACGCGCCCATCGCCATTCTTTCACTGAGACAACAGGCTTCAATCCATCGCAACCGATTTCAGAGATCCCCAAACCCGCGCGCAACTTCTCCTTGACCGCCAAAATGATTATTCCCATCCGTTGCTTCTCCTGCGGCAAGGTACGCGATCCCACTCAGCCTGCCCCAGTGAAGCGGCAAGCTGACTAACAATAACCAGGTCACTGGTGATCTTTGGGAACGCTATCTTCAGCTGATCGCAGACCCTCGAAAGACTGATGGGTATGAAAATTCCGAGCTTGTCTGGCGTGAATGATGGGCTAATTTAAATATCTAGTGATGCCATGGACGAGCTTGGTCTCAAGCGATACTGCTGCCGCCGAATGATCATGACCCACGTCGACCTTATCGAGAAGCTTCTCAAGTACGATGAGATCACACAGTTATCTCTATTACTAGAATTCTAGCTAACCAAATTTCAGGTACACCCCTGACGGTCGAAATGAGAAGAAGCAGCGATTGAACGAGACGGAGTAGAGCAGCTTCAGAAGCAGCAACAAGGGATCATGCATGGTCAGGCGTTTTGGGGAAAACAATCAAGAGTCTCGTGGGCTGGCGTATAATGGAATTCGCATTCAATAAAGTCTTGTCATTGGGCACTTGAGCGCGCGTATCGGCAATCCATGTGTGCAAACACGCCTATCAACGGAGTCATACAAATCACTATAGGCACTCGAATGATCCTTGATCGACGACTTAATTTTTGGCGATGAAACATATTATTTGCAGCATAAAAGCGTCAAATCACAGGCCATCCTGTCAAAGAAGTCAATGATTACTACGAGAATGAAGAATCTTAAGTACCATGTTATGTTCAACGAGCCACCTGGGGACCAATCAAAGCAACATCTCCACGCGTCCAGACTACAAAACAAGCCGAAAAATCAAAAGGCGGTGTCCCTTCAATTATGGTATTCCGGGATGGGAACAACAAGCGTCAGGCGTATTTCAGCAATTTAAACCAACAGCGTTTCATTCTTGATGGGAACCAGACAACACTGCCTCGCATGTAGCCCACCTCACCTGACCAACATCACTGTTGATCTAGCCCTTAGGGTAGTCAGTGTCCGTCATGTAAACATCGATTCTTTTTCGGGCAATTCGAGCGAAAAAAGCGGCCAGGTTTTTTTGTTCAACTGTGGTCTAAACAGATGAGGCTAGTTGGCCGAGAAATATGCATTGGTTGTCGTGTCGTTGAACCAAGCTGTCGGAACCGAGCCCTTCCAACCAACAACAAAATCGCCTCACTTTCGCCACGCGGCACCGTCGGCGTAACCCTTTCGTAGTTGAGCCATATCCAGGGTCGGTGACTTTTTGGGGCTAATCGGTGGGTGATCGTCCCAGTATGCAAATTGGAGAGGGGTCAAGAAGTAGGTCATGGCGATCTCAGCCCTGGGGTTGGACCAAATGAGCAGTCAGCCAAATTGTGGCATACGCACAAAGCCCAGGCTTCTGCATGCAAAACTTCAAACTCATCGCATTGACGCATTCTTTGCTAGGCAATTGAGGCTCAAACGGACCATCGAGTCTTGCAACCAGCTTTGAGGCCTACCAACAGCCGCATCCTCAACCAACCAGTCTTGTGCCCAGCCATCCGTTGGTTGGAGCGACGGATACATCCACCGAACAACTCAGTAGATCGGAGAGGGGTGGCCGATTGCGCAGCACGCATGATATGCATGCTAGTACAACACAGAGACTGCATCGGTGAGGGCGGGTGGCGGTCAATTCGGACAGAGCGCGGCAGTCACTCGACTCTTGCCAAACCAACACCGCTCGACAATGCACCAAGGCCCGAGCTGATAAGCTACTGTTGACCCCTCTAGGGCCCTAAGGATAGGATTTTGTCGCGAGATGACCAGACGAATTACTGGATGCGGGCCATTACCCGCGCACGCAGGACGCAGGCCGCTACTTTCGTCAGTCTAACGCCATACCATTCACTTGAGCCAACATGAACAAAAACCTAGCCACTGAAAGAGTTCTAGCCTCGATGCAATGCGCGGTCAGTATGCAGCAATGGCCGCGCCAAAAGCAAACGCAAGGGTTGTCTCGACTGCACCGAGGCGCCGGCGCCTATGCAATGCAGCTAGGAAATTCATCCAACTGTAGGCTGACCAACAAGCCACGCCCCGTCCATCAACGGCTGGGTTCTTAGTCGGTCTACCGTGCCAATCTCTAGTGTTGCTCTTTTTATGATGGGGCTTGCATTTCCGAACAAAATTTCCTCCGAGTGCTGATGCAATCTTTCGGGGACGGTTGGAATGCATCAAGGTTGGGCAATTAAGTAGGGTTCGGACTTGGGAACGGCCGTGTGGGGCCCGGATTTGTTCCGGACGGAAAGCCTGTTGGTTAATTAACGATATTTTGCTCCACGAACGCTCCCAACTAGGTCCAGTCGGGCCAGGGAAAAAATCGAGAAAAGTAAGACCAGTTCTAGGAGAGAAAACAAGTTGGTCACGATGAACCCATAGGAACGCCTTCTGGGGTGGGCTTGATCCTTGCTGGCCAACAAACCGTTCAGGAAATAATGCCCCCGCACCGAGGGGCTGGGATGGGATCGCTGGGCTGTTCCGACAATCTGTATAGCGCTGTGATAGACGGAAACGATGCAGCCGGTCTTGGGTTATCACCACGCTAACAACGATGGCTGGGACGAAAGTTTTGCTGTATTGGTGCTCATGGACCCGAGAATAGGCATGCCCAGGGACGATCAGAGACCAGAAGCGTGAGCAAGTGTCAGATGGCGAGGATAAGACGCCAAGCCGGTTTGGTTTACCGTTAGTTCATCCCAAAGTTGTACATTCACGATGCTACGGGCGGTGGGTTACGTATGTGGCCTGTGTGTAGGAGCCGGTCCGCAAAGCGTGTGTAGTCTTAAAAAGATCGATCACACAGGCCACTGAGGTGACTTGTCTTCTGACGGGAGACAAGGTTTACAGGATGTCCCGCCCTTTTCAGCATGGATGCTGTTCCGACGGGCGTATACAAACAAGCCTAAGAAAAGTCACCCATTATTACAAATTGCACGTTGGTACACGTCAAAGAAAGACTGCCTCGCCTCGCCCTTCGCAGAGCAGGCCTTATCCGTTATCCCATGCAGTTCATGAATGGTCCCACCGTTTCCCCGGTCATTGACCAACTAAGACGTCAGTTGTCATAAGTGGTAGGGGAGCATTCTGGGAAGTGCCTGACAAGGCCAAGAGAGAGCGCGAAAACCAAGTTGGCGATAGGGCCCACCCTGCCATCCCAGGCGACTAGAGCAGTGGAGTCATTGACTAGTTTTAGCGTCATCAAAGCCGCCGGGACCAGACTGCCGGGTTCACAAGACCTTGTGCTGACTGGCCCATCCATCAACCCGGGGGGCGCCCACCGGCGGCAAACTCCCAGCACATACCCGTTCCCTTTCAGGGCGCTGGCGCAGCCTGGGTAGGGAAGTACCAGACCGGCGGTATGCCGTGATGAGACTTGCGCCGGGTCGCCTCTTTTATGGCCTGGGGTTAATTATGGGTTGGGGCTTCGACGGAAGGAAGGTCGCATCTCCAGCGGCCGTGGCGCTCATGGCGGATTGGCCAAAAATGCCATATCGATGCTAAATCTGCCTTCTCTCAGGTCCAGCCTCGGATTCAGGTCCGGCTCCAGAGGCACTGCGGCAATTCAGACCTAGAGAGAAGCAGGCAACGAAAGGGTGGGGGGGGGGTCACGAGAGGTTGGATAGCCTGAACAAACAACCCACTACGCAGCCGTGGTCAACAGTGGAAGACAGACTGAGGAAATATTTGTCAACCGTTTGCTGCATCGGCGCGTATGGTGCTGAAGGAGGGTGCTGGGCCAGCATTATTGGTTCATGAAGCATCCACTCGCGTGGACTCTGGCGTTGCTCTCGACTGAGACAGCAACGCGTGCGGACTAAGGTTGAAAGAGTCACTTGTCGTGCAGCCCGCCCAGGCTGACGGTTCAGGCTGAATATGCCAAAGACTTGACGGCGTCACACTCGACGCCACAGGGTCGAAGCTGAGGCATCCGCAGCCGAGGAGCGATGGCATAGCATTGGCAAGATGGACTGGACAGGCATCATGTTAGGACAGACGAGGGGTTTGGCAATGGTACCCTCTCTTTGGTCAGACTGGGCCATCCCCCCCACCTGATTTAAGCGCCCATGCCTGTCCGCTTTGATGCAGCCCCACGGGTTGAGGTGTGCTAGGGCCTGGGGGACCCTTGAAGGGGCATGGAAAAGATTTCCCCATCCACCACCACTGGGCGCAAACCCTGGCGTTGATTGGACTGATGTGAAGGCTGGCGCCTGGGAAGGCCGGGAGACGAAGCTAAGTAACGCGCACGCAGAGGCTAGTAATTCTCCCGATGGGTGGGCATGACAGTGGTATGAATCTGACAGACGGTGCACGCAAAGCGAAGGAAACGAGCGAGAACGAGGGGGGGACGAGATAGAGCCGTTGCAGAGATACGACAGAGCTGCTGCTGACCAGCAAGCAACCTGAGTCGGGGCCGAGGTGAATGGGTGTGAAACGGGATGCTGCTAAAGTGGATGCGCATAGAGGCACAAGCAGGTCCTGGAGACGTCGCCTTCAGTTGGATGGAGGTGAAGGTGTGGGAGTGGGCCATTCACTTTAGCCCTCCATCTGCCATCCATCCCATCTCGCTCGTCTTCCTTCGCTCATCGCCTGCATCCGCTCACGCCCGTCCCCTGGGGCCTCTTTCTAGACTATGATGTCCTCCAAATCCTACCGGCTAGCCTTTGTATCCGGGATGGGGGAGGGCGGCTTTTGATGCGCTGGAGGCTTCACATTCGCTAGTCTTGTTTTTTTGTTTATTCTATCCCGTGTGCCAAGTCATTCGATTTGCTACATCTCCTTTTTTTTTTTCTTCTCCTCCTCCTCCTCTCTGTTGTTGGTCTTAGCTTGAGGTAACTCTGTGGGGGCTAAAAACTATGGTGTCAATGTGCCTAGGCGCCCTCTGAGCGTCATAGCTGCATTGACCACACCCTATTATGTTTCCCGCCCAAGAGGAGGCCGTCTTCAAGACCTGCATCGTCGATGAAAACGTGCTCCGCGAGAAACGACAAGGTTAGAAATAGAAACAAGAAACAAGAAACGGGATCAGAATACGACTTCGGTCCACCTACACACAATTCGATATCTCCTCCTCGTAGCTTGCCGGACGGGCTATAGCTGGTTGTGGTTGCAGTGGTATCCATCCAAGGACAGCCCAATAAGAATTTGCATGAAATTCAATCTACTGTGTGTGATTATGTGTGCCTGCCCGGCAGGTCACCGTAGTTTGCAATATGAGCACGGCCTACACAGATCTGCCATCACACTCGTCCAGTTTGATTGCAAGACTTTAGATCACAACCACCCTTGGCGTCTCACGGCCTCACTTGATCAGCCTCCCCCCTGACCCCCTTTCCTGTTGGCCTCCCACTCGCATTGCTTGTGTTGGGCGGTCTGCATCCTGTGCCTGTGCCTTTGTGGTTTAATTTTTCGATTATTTTGTTATTGTTATTATTATTATTATTATTTTTCAGACTTACCCACCCGGTTGGTGGTCCACCGGGCTCCAACAGAACAACGCACAGCTCACCTCCATCCCATGCGTCCTGTCACACAGCTCAGAGCTCTCTCAATGGCCCCTCTCCGAGCCTGATGAGAAGAGAGAGCTGAGCCTGCCGCAATCACCGTTGCCGGCTCCGTCCTATGAGTCCCGCCGGAGATGCTCTGCATGGCACGCCAACCCACCTCGTCTCTCTTTCCTTTGTCTCGCTCCATCCTCTCACGCCCCTTGGTTGGCGGCCACGCCACCCACCTGCAGTTCTGAACAGCGGCGTACCCACCAATCCACTCAGGCTCTCTCTTCAGTCCCAACTGCCTGCTGAACATCCACATCTCATCCACCCTGGCCTCTCTTCTCTCTCGCCTTCTCGTTCTCTGTTTTTGTCCTAAGCTCGACGCGCTCCCCTAGTCCACACCATCCTCTTTTCGCCTTCGTGCCGCCCGTCTATTTCCAAACTCGTCTACCCAAAAAATAAAAAAAAAATAAAAATAAAAAAAAAACCTGCTCGATAACAACGCGGTTGTCTTCCCGCAATCCTTGCCACCTGAGACAGCGCTTCTTTGGCCGTCCCGCCGCGCCAACTCGCGTCCGTCCCGACAAGCGCAGGTCGCAGCTACGGCCGCCCCTCCATCACTCCATCGGATACCACGCACCCGCCTCGCCTCTCTGCTCCAGACGCACCTCTGGGAGCTGTGCGTGTGCGCCATCTGCACCCGCATCCATCTGTCCATCCATCCACCCAGCCCGTTGATTGATTCATCGAGACCGTCGCCCATCCACTTCCTGGCCCTACCCGCGCCGTGACCATTGTCCTTCCATTGTACACTGACACGAGCCCAAAGTACCTGCTGCTATACTTCCCCGCGTTCCAGGCACATGTCCCCGTAGCAAACGCTACCCTCTCGGCACGGACTCGACCGGACTCTACCGGACTGCTGTAGACCCTGCAAAGCTCGACGGGGCACGACAAGGGGCCCCCTCTTGGCTCTACTTTTGGTACCTACAGGGAACCGCTTGCTCGCCCAACCCCTGGTCTGCCTGCGTCTGCCTCGCTTCAACCGCCGCCGCTCCCTGGCTCGCTCACTCTTTAAACCTCCCACTCTCCATTTTCCCTTCCTCGCTGCGACCTGTGACCCGGAGCTCCATCCCGACTACATCTTGCTTTCCCTTCGTCGTGGAAGCTATCTATCCCCTCTTCTCCAGACCAATCCTTTTTATTTTTCATCGCCTCTCCCTTGTCTAGCCGCCATCAATCCTTTACTCTCCTGAACGCTTTGCGCAGCCGCGGCCATCACCAGTTCCGTTGTCTTAGTCCAACCCAATCCCACTACCAACTCCCACACCACTGCGCCGTCCTATCTCGCCATAATTTTTTTCCCGAAACCCATCGCTGCTGGCAGGATTTTATCGCTTTCCACATCGCCCGTTTGAACCAGCCTCCTAGGCCCTCCTATCCTGGAGTTTACAAGACACTTTTGGTCTCGAACCAGAAACAACCCACGTCGAGCTCCCCACCACCATTGAACCCCTCGACGGCGGCCCCTCGTCGCCGCTCGGTCTCTTATCCTGAGCTACCGCCATGGCCCTCGAAGCTCCCCTGCGGTCCTCGACTGGAAACATTCAGTTCCCATTCAACTACCAATCGAGCATGGCTGCCGCTTCCGAGACTGACCACCTTCGGGCTCAGTTTAGAGTTGTGTATGTCCTAGTACTGCCGCCCGTCTTACATAGGCCCTTGCTAACTCGTATTTCAAGCTCCTCCCCGCCTCCAGCTACCGACTCCGCCTCCCTCCGACCAAACTCCTTCAATCGAATGTCATCCAGTTCAATGAATATCATCAGCCCCAGCGACATCGTAGGGCCTTCGCCGGTAACGTCCAACGGGACTGAAACCACAGAAATTGAGGATGATGTCGCGGATGATGTGCATCAGGATGCAACCGTCAGCGAAGCTCGTCGCTCTGAGGTTGGTCAACGTGTTTTGATCACTTCATCCCATCTCTTGCTAATATCAATCCTAGCTTCTAATGCTATCTACAAGCATCTCGGATAATTTGCGTCAGGCAACCAACGAAGAGGCCATCTCAGTCATTCATGCGCCCCAGGGCTTCGCAACATGGGTATGTGCAGCATGGTAAACACGAGAGAAAGTACAAATCTGACTTGACTCAGCCCTCGTCCGAGCCCGTCATCAAACAACAATCACCCAGCCCAAGGTCATCGCCTAAATCTGACACAGCTAGTCTAGCTGTTCTTAATGGAACCCCGGAGAAGGTTTGTCGATCTGCTGTCCACCGCACACACCACTCACCACTGACATATTGCCCACCAGTCTGGTCAGCCAGTGCGCCCTGCGCTTTCCACCGATGTTGGCCCTGCTCGGTACAGCTTGGACACTTTCACACCTCGCGCCCAGGATCTACAATCTATGTTAGATGATAAGACGCGATTGCGTTCAAGCAGCACCAGCAGCCTGGAGAGTAGGTTAAACCATCGTTTGTTCAGAAGTGATGATGCTAACAAGGGTCTAGAAATTGAAGAGCAGACAGAAGCCGAGGGAGATGACGAGGACTATGCCTCCGATGTCTTACCAGTTCCGCAAGAAGAGGATGAGATCACCGCACTGCGTAGCGCGCTCCAGGAGTGTTGGACTCTCTGCAACACACTTGCCAATCTGAGTTCCATCCATCGAGCTCGAGTGTTTAGTCATTCAGGAATCCCAGATGCCCACGAAAAAGCGTGGAAAACGTGCTGGAAGCTTTGCCAGCGCCTCTACGATAGCCGAGACGAAGATGCGAATGCTTTCAGCGTGAGAATGAACCTCGACCTCTGCCGAGACTTTTGCCAAGCACTGTTTGATGTCCGTGATCGAAAGGATGAAGCGGCAGACTCAGTGCTGCGGGTCAGCTTCGAACTAAACAACCAGTGAGCAGCCCCAAATCAATATGGACACTTCTCTTGCTAACACATCAATAGCTTATATAGCGCCCAAGATAGCCGCAACCTCCCCGAAGTGTTTCGGGAGAGGACGCTGGATTTCTACATCACCCTTTGCCATCGACTCATGAAGCAACGCAACGATAGGCAAGATGAAACTGATCAATTACTTCGATCATGCTGGGCGCTGGCAGAAATGCTGTTTAGTATTCGACAGAACAAACGAGATGGCAGGCCTCCGGATGAGGAGCTATTGGGTTCAGCAGTTCAGGCCTGCTGGGACCTTTGTGACATCTTCAGGGATGGCTGGACACAGATTCGTCCTGACAGAAATACTCCACGCCCAAGTCAAGCAGGTTTCCATTACCAACCCTATGACCAAAGCGGTCGGCAGAGTCAGGCGTCCAATCGATCATCGATTCACTCCAAGCAGGAAAGTGTTAAGAGTGGGCGTCGCGAGGAGAAGACAAGGAAGCCTGTGCCGCTCCCAGTCCCCGAGACTCCCGTGACCGAGTTTGAAGATACGCCCATCTCTCCCCAAAGCCACTCTCCACAGATGCCAAACATCCTCGTACTTGGAACTCCCAGTGAGAACAGCCGTAGCGGAAGATGGTCCAGCAGTGCTTCCAATTTGTCGAGCTACTCAAAAGGAAGCACCAGAACTTCTAGCACGGCAACCACCACGGCTACGGGTGGCGAGGATGTGAATGTGACAAGGGCAAAGGTTCTTGTGCTAAAGGCAGCCATGAATCTCGGCTTTGACCGTGACTCTGTCATCGATCCCAAGTCTGCCCCTGCAGCTCTCCAAAAATTCGTTCAGGAACTGCCCACTGGGTCCTTCGGAAACCAGGCAGCTCATACCACACTATTATCCCAATACAAGAATTCGGTCCTCACGGACGCAATCATTCCCCGCCACCATTCTCTTCCAATACGGGGAAAGCGGGTTTCAGCCCAAGATATGGCAAAAAGTATTCACACCATGGTGAGAAGCTCACAGAGATACTCTTACCTTCGCGACCTCTTCCGCTTTGTCTTCCAATTCCCACTTGAGGAGGTAGAGACACGACGAAACATCAGCATCGTCGTATAGAAAAGGTCGCATGTCTATTCTTTCTTTCTTTTTTGGATTATATATATTGATCCATGATTACTTTCTATATCCCCTTTCTACCTAGAGGTTGGGCGCGATGCGAGGATGAGGAAGGTTAACCCTGATTTAACTACACACCATAGCAAACGACATGATATATATGAGAGAGATGAGGTCTTTTTTTTTTCTTTTTTTTTCTTTTTCTTTTCTATTTTACAGAGATCTAAGCGGCGGTCTACTCGTTTCTAAATGCACTAGATACCCTGTCGGGAGAACCAGGCGCCACACAGAGGGGAAACGATATGGTGCAAACAATACTTCGCAATAACAAGGGCCAATAGGCAGAAAGGAAGATATCCTTCCATTATCATTCGTTGGTGGACAGTACACTTTTTCGAGTTTGGTTAACACGGATTATGGATCAAGGATGGGTTTCATGAAGAGAGCGCTGATGCTCTATTTAGGGGGTTTAGGTATCCAAATCATACTGAATTCAGATTTATCTTCATGTGGTTCGAGGCAAGAGCCTTCTATTCGTATCTTCGTGTCTTCGTATCTTCGTATCTGATCTTGAGCATCTCACTGCTTCCTTACACCTGTGTCAACCTAACCTGCATGAAAAGCAAAAAAGCAACCGTCGGAGGACTGAACAAGTCCACAATAGCAACTCTGAATGACAGATGAAAATGAGAAAGTAGACAAAGGAAATGAAACAGAGCTCTCTCATCAGGCAGCCTATCCTAACTTGGCAAAAGCCCCAGCGGCACCGTGGCCTTCAGGAGGGGTGACCGCAGAAATAGTATACATCTCAGCAAGCAACTTGGGATCGATGGTTTGGGAGGGATCCAGGTCCTCCAGGTCGTTACTTGGCTCTAGCTGGGGGAACAAGGCCGCCATCACGTCAGTAGCTTGGTCAGGTTGGGGGTTCGGGTCGGCGCCGCCGTCGTCGTCGTCTAAGAAAGAGTGCCGGGAAGGTTCAAATCCAGCTGTTAGCGAAATGCCACGGCCTTCTTGGCGGGCCTCACTGAGCCCAGAGGCTTGCTTGCTTACGACATTGGATGCCGCCGTTGCGGGGATGCTCCTGGTGGCTGTAGCTCGGCTGGTGAGAATTACGGGAGGGAACGCAATGGTGGGCGAGCCGCTATTGATCTTTCCGCCAGCGTCGGTGGGTTCTCTTTTGACGGGCGAAGTCGACGGGGTCGCCTGAAACTGGCACAGAGGAATGTCTGGTCGCTGCTGCTGCTGCTGCTGCTGCTGCTGAGACACATTATACAGCCCAGGAGATAGGTACGAGTTCCAATCTTGGTTGTTCAAAGGCAGAAGGGTTTGAGCATTCGACATGGTGGGGCCTTGAGTGGATTGGATTTCGGGCTGGAAACTCGCGTGCGGATCGGTGCCGTAGTATGGTGTCGCAGGCAAGGGCAGGCTCAGGGGTGACAGTTGGCTCATTGAGGACATCATATCAGGTGGTTGTTGATTTATCAAATATTGGGTCACCGGCGGAGCTGACAGTCTCTGCTGCGCGTGGTGCATGGGCTGCGACGAAACAACCACCTGATACGGCTGATTCATAGGAAAGCTCTGCTGAACGATTCGAGGAGTGTTATGGACGAAAGACCGATGCTGGCTTGTCTGGGGCGTGAGAACAACAGACGGAGTTGCTGGGGACGGCTGCATGGTAGGTAGATTTCCAAGACTTCTAAGGTTGGAAAAGCTGCCCAAGTTCTGCTCATCGCTGTCCCAGGTCAAGGGGAGTTGGTGGTAGTCATTAGGGATACGACCCGATGATGGTTGGTACGAGACAAGGTTGTTCACAGAGGCTGCAACAGGTGAAATTATGGCCTGAGTAACGTCCATGGTAGCTTCGGAGACTGGAAGCTGCGAGTAGGTAACCAGGGGAGTCTGCAGCGGCATCGCTGGCTGGGCTTGAGTCGTGTTCCGGTTGACTTTTTCGGGTTGAGGAGATGGCTTTTCCATCTCTGCCGGTTTCACAGTGGCAGCTTGAGTCTTTTCATAGGCCTCCTTCCGCTGTTTTCTAGGTCTTGCTTCGGGGGGAGAGCTGGGGATCTGGGGATCATCACTAAAGAGTTGCCTGTCAGATCTGGTGGATATACCACTACGAAGGAAGGAAGAGAGGCTTGATCATACCTATCATTAGATCTTCGCCTTTTCTTGCCCATATTGGTGTTTATCATTGCCGTGCTAGAAAGCAATATCCAAGTCAGAACAGAAATCAAAACGGGCGAAAAAAAAAAAGGGGGGGGACAACCATACTTGAATTTGGGATCCTTGCCGTACTTGTTTCTGACATAGCGGAGCTGGTTTGGTGACAGGAGCTTGGCAAATTTCCCATAGTACTCTTCAGATATATGAGATCCATCTTTTCCTTCTATGAATCGCGCCAGGAGAAATTTAATCTCCTCGGTGGTGTATACGTTTTGGCCCACCATCTTACCGACCAAGTGCTTGATGAACGTGAGGGGTCGTGGTCAAGCCGAAACTTGGTGAACTTTGAGCTGAATTTCGAGGGCAGAACTCTTTGATGGGGTGGCCAGAATCGTATCTAGTCTTTTCCAAGGTTGTCGGTGATGTATTATGAAATACAGGCGCTGTGGGGAGGGGTGAGTTGGCGGACGCTCTCGCTGTTTCGTCAAGTTGCAACACGCGGCGCGTCGCAATACAAACCAGAAAATCAAAGAAGGAAGAAAAGGAAAAAGAAAAAAAGTGAGAAAATACTAAGTGAGAAAGATTCAAAAGAAAATTAACGAAATCAAAAAGAAGAAAAGCAAAATGCAAGAGTGAATGAAGATTGTCTGTACTAGGTACCGCTGCCAGCCTAGATGGCGAAGGCTGTCGCGAAGCTCCCTGTCACCGCTCAGACGAAGCACGAGGCAGAAACTAGCAAATATAATTGGTAAAAACGCGCTTCCGTGAGCCGCAATAGACCGCAAAGAGCCAGCTCTTGGTCTGACGAAGGTGAATATGGTGAAATTTGGATGTGAGTAGGAGGCTGAAGGGGTCGTGAGCCGAGGCAGCGGCGGAGCGGCGCCTAAATACTTAGGTTTTTTTTCGCAAATCCCTACTTCTCAGGACCACAGTGATTCAAAGAATCTGATGAAGAGAGGATATGATGTGCTCACAATAGCGGCCAGAGAGGTTGGTGAATGTGATGGAGTCAGGGGCACAATAAAGAGAATGCCAAAAAGTGTGTGAATTGCGGAAGATTGTTGCAGGACCAAGAAGAGAACCAAAGTGAGAAGTGGAGTATTGAGGAATAGGCAAGACAGCTGGCAGTTGGAGAGGAAAAGAGCCTGCTGGGGTGCTGAGCAACCAGGGGGCCATGTGGACTAGTTTGGCTAGAGCATTGTTTTCTCTTCGTCTTGTGACTGATGACTGCTTGTCTATGCGTGCCATTGTGTCTATTTGTCTATGTCTAAAAGTCTAGGAATCGAAAGCCTCGGCCTTTGATATCTCGTTTATCGTGTCGTTGTCTATCCGCATCTGATGCCATGTTTTCCTCGTCCAAGCCGTCACTCAATCACGACGCACCGTCGCTAACAACGGTCCGCGGCGTTCCCCCTCGTGAGAAGATACCCAGCCAGCAGGCTACTTGGCCGGAATCATCGTCGTCATAAACCCAGTCATCCTGGCCCGCGAGCTCATCCTCCTCGTCACAGAATAGGGGCGTCTCCAGGTCCAGCATGGCCTGCTTGAAGGCTTCGAGGAGCCGCAGCGTTGTGGCATCGCGCTTGGGCACCATGACAACAGCACGCGATTCAGAGCCCAAGGCGAGGTGTTCGCAAATAGCTGAGGCGAGGAGGGCTGGGTGGTCATCGTCGTACATCGGGTCTGCTGCCAGAACAATCTGCGAGCCTAAGATCAGAGGGGGGATTTTTTATGGTTACAGCGGCAAACTTGTTGTCACTTGTGCGGCGAACAGAAACAAAGCAATGGCAGCGCACGTACCTGAAACTGATATGGTTCTTTAAACAGATCTTGGTCGATCTCATCCTCGCTCCCACCCCACGTCAAAGGTCCAACCCTGAGCGAACCGCCCCTGGATTCGACCAGGCTTGTGTTCTTCAAGGCATTTTCTTTGAGGTTTGGCACAATATTCGGCAAGTCGCTAAGCGCCACAGGAACCTTCCATAGAGCGGCGGCAGCTATTCCCAAGAGGCCGGTTCCAGATCCCAGCTCCAGAACGTCAGGCCGGGGCTGGCCCAGCGTCTCGTCAAACATTCGGAATAGCGACGTCTCCGCAAGCTTCGGCAAGTGCTGAGAGAGGACGTAGGATGATCCCCACGTCTTGAAGCCGAGTGCATCGCCAGTTAGTGCAGGTTCCCGAATAACGAGCTCGAACGGTTCCGCTGCAGCCGTCTCTCCCTCAAATGGCCACCGGCGAATAAGTTCTCCCATAGCAGAGCGACCGCATCTTTCCGACATGCGCTTGCTGGCCTGTTCCCACAAGAACTCCTTTTCATCGTCATCTTCGATCCAAACGAGGGGGCTCTTGATGATAGAGGAGAGGTAACGAGTAACCTCGGCCTTGTGCTGAGTGGCAAGCGACTCTTGCTGAGCAAGTATGTCCTCACGACGAGTCTTGTGGTTCCACATAGGCGGGCTTAACTCAAGACTTGCGAGGATCTCAACCAACTCGGCGTAGCCGGGGCGTTGCCACATTTGTGGGAAATCTTCGACAGGAGGAACCATGGTTATTTGTCTTCCAAGTTGGACCGCTTTTTTTTAGACAAAGAACACAGAAACGATACGTATATAGCCAACAAGTAGAAAAAGGGGTGTGGGTGAGTGAAGGGGGGTTATCGTCAACTACGCTCTCGGAAGAGCACTTTTAAACACGCATCTTGGGCAACAGCGATAGATACGGAATAGGATATGCTGACTAGTTACCACTGACTCGCCCACCTTGCCGTCGATCTACCAGACAAGCGGGACACTAACACAAAGGAGTTGACAGGTACGGGAGGAGCGTGAATGGAGAAGACATAAAATCCGGGGGAACAAGCGGAGAACCCTGGCTAGACTCTTATAAGGACGGGGGAGAAAAAAAAGCACAAAAATTCAAAACTCGCACTTGTCGGTGTGGATCACCGATAGGTGCCCAAAAATCGCCCATAGGCAGTGGATCCAATCAGATGGCACTAATCAGCGTCTGACAATGACACTGAGACTGAGTATAATTATGGGAGGTAAATAGTTATTAAAACAAAAACTCGTGAAAGAAAGTCAAAGAACAAAAGGTTTCTGTTCATGATCTACATGACAAAAGCGCGATACCACGATTCAGAACAATGGGAAGGGGGGGTGTTACTGCAAGGGTTAAGGGGGCAAAAAAGAACCGGCAAGCCACAGAAACAAAGCGCACCGCCACAAACGCCAGGTAGGGGTTGTTTGCAGGACGGTCGACAGGGTAAGTGCGCACCTCAGGCATCCCATCTCACATCAGGTACGAGCAACGCTCGGGGATCGCCGGGCCTCCCACGTGGTCGGTAAGGAACCACAGAAAGGCCCAGGTCGACAGGTGCAGTGTGACCCCCACCCTCCTCCCGATTGGCCAGCCTTAAGTGGTTTTTACCGCGTGCGCGTACACACCTGCCCGTCCCGTTGCATCTGACAGCTTCGTCATGGCCATGGTGACGAACCAACATGATGTGATGCGTGAGTCTCGCTCAACATCAGCCCAAGACAAAGCGTGGCCCAACGCATCCTCTGTTTTTTTTGGTGGTTATTTTCCTTACAATCACTGCACTCCTGCATCCATGTCACCAACTCACTCACTCGTGCCCATCAGCCGTTCGCGCCGCAGTCGGCGCGAACGAACAAAGTGAGTCATGTGACCAGTTTTCATCTCAACTGCACGACTCCAATAAACAAGGTTTCTATCGCTCTGGGGCGTTCTCCCGGCTCATCCGTATTGCTTCATTGGCACCGGCCATGGATTACCCGATGCTGGACCCGAACCCATGCCGTCGCCTCTCGGGGCTGGCCTTCCAGACTCGTCCAGACCATCCCTGCTCGAAACTGGCGGTATAGCTTCAACAAGCATCCTCGTGTGCACTTTCGGGAGCGGTGTCGGTTCCCACATGCGAGTGGAGAACTTCAGGGCGTGCCTTGTCAATCAACAGATTTGGCACCGCCAAACTCCGTATCTCGGTGGGATTCATCAGTTTGTTTCGCTTCCGCATGTCCCGTCACACCAACCACCCCCCAACTCGTGATGTTGGTTCCGCTTCTTTTGGTGGTTGGCTGTTGGGCTCTTTTTTTTTTCCCCTCGGCTCGAACAGACTCGGATAGTTGTTTCAGCCAAGGTCCAACGATGACAGGTGAAGTCACCGTCCGTCCATAGGTTCAATATAACTGCCGCGCTACGTGTGTGCTCGTGCTGAACCGAGATTCTCTCCCAACAAATGTCCCTTTTTTCGCATATGCCCTGAGACTCGCAAAGAGAAAAGAAAAAAAAAAGAGACTTGTCATAAGTTTTGCTTTGTCGTGGCCAAGTGCTCCACACCTAGAACACGTCGTCAAAAAAGCTCAAACACCCGACTCACAACAGTCTCCCGGCTACATGATGTCCAGGAGGCATTGATTGGATCGCGTTCACCTTACTCGATGAACATGGAAATTAGGTGGTATCCTTTATTTGAGTGTAGTTTGGGGCATCTGGGCTTCTGTTTACCTCGGTGAATGTTATTTTAGTGGAGAAAAAAAGAAAACAATATTTAAACAAAAAAACAAGGATTTTTTTTTTTTTCTCGACGGGATGATGCTACTCCTGAAAATTCAATACGTGATTGTATTCTCAACCCACAAAGGAAACGCATTGGTATAGGACCCTCCCATTACAAAAAAAAAGATAGACAGAGAGACTCCTAGGTTTTGAAACAAGAGACAAAACATCGTACCTTGTCGTCTGCGTCGACCATCCAAACTCACTGGTACTACCCTGGAGTTTTCGGGACCCGACACTGAGCTTGGTGTCAGACCATTCCCAATTTACCCCGCAGGTGGGTCCGAGACTTCACCTACCCCTTCGCAACCAGGGTTACCATCCCTTTCAAGGTCGGCCTCCATCACATGCGTCTCAGCCCGCTGTCACCTATGGTCGTTTCAGTGCAAACATGCTAACATTCTCCTACACTGTTTCACCCGAGTCCCAAGTTTTGTTATAACACTTTCTGTATTTCATTTTGGCTTGCGCGCCCATGCTAGCCGTGTGGCTGTACTGTGGTATCAAAAAAGAACCAATTCAAATCAAACGAGCCCTGGTGTCCATCCATGGAAGCTCTCATTATGTAACATGCAAATCCCGTTTCCCCTGATGCAAATGCAAATTCAAAGCAAAGTTCGTGATGCTATGCGCCCTTCCGAATATCATTTTACCCCGCCCCACCGTTGTCATTTAAGCCCTTCCTGGAGGGCACTCCCGGTAGATCTCCATCTTCATCACCTTTAACCGTTCCCTCATGTCCCTGAGGCGACCCAAATCATTCTTTGGGGGGTTGTCCAATGCCGAAATCTCGTAATGCAATGCTTCGTACTTTTCGTAAACCACCTTGAAATGTTGTGCCTTGTGCACCAACTCGTCGGAAACGCTCGCCACAGCTGCTCGCTTGGATGCTGGGACCTTCCCTACTGATTCCATCTTGCGCTTCTTCGTTACAGGCGGCGCCACCGGCGCCTCGTTCTCAAGATCCGACGCGTTCGTGGGAGGCGAAGAGGCAAGAGGCGATGACTTCGTGGGTGAAGTGTTCTTGCTCTTGAGTGACGAAGAAGTCGTACCGGTGCCACGGGAATTTTGGCTTGCGTCTGATGGTCGGTGCTTCAGTCGTGGTGCCTGTAAAGGTTGCTTGGGCTTGATGCGCTTCGAGAGGGGTGTTCCGGAGCTGGAGCTCGAATCGTCATCTTCGCGTGGTCGTTTTGTCGCCTGAGATTGCTTGATGGGCTCTCGAGCAATAGGTCGAGGCTTAGCCGCAATAGTATCCTTGATCTTTGGTGGAGCAACAGGCTTCGGCTTCACCACCACAGAAGCCTCGTCTCCTGACGAGTCCGAGTTCTCAATAATTTCCTTGGATAGAATCCGACCATCCTTGGCCTTGCTCACTGCCGCACGGCTCTTGGTAGGTGATGTCTTCGGGACTGCAGGCTTGGGTTTGTTGTTTCCAAGAAGTCGCTTGACCTGAGCCTCCTGTCCAGTGGCCTTCTTGGGTTTGGCAGGCAGAGGGTTCGAGGTCGATCTTGACATCGGCTCGCTGGCCTTTGGTCGATCGGTATCCAAGGAATCGTCCCCAGAGGCGGGGCTGCCGTCTGCCTTTTGCACCTTGATCTTTGGCGCGGTTTGGGTTGGGCCCTTTGCCAGATTGGCCTGGAGCCGGCTCAAACACTTGCCTTTTCCTCGCTCCTCCTTGGGCAGAAGCTTTTGCCACTCTGGTTCCGACGAAGACAGCCTTTGCTTGTCATATTGTCGGACCGCGTTGTCAATCGCCTTTTGTCGCAACTCCTGGGTATCATAATCGTAATTCCAAACGTCAAGCTCCTTCCAATATGTCTTCTTCATTGCCCATTTCTTGGTGTCAGGGAGGTTGTCAGCAACCTTTTCCAGTGTGGGTCTCAAGTCTTCCTCCTTGCCCGCCCATTTATTGGCAAGGTACTCGAGAGATCGGTCTTGGACAGCAAGCTCGTGTACGAGAACGACTCTTTGCTCCTTGGCTCGTTCCATATGCTGTTGGGAAGCAGATAGGACAGGCGTCGAGGTGGGCGAGCCATGTGAGACGTGACCTGGTGATGTGGGTATCGATCGTGGTGTCGAGGTATAGCCAGGTAATAGCTTGGTCTTCGCTTTTGTTGCGCCTTTCTTTCCTGCTGGTAGTTTTCCAACCACGCGTGCTCTGTAATACCAACTGTCAGTATATTCGCGCCAAACGAAGGAGAAGATGAGACCGACTTCTCCCGACCAGCGGCCAGTGCCGCCATCTCAATCTGAAGGGCCTCTCTATCAGAATCGAGGCCGGAGGGAGTGCTGCTTTTGCTAGCCTTTGTCCCCTTTGATTTGGCCTCTGTTTCCTTAGGAGAAGCCTTGGTGGAGCCAGCGCCCTTGGGCTTCTGGAAGAGTGACCCGGCGTTTGGTAGTCGGTCAGCGACTCGAGTTGATTCGAATGGTTGTGTGAGGTAGAGGTCGTAGGGGTAGGAATCGGCTGGGGGGGTGATAACGTGCGAGTTGGAACCGTAGAGGAATGTCTGGAGTGAAGGTCGGGCATTAGCATTTGTCAACAATGGAAGGTGACGGAGAACGGGTGACGCCTCATATGACAAACAGTCGATGGCATGAATTGCGGGAAGAACGCCCTTGGAAAACTCCCCAAGGAAGGCGCGGTCAATCAGGGGAAAAGGAGACTTACTGGTGAGCTGCCGAGGGAGAGCTGGATGCCATCACCATTCTGGACGCACTTGATCATGTCCTCTATGACATTGTCACTGAGCGTCAGGGCGAAGGCCTGAGTCGCCAGGTGCGAGCCCTTGCCAGAGCCCTCCAGCGTCCACCCGCCATCGGGAACCTTGAGCGAGTTCATGCTGGAGGTTGTCACGAGCCTGCGTAGGCCGTGGGGTGCGAAATGACGCGGGTATGGAGAAGGTGTCGATCAGTTGTGTGGAAGGCCGAGTTGATGGTAGGTTGTCGTGGAAAGCAAATGCGGCGCAGGAAGTGCAAATGCGGAAAGGAATAATAGACTCAGAAATGAATCGAGCTATGTGTTGTCGCGAGGTTTTTTAAAGGTGAGCGGAGAGTGAGGGCGTCGTCATATCGTCATCCCAAGGTGAGCGGAAAGTGAGGCCGCTGCAGTGATGGGTGGTTGGCTGGCGCAGGGAATCGCCTAAGCCAAGTGTTCGGCGGAAGGACAAAGACTGCAAGAAGTCCAACTTTGCCGTGTTCCTCAAGGACAATGAGGCACAACAAACAAACAAATGAGGTTGTGAACGCCTTGAGAGAGGTAACTCTCTTGGAGACGAGATGAGGAGGAGAAGGAAAGTTGGATGAGCGGAGACAATGGGGGAACGGGAACGGCAGCGGCGAGAAGAGAGGAGGGTGTACGAAGGAAGGTACGGGGTGTGCTGGAGTGGGTGGGAGTGGGGAGATGGGAGTGTACCGGTAGGCATCTTGCTGCCAAACAGGGAAGCAGCCCGGGGGGGAGGGGCGGCCCCAAGGCCCCAGAGGCCCAGCACAGCACAACAACACAACACGGCAGCGACACAGTAAGGTACAGTACGGCTTTAGGTACAGCGCTGCATCAGCACATCACAGCACAGCGCGGCGGATAGCACCAACGCCGAGATGCAAGCCAACCAGCACCGGCCGGCACAACAGAGCATAACGACACAGTCTGGCGTCACCAGTTGCGAGGCCAAGCCCAGAAGGGCTCGAGGTACGATGCGCTACCAGTGGTCACCAGGGTGCTGATACCTGGGGAGGTACTCGAAGCCGCTGCTGCGACCAGGGCTGCCTTACAGCGCCTACAGCGCATCTCGGGCGTGGCTTCGGGGAGCCCGCAGGGCATCAGCACCGCCCACGGCATCGCCTACAGCAGATCGCTGCGCCGCTCTTCCCAGGCTTCAGGTCGACTGCTCGCCGAGTACCAGCCCAAGTACCCCTAGGCGCGCTAGCTCACACTGGGGCGTGGCGTCTGTGGTGCGCGTGGTGCGTCCTCTGTCAAGTTGGATTACGGGGAGAAGATGTCACCCAGATGTTTCCACCATGTATTTTTAGCGTGGGCGCGATGGGGTTACAGAACGCTACAGGGCACTTCCAGTGGCTCAGCGGACGGGGAATGTACTCCGCGGCTACCGGCGGCCCACTTTGACGATACTTTGGAACATGTACCTGGGGGATGGCTCCACGGCGACACAGCTGGTGGTGCATGCATGCGAAGCGTTGTGCTAGTGTGGATGTAGCACCACCGCCAAAGGGTTCCTCCCGTCCCGTTGACCGGCCTGTTTTCTTGTTCGCTGGCACTGCCGTCTGCGTCTACCGGTGGGTTGGTGTTCGTTGGGGAGCCGGAACGAGCTGCAGAACAGAAGCACGAGGCCTGTGAGTCGAGATTGGGCAAGGAGAGGGAAAAAGAAAACAAGGCAAGGAGACCAAATTTCTTTCCTTGTTGTTAATCCTCTGCGCTGGGTCTGCTGTAATTACCCCTTGTTCCTGTTTCGGCCATCGGCCATTATTGGACAGCCCAGGGACCGAAACGATATTGACGGGCTGGATCCGGCGGGCAGGTTGAGCTACCTCTTTAGCCAGCGAACGACGGGCGGGCTCCATGACCCTTCGCTCACAAAGCTCCGTCACCCATCATCCATGGGCCCAAGGACCTTGGCGAGACAGACCAGGGCCGGAATGGAGTCGCTAACGGATCTGTCACCTGGAACGTGGTCTGGCTCTTCGCCGTGGGCTGTGGGGGTACATACGTATCGCTGCAGCACTGCGCTGGGCTGGCTTCCGGTACTTTGCTGCAGGCGAGCGTCCTGTGTATCGTCCAGTCCCCTCGCCTCGCCTCGCCTGGGTTGGGTACCTCAACTGGAACTGGACATGGGCCTGCTGGACTGCGATCTCCTCTTAGCTAGCCATGGCCCGACGGGACGCATTGGCGTTGTTTCTTTTTCCTTTGCCTCGCTTCGTCTTCAGCTTGCGCGACACACGGCACACGACACAAAACGCAAAGTAAAGGATGGGCTGCTCAGATCAGACCAGATGAGATGAGACAGATCAAGACGAGCCAAAGCCGAGACGATCTTCCTACCAGCGCCATCCCTCATCTCATCTCTGCTGCTCTTCCCCGCCGCCCTGCAATTCGTATACCTGGTAATGAATCTGAGGTTGACGCTACACCGGGAAGTGAGGTCTGTTATGCCCCCAATCGCAATAGCGTGTTTTGACATCCCAGCACCCAGCACCTCAGAGCACCGCTTCCAATCGGCCGGCAACGGATCCATTCTACCCTGAGTGACTGTGGAGCACCTGACGCTATTTCTAGGTCGCATCCTTGGCAGTGAGAGCTCAACTGTATTTTTAAGCAAAGCTCATTCCCAAGGCCATTCTGATTACTACGACCTTCTGGAAACGTCAAGCCGGAGGGTGCCCGTCCCGGCCATGCCACACGTCATGTATGGGATAGCCCAAAGATGAAGCCCAGGGGACGAGTTCCTTCCAATCGCGATCCCACATGGTTCGGGGATCTCATCAGCTCGCGAGGTGAATCGCACGAACCTGGGTGACGGACACCACCTCCTCCACGGCCCACATCCTGGCATGTACCTCGCCGAGTCAGGGTCGCACGTAGGGCCAGGCGCTTTATAGCACATACGAGAGGTAGATTGAGCGCCATCAGCCTTTTTTTTTTCCTTATTATTTTTTAAGCGCGGCCATTGGGGGGGGAGCGCCATTTCACTGTGACGAGGCTTTGCAAAGGGCCTTCCGTGCGACAGATGGAGACCGTGCTGGCCAAGGGTTCTGCGCCATGAATCGAGAAAATCGTCGGCGGCACAGTCATCCTCAGATCAGGACGGCTCACCATGCGACCACCTTTGGGACGGCGACTCCCCTGGCGCTGAGCTTTGATTGGAAGGGTTGTTCTCCACCCTCCAACGGGCCGTCAAGAACGCTCACATGTAGAACAAGAACAACCTTGCGAATACTGCCATTGGCTGAATTGTTCAGGCCGGGCTTCCCGCCGAGAAAAGGTCTCTCTCACGAGGCCCTGTGAGCGCTGGCTGTCGATATCACGTCCCACGCTTAGCAAAAATAGCCCGTGATGATGTCCGAAGTAGCATTGAGAGGCGGATGAGCATCCACGGGTACGAGAATCAGACTTACTTTGGCACAAGGATGTCCTCTGTTAGTAGACGCCACGATCGTTGCAGGTATGTCTGGTATTTTAGTAGCCCCCAACGCTCCAGACCGGGCGCTGTTGTATCTTTACGCGGGGAGCACAGGCTGGATGACGCTCTGTGCTGGAGCCGGTGAGGGGACAGCTCAATGCTGGCACACGCTCCGTGCATAAATCAACCAGCGCCGTGGTCAATGTCAAGATGCACGTATTAATTAGCTTTTCTGCCATGATCGCCTGCATAGAATGGAGATGTTTGCTGGATGGATTACGAAGTAGATGAAACACAAATATCCTCTCCACACAATGCGCTCTCGATCAACATGCCGGCACACACGCTTGCAATGGGAGAGGTTGGTTTGGCTGCTAGGTTGGTCTGCCCAACCGAATCCAACTCTCACGCATCGTGTCTGACTCCGTGCGCATCACCTTGGGATTGGTACATCTTGACGCCTGCATACCATCCTCTGAGAATACGAAGTCGCTTAGGCGCACAGCCCGCGGCCAAGCGACTGATCACAACCATCACCAACATCGAAACCATTTTTATTAAAAACAAAAAAACACAGATAATTGACAACAATGTTGTACATCTGTTGGACACTCTCCGACTTGAACGCCTCTTGGAAGCGCTCAGAAGGCGAACCTTGATGATGAAACTATTGAGCTTAGTCATGAGCGTCCTGCACTCTTTCGTCAACAACTTGCATCTCAGGTGTCGATCATTCGTGGCACCGTTGCCCGGACCTTGCATGTAGCCTTGTCTGGGCACACTGGTTGTCCAATTGCGGGTAGCACTAACCAACGACTGGCATTGGAGACCATCACTAGGCATACCCTTTGGGTTTCTTTTGAACATTTGCAGAATTTTGAGAATACGGGCGTGTTTATTTCGCCATATGAAGCCATTATTTATTCAGTCACCGACTCGAGGCCGCTGGTAAGCAAAGAGCGCTTACACCGTATTGCCCTTCACCTCCCTCGACTTGGTATCCACGATCTATTCAGAAAGAGGAAACGAGTACAGGATCTTCCCCTATAAGGTTCAATGTTGCTTGAGTTAACCGGAGCCGAGCGCAGCTTAAGTCATCGGGCATTCCTTTGATGTGAACCAGTCTCATTGTTGAACCCCATAACCTGGACCATGTGGCACATGAAATAGATGATTGTGACGACGACGTTACGAGCGGGATCGACCTGGTCCAACCGGCTAATTCATTCTACACCTGTGCGCTAGCGGAAGTAGGGCAAAACAGTACCTTGGATACTCGAGAATTGGGGATGTTTTGGTAGGCGCAGCAATGTACAGCCCAAATAAGGAGGTTTGCTTGCGAGCACTCATCTTCCAGTAGTATGCCAAAGTCTACGCCGCCTGCGTGGCTGATGGCGTATGGGGCCGTGTCACCCCTGTCACATCCTTGAGGCGCCCAGAGTTTGAATACCCGCCCGAGATGAGAACTGGAGCATCTCCTTGCTATGGCACATCCGTTCTCAGGGCCATGTCCCGAATGCACGCCCAGCAAGAGCAGTCTTATCAAATTAAAAACAAAAAATGGCCCGTCACCTTGCCCGTATTTACGAATTGAGCGTGGGCGAATATTTGTCACAAGTCTCCTATTCCAGTGCTGGCTACTCAAGAGAAATCCAGCAACAAGAGCGTTACATAAGATTTGCCGCGACATTCCGTAGCTGCACGGGCAACGCGGCATGTTCTGCACTGTGACGCACCGGGGAATGATCAATCGACAAGCCTGGGCATGACTTGTTTGAAAGCACAGGGCGAAGAAACAGCTTCATGCGCTGTGCAACTCAGGCGCACTGGTGCCTGGCAGCAGCAAAACGTCAGAGGCACCCACGGGAAATGCGACTGAAAACCTCCCATCGGTGGGATTAGAACACTAATGAAATTACTCTAAAAAGGGAGGGGAGGGTCCAGCTCAGCACGACACCCTCGCTCTCAATTAGGACCTGCACAAACGTGGTCAACCAATGGAGCAAGATTGGGGATTTATCCGATAGCCGCATTGGAAGAAGCAGCCATCCATTACGTTGTCGGCTGCTGCTAATTGAAATTTCAATTCCATCCGTCTCCTCCTACCTGCGTACGGACGGGGGATCAGATGCGTAAGTGCCCAACACACAATTCAAGGCGTGCCCCCTCGAAGAAGGCATTTGCAAGACACGACTCGGGCAAAGCGGCACTGGCGCCAGTCCTCATTTGGGTTGACGGGAGAGCTGAGGGAACTTGAAACCTCGTTGCTGGCAGCCAGCAAAACTGTGACAATGACAGCCAACACACATTCCTGGGCCCTGGGGCGCCTGGGAGCGGAGTCGGCGGGAGACGGCGGGATACCCTGGTCCCGGCCAGGACATGGGACAGATGGGATGGGGGATGCGGATGTGGATGAGCACCGCGGGCCTGGTGGAGGCAAAAAGGTTGGCAGAGAAGTTAAGAAACAACCTTGGTCAACGCAGCCACACACGCCCGCAGCGGCCAACGCCAACGCCAACGCCAATGCCAATGCCAGTGTCAGTGCCATTGAGTGAGGAGACAGGCCAGGGACGAACACAAGGCTTGCTGACATCACCAAACATTGGCTCGGCAGTGCAACACCAGCACAGTAAGCACGTTTTTAGGGGATGTCGACCCGGACCAGCAACGGAGCTCGGCATCTCTGCGACTTTTTCTCGGCGGCTACGGCCGAATTGATGATGCACGCCGGGATAGAAATCCCGCCAGGTCCTCCCATCTCCAAAGATGGCTTCTGGTGTACATGTTGGAATAGTTTCGTCAGCACTCTCTGGGATAGGGAGAACAAACAGCCCTGCTGGCGGCAGGCACACACACACGCCTAGCGGAGAGGTGCCTTGGGCGACTTGAAAGATGGATACGACCAGGGTGGTCCTCCTTCCAGAGGGGCGTGTGCTAGCTGGGCTGGCGGAGCCACCGTCACTCGGCGTCGAGACACCCTCTCCGGGTTGACTGCAACTGTGGTGGTGTACGAATACTCCATTGCCCTTTCTCCGCCATCCCACGTCCCATCCCACGTCGGTTGACTTCTCACCCAAGCCTAAACGGGCCCCCGGGTGACGCCCTGTCGGTTCCGGGTGTCTTGAAGCGGTGGCTAAGGGTCCGTCACCTTTCCGCGACCCCTCCACGATGTACGGAGCAGAAACTGCTCCGCGAGATGAGCCATGGCTTTAAGCGACCGTGAACCCATTCCATCGGATGTTAAAAGGAGAGGCGAGAGTTCGCCTCCACCCAGAACAATTAATTATCTATTTGGTTCAAATTTTGGTTGATTGTTTGGTCAGTCACAATCGGAATCAGGGGATATTCACCGACAACGAGCTTTAGCGGAGGCGTTGCCGAGGGATGGCAGCACGATAATCGGAGAACGAACGCATCCGCCATGTCTTCCCGAGTGGTGCGCCGAAGTGGCCTCCGAGTGCACAGTCGGACGGCTTGAGCCGACACGAACACCACCCAGGAGAGACACCGAGAGAAGATGCAGAAACACACCAACCAGCCAGTCTCGCACCGAGCAGTTGGTCAAGCAGGTTTCATATCTTGCAGTGCATCCTCCGCATCCCTTTCACCCTCGAAGCGCCGACATTTCTGATAAGTGGTCAGGTGGACGGATACAGGCGGTGTTGGCAAAGTGCAGTGGTGTCCCGTGTGTTTTGTGTCTTGGCACACATTGTTTAGTTCTGGAGAGAAAACTAGCCATCCTTGTTTTGAAGATGCCGGCAGGCGGATGGTCAGTGTCAACGGGAGGCTCTACGCCTCGTTTTTTGTTTTGCGCTGAGGGACCCCCAGATGATCCCGAAAAAACCCATACTTACGTCCAATTGATGAATAGGCAGCCAAGGAGAGCGACGACTAGTCGCAGACAATTAGGCTGCGTGGTCGTCCAAGCCCATGATTCACTTCATGATCGACTTGGAGGCGGTTCAATGGCCCGGCATTCTGCAAGCTGAGCTGAGGATGCACGGCCAGCCTAAACAGGCCAAGGTTCTTTCTTCATATCCCCGTCCCCGGCCCGCCTCTCCTCGGCATGTGTGACACTACAAAACTTAAAGAAGCTCGCAGTGTGTAAATGAGGCTTTGGGCACGTGCGGCTGTATAAATGAAGTCTTGAAGTTTCAATCATGGTTACAATGAGAAACCAGCTAACAAGCCGTGGATCTGCTTCTTCAGCATTGGTTCCCCTTTAACCCACAAAATTGCTCTTCATGTTTGTGATTTAGCTTCTTCATTGCTGGACCCTCCAAGAATGGTGGTACGGGGCGTGCATCATGCAACAAGGTTGTCATTGTCTTGGACGCCGTGAGCTGGTGGCACATAATCATTAGAGTCAAATCGAATCGGCGACGACCTATCGTCATCAACGAACGGCGATGATTGTCGATGGATCCCCGCCCCTCCCCAACCCGCCGATATCATCACACTTCTCACAATCAATCCATTCCAATGCTGGATGTTCATCCAAACGACCAATCGAGGTGGGGCGCAAGTGGCGAGTGGGTGCTTGAAGTGTGTTTCCGCTCAAATGCGGGAACTACTAGCTTCATTGACGGACGCCGCATGTCTCTCGTGGCACGTTATGCATGGACGTGCACAGCGCTGGGGGGGGCTTGCTGGGAATGTGCTGCGTAGCACCGAATTATCGAGGTGGCTACGCATCAAGGCCCATTCACGACTATTGTTGGGTTTCTGTGGCATTTTCTCATGGTTGGTACATCATCATCACACCGAGGCTGACGCCTGTGGGGAACCTCGGAAGGAAGACATGGAACGCAGGTACGAGAGTGAGAAGTAATCCTATCAAACTCAGGGCAGTGTGCTGGTAGCATGAGGCAGCCTTGTAAGCAGCGCAACAATCAGACCGGGCAAAAGAGAAAGTATCTCGAGAGGGGGGGGAGATGCGGCAAGCAGGTTGGCACCGGGCGGGCTCAGGCAATGTCTCGCTCCAGGCAGCCAAAAGGTCAGACACTCGAATCTTTTGAGAACACGGCCGGGTTCCAGACTCATTTCGTCGTCGACTCACTCGCCGTCCCCGGATGTGTCATTGCTTTTGAACGTGAATGAGAACCGCGACCAACGGGGGCCGCAACGGGATGCTGATGCTGCCCGCAAGAGCCTGCGCCACACATGGAGGAGGGCCCCGCAGATGTCATTGATCAAGAAAAGGCGACCAGGGTCTGTATGCGCGTGTATGTGACAGTCAGAAAACCATGGTGCGGGCGGCGGGAAAGCCTTCTTGACGTCGGCCAACGGCTTCTCGTGGTTGGAGACGGTCGACTCCATTTTCACTCACTCTTCCAAACTCTCTGGCCAGAGACGCACCACTCTCCCGCGTAGCCGATCGGGGCCGCCAGTAGAAAGGGGACTAGTTCATAGACACCCCGAGGAACGGGCCATGCGAGGGAAATCATCTCGACGGCGTGCGGTAGGGCTCTTCCATGCTAGGGAATTGACAGCCAGCTGCCATACAGTGTGAGTAAATTGACAGGCAAAGTCACTCGCAGCTGAGAAATGTTGCTGTTGCTGCTGCCGCTGCAGCACAGCATTGAGGCTATTTACACCCTTGGTTCTTTTGATGCTTGCGCCCAGCCCGCACATGGCCTTTATTTATTTTATTTTATATTTTATTTTTCTCCCATTGCCTTACACAGTCCCCGGTCGCACTGAGAGGCTTCGCCAAAGGCCCGAATCAGTGATGTACGGGCAAATCGACGCCCATAGAGCCTGAATGGCCACATGTCTCTCGTCTCATCTCACCCATTCTCGGGTCACAGTCAGCTCAGCCCGACCACGGGCATTGCCCGCCCCCCACGGCGGCGCGCTGGCACATCTGGTCGGCAAGACTCACTCTCTCTGTCACTTTTCATTCTAGCAACGCCGTGAGGTTCCCGTTTTTCCCTCGCCCTCACTCATCCCACCCTATCCCAACCGTCCGTCTCCGTCGTCCGGATAGGGCCGCTGCAAGTCATGCCAATCAGGCATGGCGCAATACCATGCGCAACGCACTGTCAGCACATCCCCCCCTCCCTCTTCCCCAATGCCCGCGCTGCCATGCGCCGGCTTGATTT
Organism: Calonectria hongkongensis; assembly: GCA_017140755.1. Lineage (NCBI taxonomy): Eukaryota > Fungi > Ascomycota > Sordariomycetes > Hypocreales > Nectriaceae > Calonectria > Calonectria hongkongensis. The sequence continues at coordinate 698,428 of JAACJA010000026.1, read as the reverse complement.
GGGTAGAGTTGCGTAACGCATGCAGGTAGGTGTTGCCCAATCTTCCGCGCCGAAGGTATCTTCAACATCCAGAATGGTCGGCCTGCAGGGTCCCAGGTACGTGGTATACACACGAATGGCTTTCACGCAGGCACGCCGGTGGTTGCTTTGTCGGCGGGTTCGCCACCCAGGTTCCTGGCCATGCCGGGTCCCCCTCCCTTTTGCTCCAGACAGCCAATGACGCAGATGATGCTGAGAAACTTTTTTTTTGTTTCCTTCTTTCCTGTTCTTCTGCTTCTACGCTTCGGCACAAGTGATTCATGTCGTACGTTGGGCCAATCCCAGGAATCGGATCGGTTGCCAAAGCAGCACCGAACAAGACGGAACACACGGACTTTCCCCAGCGGCCTTTGCTTTCCCGGAAGCCATTGCCCTTGGTTCCGGGACCCTCCAGAGAGGAGTGGGTGGGTTGAGAGGGACGGTGGGCTGCGACATGGAGAGTTGTGAGGGGCCATCCATGATGGAGTTGGACTAGCGCCGGATCTATTAGGGACGGGGCGGATTTGGTGGAGGGTGGAGGAATTGATGAGGCCGTCGTCAATGGTGACGACGGGAGCGAGAAAAATGACTGAACCAGTTTCAATAGCTCGCCCGTCATTTGACTCTTGGGTGCTAGTGCAACTGCAATTTTTTTTTAACTACCATGGTCGGTTGCCCAATGTAGACCGGGCCACAGCATCCCCAGACCACATGATTCGCGCAGCGAGAATTCGTATAGCCAGAAGGGAAGCCGGGGTAAAGTTTTCTGGTAGGTTGATTTTACCTTCAACCATGTCGAGTCGAGTAAGTCAGTGGCGGAGTTGTTCCTGGAATGAAACGTCCAACAAGGCCAAGAACGGTTTTGCTAGCTCTTGGGCTTTGCCTTTTGATGGACCTTCTTTTTTCGCTTTGGTGCAACGCAGCACTCTCTCTCTGGCGACGGGGCAGCCAATTCACATCACCCTCCGCTGCATCCGTTCAGGTCCTCGACTCGTCTCATCCAGTCATGTCATTCACTGTCCGTCGGCCTTTTTTTCTTTCTTTGATCGAATGTGATTTCTCGCTCGCTTGCTCTCTCACCGTCTTGGCTGAGGTCATTTGTTACCCACTCTCTTTCGTCCCCCCGAACAATTGTTGAACGATGGATGATGGCATGGCCCAATTCGTTCGTGCCCGTAGAAACCACTGCCGCTCCTTGCATTCTGCTGGTCATTCGGTCAATTCGCACGTCAAGCCACCGAAAAGCCGAACTCTCCGCTGCCGCCGCCGCTACCTTTTTTTCCCTCAAACTCGTTCTTGTCCACCCCCAGGTCGTAAAAAGCGTCTCCCCAAGGCGCCAAAAAGCGGGGTGCTTGTCGGATGTTAGTCCCCTCCAACCCGATTTACCTCGATCGGCCGGGTGCGCCTCCGAGGATAGCCAACGTCGATGAACCACGGTTGAGCACTTTGCCACGAGAGGCCTTCCATTACACCAGCTTCCATTGCAGCTTCGGCCCAATCATGACATAATGTATCATCCAGAGAAGCCCAATAAGCATGCCCGCAGATGGCAGGATGTCAGCATGCGTCCGTAGTTGGTCCAGATTGGAAAGGAAAAAAAAATTACAAATGCACCTCCCAGAGCAGCCCGATCGCGCATGTGATGTGTGATTCCCACACCTCGGGCATTCTCATAGTCGGACGTAAGGGCTGACGCAGCCCGGTTGGACCCATGTCTCATTGTGCAACACTCTTGCGAGAACCCTGCTGCTGAAGAGATGGCTGCAGTTCATAAGCGGGCATGATGGGATGGGCGGTGAAACCAGATGAGCATGTCTCACAACAATTCGGTCATTTTGTCTCAGGAACGAATACAACGATGCGGGAACAGGAAGCCGTGAGGTGAGTCCGGCATCGATAGGTCATTCGCGGAACAAAGAGCAACATTCGGAATCGCCGCCACTCATCCATCGAAGACGGAACCGCCTTCATTACCATGCATGAGCAGATAACAAAAAGTAAACCATGAGGTGCTGGTGGTTGGGAATAAGAAAAACTATCGTTTTTTTCTCCCTCGACGATGAACGTCGTCGATAAGTTCGATGATGGGAAATTAATCTGAGTGAGCGGCCCATCATCGGTTTGGCCGTGAACCTGGCACGCTGGCTAGCTATAGTACACGGTCTCTCCGCCCTCTCTTCTCTCTCTTCACGTTGTTTTTTGTCATACACGAGGGCCTGTCCGGTCTTACAGTATGGTGGTGGCACTTCAGCCTTGGATACCGCATATTTTTTCTACTTCTTGTCCTCTTCCCAGGCGTCGACCCTCGTAGCTCACAGCTTGCACTTCCAATTCCAAGGCCAAATGTCGTGCCAGATATCTGCGAGCTCTTTCTCCCACCCCTATTGCGTTTTAAAGAGTAGAATTGCGCAGTGGCCGAGGTAGAAGTAGATGAAGTGCTTGGTCTCTGCAAGTTTGGGTTGCACATGCGTTAGTTCAGGGATGATCAACTGATGTCATGACAAGATGGCGAGGCAATGTAACTGCATCTGGAGGCAAACATACCGTGAGTCACAAAGCTACCGAAATTTCGACCAACGATGCAGTGCCAGGTCGGGCCCTTTCGCTCATCGAACTGTCGAGGATGCCTAGTCAGCCTAATGTGTAAATGCATGGCGTTGGATGTGTGGTACGAACTGTTCGCTTGATATGCTGCGCAATATCCTATGAGGAATGTGAGCATGATGCTTCCGCGTGATATGTTACGTCGTATCGGGCGAGCAAACCTTCTCGATGGTAAACTTGGCCATGGCCTCCTGAGCTGCAGCCTTGTCAGCCTCGCCGTCTATTGGTATTGGCATGGGGAGTGGGCGGTGCGCTGTGACGTCGACATGGGTGCCCAGATAAACGTACCAACTTCGATAGCTTCCTGCTGCATATCATCCGTCTTTTTTGTATGACCCTCGTTAGCGATCGTGCCTAATCTGTCTTTGCGCGGTGTAACTCACCATATCGGCGGATTTGATCTGAGCTGGAGCTTGGGCGTTAGCTCAAATGTCCAAATAGTTTTGCACATGCTGGAGGATCTGCGCACCTTCGAGCTTCTCCCGGGGGGGCTGGTCGGCGTTCTGCTTGTCGGACATTTTGGGAATGGTAGATTCGTTGGGTATTGTGTTTTCGGCTGTGTGTGTGCGTCTCTGGTCAGCTCCAATGCGTGAGGTCGTGCAATTGCAAGGCGATTTGCGCGAGGGAATGTCTGCCTCGTTCGCCCCCCTTTTTTTTGGTTTTCTTCGGTGAGGACGCCTTGTTTTCGCGGCAAAGGTACGTACAGGTGGCGGCAGAGGTGGACACGTCGTGTGTGAGCTGGTGAAGCGAGCGGCTGTGTGCGATGCAGCGGTGTGGTTGTGATTGCTGTCTAGATCGACGATGGGGACCAGTGGAGTGCAGTGATGTCGCGAGTCGCGTGGATGAAGTTGGACTGGCGTTGGATGGCCTCGTGGGACGTGCGTTAGACCGCCCGCCAGTTAAGCGGCCTGCCAGCCGTTGCCCAACTTTCTCCCCGCCCTACCCTATAGTATTTTAATTAATTGGGCGGTTATGCATGTGACTTGCCATATTACATATCATTTGAATGAGACATGCTAATGCTTTGTGGTCTGATGAATACCTAGTTTTATGCAGCCTTTGAAAATAAGAAAAATTGTTTTTGTGTGCATTATTCTTGTCTCGTTTAGGAAGATCAATGCGAACTCTCGCATGTTAGGCTCCGTTGTTTCAACTGCCAGCGTATTCCAACCCGACCCTACTGCAATTCAACATTTAACTTGATACGTACACTGAAACTACCCCTGACTAGACATAGAACAAAAAAAAAGTCAAGAAAACACCAGAAGCTAGTGCAGCTACCAGTATGATGAACCATACAAGAGATGGTAGACTTGTCGTATTCGCACCGCGTTTAAAAAGCAGACTAAATTCATATCCCCTAGACCAATAAGATACCGGGAAGATGAGAATAAGAATTGGTATCAATTAAACTGAATAAAATTAATGAATTAATGAAATATTTGCACGGGGAAAGTTGAGATCGACGTTGAGGGAGATGTAGTGTCTGGCTGGTTGGTGGTACTTACGGGTGGACATTTCTGGTAATCCTTCATCCAAAAAGAAGCTCAATCTAGGATACATAGACGCAATTGAAATTATAGAGAAACTATCTTGCATGTGCATAATGCCAGAAGAGAACCCCTACACCCTGACATTGTGGGCACATGGCATAAACATCTTCGCGGCTTAACAAACCAATCAGTCGGACTTTAACGCTTGAAGTAAGACGACCATGTTACATATCCTGATGACGATATTGGCATAATTTAGTTTTGGTCATGAATATGATTCCATCATGTTCGTATTGGGAAATTCGACGTTCTGATAACTGTAGAGGATAAGCCAGCGAAGGAAATGCGTGGACTGCAGCATCTGACCAGTTCAGCATAATTAAATAATTAGTGTTCTAAAACAAGATAAATAATTTATTCTATAGGATATAATGAATCCTATTGTAATGCCGTTTCATAGACCTGGGCAAAGCCAATCCATGATTCGGACTTGACAAGGTAGGTCTGATCACAACACAAGGAACGTCTTAGTTTATTTTCTGGTAGAATTCTGTATGATTACGGTGTGATATCTTTCAATGATAAATGGTGATATAAATTTGAAATATCTACTCAAGGTTCAACTGAATCGAGTTACGTATGTCTGGTCAAATCGTGTGGATGGGAAGCGATTTGGCGCCCTTGCCACTTCTCGTCTCATCTGTGCCCCGACCGAATTATGAAGAACCAACACCCCCACAGACTGAAGAAAATTCATGACTCGCTTGATAGAGGTTGTCTGGTCAACAAATTTGATTCTCCCATGGATGAGCTCTTGCTGTTGATCGACGTTTGCGGAAGTTGTGGATCTCTGGATGGTTGCTAGGGCAGTGAAAATACTAAAAAAATACATGGATAGATGAGGATAGTTTGACACCAGAGGTGCCAAAAAGAAAGTTTATGAAGACATCGGAGAAATCTCGAGAAGTCATTCGTGAGAAGCCAGGTAAATTTGGTTCGTTGAGATTGGAGGCGTTGCACCAACTATGTATCCGTCTCCAGAGATGGTGCCTGGATCCTGGTTTGCGTTATGATGCCTGGGAAACTGATCGTAAAAGAGTCAAACTTAGGCGAGTCATAATTTGGTTTTATCTGAGATAGGAAAAGCTAGGACTCAATTGCGGAAGCAGGACAGAATGTACTTGGTGCAATATGCTGATTACTTCGGCTTGTGCGTTGTGGTGAGTGTCTCCAAATCTATCACCTAAGAACGATGAACCGAGCTCAGATAAATTCAATTAGAGAGGTAAAACTGAGCAACAAAACTGTGAACCGGATGGGAATGAATGGAGGTCTTGGGATAGATTATGTTGACTTGTTGGATACTCAACATTGTGAATAAGTCACGGACAAGCACTAGAGATCTGCTAAAACATAAATATAGAAACCATAACATAACATACGATGGAATCCTCCATCGTTATATAAAAAGGTACTCAAAATATCCACATGCTCGAAGACTACAAAAATAAACGCAACACGCTGAAATGAACACTGGAGATCAGCGCTACACATGTTATTCTCATACGGTTATTTATTTGAACATTTACCGCTGGACAATATTTCTTGAAATGAAGGGCGACATCTGATAGACTAGTTATGTGTTTATATTTCCTTTAATTTGTAGACTTTGATACGTATAACTTGGCCATTGACCTGCGGTTCATTGTTTTTTTTTATTAAAATGCAAGCGTGAGCTCAACTTTGTTTATAAACCAAAGAGCAGCTTTTCCTATAATTTCAGTGTCTTAAAATCCAGGAACCCTAATGCAGAAGACTCGCATGACCACCTGTTGATTTTTCTGCATGGCACCCATCGCTTTATTGGCTACTCCGCGCCGGGTACTCATCCCAGAGTGGGAGTTGCATAGGCAGTTAAAACGGTGGATCGTGGTTAAGTGGGGGAATTTTATCTCGGCCCGACAAGACTGACCAGTATCATATGACAACGGTTTAGTTTGGCCACTAACAGACCTGAATCTGATTCTCGTGACATCTGCCAATGTTTCTCGGGTTGGGATAGCACAATGAGCCCTATAGTCATATTTAAAAGGGTTGGCGGACTATTAATAGGTCAAATTCCCCTCAAAACAAATCTTCGTCTACAACCTGCCGCACTCTATTGCAAAATAAACATCTCTGCTTCTTTGTGTTCAGCATGGCACCAACGCGCATCATCCTAGACACCGACCTATCCATGGGCGCCGGCGCTGATGTTGACGACGGATTCGCCCTCGCTTTAGCACATGCAGACCCGGAAATTCAACTTGATTTAATCACCACCGTTAATGGCAATACGGACGTTGAGAGTGCAACAATCTTAACCGGTATCCTCCTCGACCGACTTGGAATTCACGATATACCCCTTGTGCGCGGCTCAGCTACCTCCATCATTCACCCCGACCAAGAACGTACCCCATTGCCGCATGTCCTTGCCCTGAAGGAGTCTGCGCGGGCTCCCTCACCAGGCTATGCCCCTGTGGCCATCGTCGAGCATATTCTCGCGAACCCGGGCGAGATTACTGTGGTTGCTATTGGACCACTTACAAATATAGCTATTGCCTTTCTTCTCGAGCCGCGTATAAAATCAGCCATTAAAGAATTGGTTATTATGGGAGGAGTTTTTTTCGGAACCATGTGGACCCGGAGTGTGCCAGGAGAATTTAATGTCTTCTCGGACCCCGAAGCTGCGCGAACTGTACTGCGATCTGGTATCCCCCAGCGCTGGATCGGTCTCGACTGCGCATTAAAAGTCCGAATGAGTGTGGAAGATGCGAAGGAGCTTAAAAAATCATCGTCAAGTTTTGCTGCTTTTGCTGGAGACGCTACAATCTCCTACATAGAGCACCAAGCTGGATTGTTCCCGGGAAGGCCCAAGGCCGACTCTATTCCGATGCATGACCCTCTGGCTGTGGCCGCTGTATCGCGACCCGAAATATGTGAGTATAAGGAAATGGACGTGTCGGTTGTCACAGGCGATGGTGAAGCGCGGGGCATCATGATCGCAGACCGACTCGAGACTGCCTCGCCTCCTGTCCCGAATTGCCGAGTCGCTGTTGATGTTGACAGCGATGCATTCCGATTGCATTTCTTGACATTGATCCAAACCTTGTAAATGGTGTTGGCTGTGGCTTTCCAGATTTACCTCACGTCTGTTGCAGAGCGTGAGAAGCACTAGTTCTTGCTAGTGGTCTGTTTCATCCGTCTTTATATCGCATGTATGGAATGCCTGGCTCCAACTATGTATGACTATCCTTTCAAATTCTTCATACCATATACTTGCAAAGCTTTTTGGAACATACCCTCGACAAGTGGCATTCCCAATCACAGAAGTGCTGTTTTGATCGTCCAGGAGCTTCTAGCCTTAGTTCATGTGCAAGCTGAAACACCAGCTCACCAATACAAAGTTAATGAAATATAAAGACAATGGTAAAATAGGAGGGATTGGTTCAAGAGGAATACGCATTTCGGATACGTCACAAAACACGTTTAACAAGATCTGATGAGCTTTTCATTTAAATGCGCAATTAAGACTGGGAAAAATCCGAATTTCGGTATATACATCATGCTTGTGATCCCATCAAAGAAATCCTAGGGAATTGAGAACTAGATATGAATTGCTTGAGCGATCTCGAGGAATTTCTAGCATCGCTGGCCTGCACAAAGTTTTTTCCAACGTGACAGTTGAACTTGTGGTTCCTGAATAGTCAGAGACAATGGGATCCACATAGCGACGACGTTGTGACAACCGGACGCACGGGCCACAATATGAGCCCCACCCTTAACGATAAAGAATGAAGAGAAACTTTTTTTTTTTTTCTTTCCTCTCTCCCTTCATAAGAAGCGCGCCACGCGACGATGCAACTACAACTATATCTCCCACGGTGAACCGTTCACCATACCTGGGAGTTGTTACATTCATCATGGCGTCTTCCAGAATCTTTATCAAAGGGCTACCGCCCAATCTCACGGAGGCCGAGTTTCGCAAACACTTTTCCTCCAATGGTCGCGAGGTCACCGATGTCAAGCTGATCCCCAAGCGCCGCATTGGCTATGTCGGCTACAAGACCTCCGATGATGCGTCTACAGCCGTCAAGTACTTTAACAGGACTTATATTCGGATGTCCAAGATTGCTGTGGAAACAGCAAAGCCCGTAAGTCACCCGCCACACCTTGTCTTGATCGACGCCCTCCTGACCTTGGGAATGTTAGATCTCGGACCCAACCCTGACAAAAGGCTCGAACACACCTCATTCCAGTCATGGGTTGCCAGCTGGCAAGCTCTTGGCTTCAGATCGTCCAGCTGAGAAGGAGTCGAGCACCAAGAAGCGGAAGCGAGACGAGCTGGATGTGTCTGACCCCAAACTGCGAGAGTTCCTCCAGGTCATGAAACCTGGCCGTGAGGGCGCTCTTGATAACGTCGCTAGCTCTGATCCTGATGGCGTGCCTCTTGTTTCTGCGGTTGCCGCCCCTGAAGAGGAGAGCGATGACGAATATGAGCAAATACCAGCTCGAAAGGAGAAGCAACGCCGCATAGACCCACCAGGGACAACCCAGGCTTTGCCATCTCAACCACCGCAGTTGATGGAGATAGATACACCCTCCACTGAGAACCAAGCCCCAGCGGCTGAAGAGACTGCTGAGACTTCGGAGTCCAAACAGGCCGATCTGGAACAGCCAGGCCTACAGGCAACGGATGATGACTGGCTACGATCGAGAACAAATCGGTTGTTAGACCTTGTTGATCCCGATGATCTGGAACGAATTCCTCAGCAAGACAACGCTCCCGCAGCAACTGGTCAGGTTGAGAGGGGCGATGGTGATGATTCGAACACTGCGACCCCTCTGGCTGCTGAGGAGGTGGTGTCCGAAGAGGGTGCCGCCGAGGAAGCAGCGAACGAACCAGCCAAGGACGATACGCTCGATGCGATCCATCGGACGTCTCGGCTCTTCGTGCGGAACCTCTCCTACAGTACTACCGAAGATGATCTTCGTGAGAGCTTCGAGAAGTATGGAGAGCTTGAAGAGGTATGTGATGTCATTTCCTGAAATTGTTTTTCCTTCAAGAACCAATGCAACGTGATGAACCCCAGATAGGGACAGCTGATGTTTACTGCTGAGAACCTGGGCGAATATTTTAGTAGATGCTTCGATTGTCTGATATTGTTGCTTCAAAATTTCACATTGTTTTTCTCAAGTCATTTGTGTCAATGGCCACTAACAATGCTAGGTCCATTTGCCCGTCAATAATAGCTCAGGGGCCAGCAAAGGGTTCGCCCTGATCCTCTTCAAGGACCCATCCAAAGCGGTTGAAGCATTCCAAGCCATGGACGGGGCAACGTTTCAGGGGCGAATCATCCACATCATTCCTGCCAGTGCAAAGAGAGACAGCGGTTTGGATGAGTTTGCCATCTCGAAGCTCCCCCTGAAGAAGCAGAACATGATCAGGAAGAAGGCCGAGGCCGCGGCAAGCACCTTCAACTGGAATGCTCTGTACATGAGCCAAGACGCCGTCAATGCCTCAGTCGCGGCACGCCTTGGTGTTTCAAAATCTGAGCTGCTTGACCCAACCTCCGCTGATGCTGCTGTGAAGCAAGCTATCGCGGAGACCAGCGTCATACAAGAGACGAAAGCCTATTTTGCCGCTAACGGTGTTGATTTGGAAGCCTTCAAGTCCCATAAGCGGGGCGACACTGCTATATTGGTAAAGAACTTCCCATATGGCACGACGATCGATGAACTCAGGAAGCTCTTTGAGGAGTCTGGGCCTGTGCTGAGGGTCCTCATGCCCCCAAGTGGAACAATCGCCATTGTCCATTTCGCGCAGCCCAACCACGCCAAATCCGCATTTGGAAAGTTGGCGTACCGCCGGATCAAAGACAGCCTTCTCTTTTTGGAGAAGGCGCCGAGGGATCTTTTCAAAGGTGACCAAATCGATCAGGTCGTGGCGCTAAAAGATCGGCCGACGACGGTTCAAAAGTTAAGTGTTAACGAACTGCTGTCACGCGGCGATAAGACGGAAGAAGACATAGAGACGACATCACTGTTTGTCCGAAATTTAAACTTTGCTACAACGACAACTAAGTTGGCTGAAGCTTTTGAGTCTCTGGACGGATTTGTTTCGGCCAGAGTTAAGACCAAAATGGATCCCAAGAAGCCTGGCCAAACACTGAGCATGGGCTTCGGATTTGTGGAGTTCCGCACAAAGGAGCAGGCGCAGGCAGCGCTTAAGACCATGGACGGCCATGTTCTGGATGGCCACACCCTCGGCGTCAAGGCGTCTCACAAGGGCCATGATGCGGCCGAGGAGCGACGAAGAGAAGACAAGGCCAAGAAGTCCTCTGGACAGAGGACGAAGATCATCATCAAGAACTTGCCCTTCCAGGCGACTAAAAAGGACATCCGGACGCTATTCGGCACCTACGGGCAGCTCAGATCTGTGCGGGTCCCAAAGAAGGCTGACTATACCGCAAGGGGTTTTGCATTTGCAGACTTTGTCACCCCCCGGGAAGCCGAGAATGCACTAAACGCTCTGAAGGATACCCACCTTCTGGGGCGTAAGCTGGTTCTCGACTTTGCAGAGGCAGAGGCAGTTGATGCCGAGGAGGAGATTGCCAAGATGCAGAGGAAAGTAGGAGGTCAAGTCAATAAAGTAGCCCTTCAGCAGTTGACTGGGCGAGGGAGGAGCAGGGTGAATATTGGCAACAATGAGGATGAACTCGAGGGTTGAGGCGAGAGAAACTATTTTCTCTAGGCTAGGCGCCCGCGCTGACTACAGCGGCGGCAAAGAGTGGGAGAGAGCCCCAAGGAAGGCAAGGCTGAAGTGCCCTCGCCCCCGGGGTGGGCCCCCCTTGGAAAGGGATCGATCAAATTCCGCGGGATGGATGGTATTCACTATTTACTGCAGTACCGAAACCCTCAGCAGAGGGCGAGGCTCAACAGGGAGCCATTATGGGAATGGTTTATCGTCAAAGAATTCATCTCTGCGTGTATACGGAGGCTGCGGAATCCTCATATGTCTGATTCCAATCTTGTCCACATACCTGACACCATCTGACGACACATCTGCGAGGTGCTGCACATGTTGGCCACACGCCTCTCTGGTGATGAGACAAAAAGCCCACGCACACGCCATGGTGACTGGCCCATGCGGACCCGCACTGGTCCTCCCTTGCATCCAAACGCCCTCGAGACTCGACACAAAGCTCCAGCTGCCATGTGCTGGTGGCTTCCTCGATTCGTCGCAATTGGTCGCCACGGCCCTTGGGTGTGGGCATCCCTCCGGCGTCGAAGCCTGCTGAGTTCCCCGCTGTGGGAGCGCCCTTCCGACCTCCCACCCTCCCCGCCGCACCCTCCTTGTCTTGATGTATGAGTGAATGGATGGATCTTAAGTTGATAATTTTGGGTTGAGGAGGGGCGCTCGCTGAACCAGTGAGCAGCCCTGGCCTCGGCGAACACTGTCCATAGACTATCTAGACTCTTCCCCCCAGGTCTTGGATTTATATCCTCTAATCGTTTCTCATCAAGACCTCTTCGTTCCAGTGTCTGGACCTCCTTTCTTCAAGCAATACATCTATCCCACCATTCCACGTCTTGAATTCCTTTCAGCATTCTCATCATCTTGCTCTTGTTCTTTGCCTCCATTCGTAGAGCAGCAAAAGGCATTTGTGCTGGCTCGAGCTTATTCTTTGTGAGCATCTCTGCCGGCATTCCTTGCCTTCATCCAGTTGCTGTCATGTCTTCATCACTCTACCACCCGCGGCCAGTCCTGTCGTCGCAGAGATATTCGCCTCCAGCAGACTACATCGACAGCAGAAGAAGCAGCACATACGGTGCTGGCCGGTTGCCGCTTCGCGAGTCAAACGGTAATGCTCAGTCACACAGCTTCAATGGTATGGTCTCATGCTACCCAAACTCGGTTGGCCTCTCGCCCTCCATGTCGTCCAACATCCCCGCCCCGATGGTGCCTTCACAATCATTCGACTGCCTCTACCGCGTCCCGACTCCTCGCAACCAGCCTCGCTTCCAGCGGAGGCCTCGAAATGGAGTGAATCCTCTCTACTACTGGCCAGCGTTTCGCCAATACCGCAACAGACAAGCCCACAAGGACACACAGAAAGACAAAGGAGGCGTCTGGAGAAAACCAGAGCTCGAGGATGCATTTGTTGACTGTAAGAGCCTCGCTTGTCTGATGCCGGAATCGCTTTTGGTGTGCTAACAGGACAAAAAAACAGCTGTTTTATTGATGCCTCACATGGGCCGACGAAAGTTCTCGATGGGAGGAAAGCTCCACGGTCGTAACATGCTTATCAGTGAATACATTTTTGTCATCTGTGTTGCTATACTTGGTAGCAAGGAAATCTTCCGTATCGACAACAGCAACGATAGTATCGAGCAGATGGGACGCAAGCAGGTCTCCAGCCACATGCAAGTCGTCAAGAAGTTCTTTGAAGATTTACGCTGCTGTAAGATGCCAATGACTCTCGAAACGAAAATAACAATGAAAAAAAAGCTGACAAAACAATAACCACAGTCCACTTCCTTTTCCCATCCGAAGAGAAGAAGGAGCCCGGCTCTACCAACTCGGATGACTACTACGACGAGGAAGAGCAGGAGTCATTCAAGTCCAACCCTGTCCTCACTGCCCTCGCCGAGGGTCGAGTGCCGGACGTCAAACCCAACTATGAGTACTTTTCCCAACTCCTGGCGCTCCAATCCCTCATTACTGTGCGACCCAAGGCGTGCGATGTTTTTGTGTCGTCACCAAATGTAAAGATCCGAGACGAGATTGCCTACGATGCGCACGACAACCCATTGGACCAGGACTCATTCCCTCACCTAAACAAGTACACCAACTGCGATGACGGCCCCAACGTGCTCGGCAAGGATGTGTTACTTCACGAGTACACGCGATCTTTGGACCGATCCACCTCTGCCTGTGTCAAGACGGTTACCCGCAGATGGCAGAAGGATGCCCCTGAAATGTACGAGACGCTTGACCTGCCCCAGCGAGATGAAGACTGCCTCCTTCTGGAGATGTGTGCAACGCTTGAGTTGCACGAGCAGGCCAAGTTCCCCTCTGGATCCGAGCTTACTGGTTTCGTCGAGGTGGCCATCACACAGCCCACCCTTCAGAACCACCGCTGGAAGTGCGTGACCCGACTCACCCGCCCTCAGGAACTCCACAACGAGGACACAAAACCCGGCGTGTACGTCAACGAAACAGGAATCCACCGACGAGGTTGCAGCGACTCCAAGCACGATTGTGACTGCCACCAGAGGCCTCGCCAGGACATTCCCGTCCCCTTCCCCGCTGTTGAGTGGGCCAGCATCCTGAGCACAGCTGTCAATTTCCCCGACGTTGAGCACCAGCGCAAGAAGGAGAAGCGATCGAAGCACGGCGATGGCGACCGTAAGAAGCACGACCTCGAGCGGGCTGGCAGCAAGCGCAAGCGATCCGAGGATGATGGAGATGCCGCCTCTTGGGCTCGACGAGAACTTACCGGAAGTGACATGATCTGCAAGGTGGCGATGTACCAGGAGCTCTGGTCATGCGCCCCCGATTCCTCGCGATGGACTCGACAGGCCATCATCTTTTGGCGATTCAACACGACAAACCAATGGTACAAGTACAACCCGGTTTTCAAGCCCGCCGGCACTTCATGGCGATGGCTCACTGTCAACGATCCGATGTCACGATACCACCAACAGAAGGCGCTTGTCTACCCCTCGACATCCGTTTCGAGAGATTCTGTCATGTCGCCAACGCCCTCGGTCAACCAGCACATGACGGCAGTCATGAACGAGACGTTCAACTCTGCATGGGACAACAGCGTTAGCTTGCCGCAGGTGGCTACAGTACCCACGACAAACAACGGCCTGACTTTGTTTGAGTCTTTCTCGAATGGACTCGCTACGCCCCCGCCAACAGCAGGCCTGCACCCGTCGTACCCGACGGGCTTTGGTCACGACATGCCACAATCGACGGGCGTCGGCTTCTTGCCCGGTACGTGCAGCACCGCGGGCACTGAGACGCAGTCCAGCACCGCCCACGGCCAGGCGGCCGCAGCAGCCTACTTTGACGGAGCCACGACTCTCGCAGATCTCAAGCCAGCCATGTCGGCCGTCAACCCCTTTACAGCGGCATCTACAGCCGCGCTAGACTTGTCGAACCCCCTTGTTTACGACAACTCAGAATGCGATACCGGCCTCCAGGGCTGGGATATGCCGACGCTTGATGCTTGGTCTGCGGGTGCATCTGCGGGAGCCGACTGGGGGGCCCAGCCCGCTAAGGTTGAACCCAATGATCAGCCTACGATGTGGACACCGACACAGTGGGCACAGATGGCGGCAGGCGCATCTACAGAGCGAGATGGCAGCCCTCGGCCAATGAAGCGAAGGCGGGGAGACACAATCGATGGTCACGCACCAGTCACAGTGGCTACGGGAGGTTGGTGAAAGCAACTTAATTGTTTGGATTTTATGGCTTGGGGTAGTTTTGCTGAAGAACGAAAAAAAAAAAAGACTGCAGAGGCGAGGAGAAAAGAGATGGGAGAGGGGGCAAGGCTTGTGGAGGCTCTGGTAATGCATAGTTAAGACACGGCAACGTCACGGATCTCGGAAGAGCTATGGTGTGTATTTCGGATGGCGTTTGGATGAAAGTGGTTCTTGTGTTCCTATATTTGGGTTTGAATATGACCACATTGAGCATAGACATGAAAGGGCATCTTTTGGTATGGTAATTGGATGAACAGAGTAATTAAGACGAGTTTTTATTTTACGCTTTTTTAATAACTTGACGATTTTTTCCCGACCTGCGCTGGTTGATTACTTTGTGAATAATGATGGTGTTAGGCACGCCTCGGAGACTTGGGGTGCGATGGTTTGGATTTGAGACTTTGCATGTATGTGTGTATGGATGGATGTGTATGTGTGCACCACACACCCAGAGGTAAGCTGATGTCTCTTCAACAGGGCTCCACCGGTTTTTGATGAATCATGATGCAGAGAGAGGGCGTCCCACCCTTGGACAACTTTAATGAGGAAGCGAGACGGGCGAAACCTACCGAGGAGCCGCCTGGAGGGTGCCTCTTGAACGGGAGAGGCGGAAGGGAAAAGGAATGACGGGCCATGGAGAGACATGGGGGAGACAAAAAGTCTTGATGGCTGAGACATGGGCATCTGAGATGGAGGGTGCGGACGCGCAGCGTTGGGATATCGCCGTTTGACCTGTGCTTTGTCTTTGCATTTGCATCGGGGCTAGCGACGTGCTCTCGCATAGCCAACTTGGGCGCTGATGGGAGGAGGCTAATTACGGTTTTTCCCTTTGTGCTACTCAGGGAGGATTGTCAGAGGATGCGTGGGGCTTTGTTGAGGAGGAACAAAGGGTGTGGGCGTCGACGGAGGGATGTGAAACCAGGAGATCGGGATGAGGGGGTGAAGAAGCGAAGGGGGTGGGTGAGTTGAGAGAGAGTGGGGGTTTGAAGGGGCATTGGTATTGAATATCTGGGAGAGTCGCATTCAAGGAGTTTATTAGGAGGGCATTTCCTGAATGGAAGCGAAGAATGAGGCCGAGAGGATGTATGTTGGTGGTGATGGGATGGGGGCAAAAGGTTCCGAGGGGCCGTGCTGTGGTATGGCCATGGGCGAGCGAGTGAGTGAGTGTGGTTGGGCGCACCCACTGCCGCCCGCCCACCACGTCACGTCGCCACCTTTTGATACACCAACGGGATGGATTGCATGCCGTCGTGACACACGGGGCGATGCGGCAAGATTTGGAGTCAATTGAGAGATATAAGAAAAAAAAGCGAAAAGAAAAAAAAGGCCGAGGCGGGAAAAATGTTTGCTCGTTTTGCCATACCATGACCCTGCCACATCTCGTCGCATCCCCCGCGCGAGCATCCATTCCGATCAGTTGTTTTGGGACGGGAGTGGTTTTGCAAATCGTGTCGTCGGCGGGCAGAAATGTTTGGAGTAGATGGGCGACAGGAGAGGAATGCCTAGAGCACAAAACACTTGATGTTTGATCACATCTCTCGGACGAAACGGAAGCTTCTCGCATCTTTTTTTTTTCCCTCTCTACTGTCGCCGCGGGCCTCGTGCCCAACGGCCGCCGCCTCCACCACTCTCCACCACCAATGGCGGCTCTATCTATCTAGCTGCTCTCTTGCCTGAACGGCGGTGGTTGGGCGGCTGGCCAAACGACCTGGGCGCTACATGATTAATGCGCATCGTTCCGCTGAGGATGGAACCACGGCATGGGCTTGGGTGGGACGATGGCTTGACGAGGCGGGAGGCGGGAGTCACGGGGACAGGATGGGACATACATAGCAGGCAGAGGCTGTTGCTCAACTCACAATTAACCTCAACGCCGGGCCAACATGGAGAAAAAAAAAAGGCACCAGCCTCCCGGACGCACGTAGAGAGCCCGGGGCTGAGGCCCGAATGGACGAGGCCCACATTCGCCGGCAGACGCACCCACAGGGCCGCCGTCGCAGGCCGGCCGAAGCAAAAACATGAGACGGGAATGAGTCGCGAGACGTATTTGAGTGGCCGAGGCGAGCCTGGGTTCGCATGGCAGAATGCTACCCAGCAGCCCTATCCTGGACCCTGGCCCCTGCGTGGGTTTGGAAGGGGAGCTTGAGAGCCAATTGGCCGCCGGCGACAGCGGCGCGCTTGCGACGGAGCCCCAATTTAGAAGGGATTAGCCGCCCGTCTCAAGTCTCGCCCAGGGCGCTAACCAGCCGACCATGGCCAATCCTTTCGGCTGCAATCTCGCATTCTCGAGCGAAAAACTAATCATAGAAAAAAAAAGTTATAATTGACGTCGAAGCTTTAGGAGGAAAAAAAAAAAAAAAAAAATCGGACTCGGACCACCTACTCGGGGCTCCGCTTGCCGTGGTCGCCACGAGGGAACCTAACTAACTGCGCGAGACATCGGAGTCGAGAATAGCACACCCGTTCCCCAGTCGGGCGGCTACAACCATCCGAGTTCGAAACACTTGCCAACCTCAACCCTGGCATCTCTCGCAGACGAACAGCCATGCTCGCGTCTCCAACCTAGACCCTTGTGCGACGGCACACGGCTCCGTGACCGTCGAGGCTTGCTGTCCATCTTGTCTCTCCGCCAGTCTGTCTGTCTGTGCTTTGGTGTCTTTGCTCTCATAGCTCCCCCCTACACTACCCACCCAATAGCTCTCCACTAGCTAGCTGCAGCAATAGCTCTGTAATCTATTTTCCATGCGATGCCACTGCTTGCTATTCCCCGTTCCTGAGTCCTAGACCCTGGTCCATGTCCAGCAGTTGCCCCTTGTCTTGCAGTGTGTCCAACTGCACTTCGTCCCCATGCCATGGCCCGTTTCCTCGACCATCGCCATGCCGCCCAACGATAGGCCACCGGCGGCTCGCTCTGGGCCATGATATCTACCCGCATAGTCCCCCTTCTTGGAACCCCCCCCAAGTGTTTCGATTTCGGGTGCCTGCCTTGCTTGCGTCGTGTCATTCTCGTCCAGTAGTTGCCTCCGCCTCTGGTGCATCCGCTTCATCAACCCACCTCGTCCTCCCGCTTTATCTTGGCCCTCCCGCTTTCCGAGTCGCACTCTCTCGGCCATTCTACACGCCTCGACCAGCCTTGCATACGCTTGGCAAAACTTCACACGTCACTCCGAGCTTTTGTCGGTGAATCACAGACACTATCGAGATGGTCTAGAGAGGTTCACAGCAATTTCCTTTTCTTTTCCTTTTTGTGTCGTCTTTTCTCCTTGATTCTTCTCTTCGGGTGCAACAACAACTATTTGACCTTTTACTACTTACTATTCTTTTCTCTTCTTCTTCACTTCTCAGTTATCTTTTTTCTTTCCTAGAGTTTTTGATATCTCTTTGAGCTCAGCAGGACTGACCAAGAAAAAACACACACACACATACACATACACGCACACGCGCATATATTAAAAAAAACCCTCACAAACAAAACAAGTTGCCGGTATTCACTTGTTCGCCGATCACGCACAACCGAGTTCAGATCCCCGTCCCCACGTCTCAACACGCCTCGGCCAATACTACACAACTCCGAACACCAAGAACACGAACAAGTTTCACGAGGTTTCAAAGGAAACTTCATCGACGTTTCCGCTGTTCACTTATTGAACAAAGCAACACTAGCCCCCCCCTGCGTCTTGTTCCGCTGCCAGCTGGTCGTGCTGCACCCCATCACTCCTCACCAGCTGTCGAGCAGCTGCATCCAGGCAAAAAAACCCTACTCACTGTGTTCGCGCATCAAAACAAGAACACAATCTCCCACCTGTACACGCACCCAACCGACCAAATCACCTCGTCTCACTTTGTGACAAGGCTTGCACCTGTTTCTTTCTTTGCCTATAAAAGAAACTGCTTTCGTTCACGCGTGGAACACTCTTCCTGGTCCTCATATCTAACTGAGAGCTAACACATTATCGTTGCCACGACTCTTTTCATACTCTTTTTTTCCTCCTTCACCCTTCTTCCTCAACATTTTTCTCAAACACGCTTCAACAACATCACATCTCAACCATTATGAAGATTTCTACATGCTCTACTACCGCCCTCGTGGCTGGTCTCTTATCCTTTGCGCCCACCGTCTCAGGGCACTCATGGATTGAATACGCCAAGAAGCTCGCCAAAAATGGAACCATGATTGGTGCAACTGGGTACCCTCGAGGCTATGTCCCGCGAAACTCTACCGACCCTGTTTACTCCGACACTATCCCTCAGAACATTCTCCCCATCTCTGGCCAGTCCGCCTACTCCGGCAACGAGATCATCAACAAGTACAAGTATGATGCCAACCCCGAGTATCCTATGCTCGAGGCCTCAGCGGGCGACTATGTGGCCATTATGCACCTCGAGAACGGCCACACAACACTGCCAGAGAACCAGCCCAACAAGCCCAGGAACCGAGGAACCATTTACTTCTATGGTACTAGCAAGCCCGCTGACTCAGAGAAGCTCTTTGACGTCCACCTCCTCTGGAACACCAACGGCACTGGCGGCGACGGCCGTGGCACCCTCCTTGCTACGCGCAACTACGACGACGGCCAGTGCTACCAGACCAACTCGGGTGAGATCAGCACCACCCGCGCAGAGGACCTGGCTTCCAAAGGCGCCAAGCACGACGAGGAGCTCGCGTGCCAGTCCGACATTAAGCTGCCAGACGACCTCGCCGAGGGCTCCGTCTACACCATCTACTGGTACTGGGACTGGCCCGACCTGAACTCGGCCGCCATTGACATGAATGCCACCAGCAACGGCGAGTACCCCTGGGCCGGCACCTTTATGCGCGGAGAAAAGGACCCTAATGGATTCACCATGGCCGCCATTGCCAAGAACGAGAGTTACTCGAGCGTCATTGACATCAAGATCACGGGCACCAGCGCCCAATCCTTCAGCGCCAAGCAGGTCGCCATGGACTTCATCCAGGACCAGAACATCTACAACGCCGGCATCGAGGCCCAGATGAAGAACAACTTCCAGGTCGACGTGGACGGACAGAACGGCAGCAACAACGGGGGCGGCAGTGGAACCCCCATTGGCACCCCTACCGCAACTCCCACCTCGGCCCCCGTTGCCAGCACACCCGCCAACGGAGGCTCGAATGGCGGAGCCACAACCGTCACTGTCACTGAAACTGTGCGCCCGTCTCCCTCCGTCACAACTGTCTATGTCACCCTCCCCGCTGGCGGCGGTGCTGTCGAGACACCTGAGAGCACCTCGACCACCACCAAAACCGTCATGGTCACTCGCTCCGTCACGGCTCCGGATGGTGCTCAGGCTACCCCGTCCTCCACCTCGACCTACTTCCTGACCTTGACCACCCACATCAACGCGAAGCCCACGGAGCCGACATCCACCTACTTCCTCACACTCACCACTCACATCAACCAGCAGGAGCCGTCGTCGCCATCGTCTCTGCCCACCTCGACCGTGGTCAAGACGCTCACGACTCACATCAACAGCAACCCGGAGTCGACGCAGGCGTCCATTCCGGGTGGCTCGTTCCGGGAGACTCCCATCTCAGATGGCGGCGCGGAGGCTTCCTCTGCGACCTCGGATGCCGCCATCACACCCACTCCTTTTCTTCGTCGTCGCGAGAGCTGGGCCTTGGGCAACTTCTAGACGCCGCATCGAACCGCAAGGACCATAGCAGTGCTTGATATATATGAAGTACGCTTTCGGGTTGAACAAGGTACCGCCGTCTTACCTAAGTCCTCAAAGGGCCTTTGAGCTCGCGTCCCCCCCCCTTTTTTTTATAAGATCTTTTCCTTCCTTTCAATTTTTTTTTTCATTCTGTCTCTCATTCTTCAGTACATATACAGAGCGAACTTTTACCACCGCAGTGTGCTAGGGGGCCAAGACCTGGGACGAAGAAGAAGAAAAGAAACAAAGCAAACAAGCAAACACGGTATCCTTTACACAGGCACACGGCTGGAAGAAGAACAAAAAAGGGGGAAAAAAGGCGAATCAGCGTTTGGCAGGCATTTAGGGGAAGGGGAACATGGGTAGCATATACAGGCGTTGGATACATTGATACCACTTGTTTACATGGGGCGTCCCTCTTTTTTTTGCTTGATGCAAACAATTGGGGATTGGCTCGCATCGCTGCTTTTTCATTTTTCAATTTTTTTTATATGCGGGTTTGATTTGGTTTGATTTGGTTTGATTTGGTTTCACGGAAATCGATGGATACAAAACACGAACGCGCGGAAAATCTTCAGGCAGCTAGAGTAGACAGAATTAGGATCGTTTCCCAGAGCCAGTCTCTGCGAAACCAGAAAGCAAAATGAACTTTTATGTTGCATGAAAGCTGTGCCTCGTTCTATGAGTGATTGTGTATCATGACAGTTCGTTGTATTAAGTTGAACCGTGGCAGGGTGTTACTGTGATGGGTGGAACACCAACCAGCGGCAGTGTACCCCTGGTTTAGGCAAACTGCGGAGATGAAGTGGTAACTCGGATTCAAACATGGCACGTTCAACAAGGGAGCTTAGAAGGGACACACATGTCAGGAAACAGCCAAAAAGGGGAACGATCGAAGAGCATTCCTACGGGTATCTACCATCGCCTTTTCTAGTATTCATACCAACAAAACGACGCAATGCTTTTTCAAGTAGCCATTTTTTCTCTTCCTCTTTCATGGATCGATGCAATAGGACCCGTCTACATCTCGCCGCACTGGGCAATGACCACGTCGAGGTTGGGCACATCCTTTCCACGGTAGCCGGTCTTGGTGGCCTCCATTTTCTTGACAACGTCCATGCCGTCCACAACTTTGCCAAACACGACGTGCTTGTTGTCGAGGAAGGGTGTAGGGACGGTAGTAATGAAGAACTGGGAACCGTTGGTATTGGGACCAGCGTTCTGATAGGATGTTATTGCAGGCACAAGTATTTGAATACCAGTTGGAGACTTACAGCCATCGAGAGCAGACCAGGCTGGTCGTGCTTTAGAGTGAAGTTTTCATCTTCAAAGGCCTTGAAGCCCCAGATGCAGGTTGAGCCAGTTCCGTCACCGTTGAGGAAATCACCTCCTTGGCACATGAAGTTGGGGATCTATGGTCCAGCGTTAGTCCACGTCAGTCCTTGCAGAATTGAAAGGGGAGGTAACTAACTATTCGGTGAAACTTTGAGCCCTTGTAACCTTGAGGTCTGCTGGCCGCATTCTTGGACTCTCCAGTGCAGAATTGGCGGAAATTTTCAGCCGTCTTGGGCACAACATCTTTGAATAGCTCAAAGGTGATACGTCCTAGAGGTTCACCTAGATGTAGAAAGACATGCGTGTGAGTATGAACATTTGATGATAAGGACAGTGACAATGACAATGACGATGACGAATGCACATTGGATAAGATGGTTGCGTCTTAGCCAGCACAAATGTTGAACTTCAACTTGATTGGATAGCTAGACCTTGATCGGTAATCTCGGGTTGGGGGTGGTGTGAATGGCTTCAAGAATCGGGGACAATTATCCCGACGTACGAAGGCAGGAACGGAGACGGAACTGACTTACCTCCGAGCGTGATGTCGAAGAAGACGCTACAACAGAGCAGAGCTAGGCATCAGCCCACATTCACTTTATTTTGCTTGGCTTGGTGCAAACCACAGGCTGGGCAGACGCAGACGCAGACGCAGACGAGCAACGGTGACGAATGGCTGTGGAAAGCGGGCCTCGTCTGGCTCGGCGAGTCGGGGACCCTCCCTGTGACAGGCGCCGAGGCTATCTTTACCCCGGACGTACCGGGCGGGAATAGAGGGACGGCTTCCGGGGGAGGGGGAGGGGGAGGGGAAGAATTGGAGCGGGACGAGAGGCAAGGAGAGAAGAGAAGAGAGCTATACTCACAGCGGGTTACCCGATTCGGGGAGCTGGGTAGGCGGCATGGTCAAAGGCTGGGCTGGGGCGAGGAGGGATTAGGGGTTTTGGAGATTATGGCGCGGGAGTCGGCTTTGGTGTGCGTGAGGCAATTCCTCAACCGTCGAGTCCTGCAGCAGAAAATCTCCTGATGCAAGTGAAAGAGAGGCTGGCGGGCTGATCAATGTATCCGTTTAGTCTCTGGCAGTTTTTTTGTGGACCCAGCCTGCCTGCCTGTTGATAGTGGACTGGACAAGCACAAGCAAGCGTGGGGCATTCTTCTTCCCCAGTAGCGGCGTGCTTGCGTCTAACAGCTTTCCCCACAGGCGGATGAGCCCATGATCCGTTATTCCCATTCCCCAGCCACTAGATGAGGCATTACTGCGCGAAGCGAGGAGGACTCGAATTCATCCGGTCTACGTCCTGCGACCCTGGCCATGATTTTAAGGGGCACAGCGGCCAATGGAATTTTTGCAACCAATCTACAATTGTGGTGGTGGGGGGAGTAGAGTAATCATGCTCGTCGAGCGAAAAAAAAAAAAGAAAAAAAAAAGAAAAGAGAAAATCCCCTATTCGATGCCCTTTCTGTTCATCACACCGAAGCTCGCATGGCATTTGTCTCCCTCACCTTGAACCTTTGCCTAGATCCGGGGATGCCGCCGGGGTACTGCTAAACCACCTAACAAAAAGAGGCGGAGGCGCGGGGCTTTTGGGTGGGTGACAGCGCCGTCATGGAAGCGATGCAACGCCATCGGACGCGGGGAAGCCAAGAGCGCGAGCACTGGCAGACGGGACAATGCGATGCCGCTTGCGCTTGGCTCTGGACTGGCTGGGGCAAGAGGGCCGTTTGGCGCATCGCATCGGTGTGTGGTCGTCGGGTGTCGTTTCCGCATCTGTCTGCAGTGAGTGAATCAACCCCGCGCAGCCAATACCTCTTTCTTTGCTCTCGTCATCGTCCGGGCTTGCCTGTTTTGACCCCGTAGCCAGCCCAATGCGGATGGCTGGTGCTGATCTTGACTCCTTGTCTTGTGCGTGAGACGGTGGATGGAATTAAAAGAGGCACTGCTCGGTTTGCTGGGTAACCAACCACAACATGTTTGGGTCCGTTACAAAGTCCCAGATGACAATTTCGAGGCAATGCCTAACCATCCCGCCGTTCGCTCATCCACATGCGCACCATCACCTGCTGTATCTGGGTTGGACCCATAGCGCTTCTCGGTGACGCGGTGTGACACTCCATCATGACGGCGGCGGCGGAGGGTCTGATACATGGCATTAGGTCGCGCACATGGCCACCAAAATGCAGGCCAAGCCTGGCCGACGCCCGAAACATGCCAGCACTAACCATCGTCACTGGTTCTCAGATTCCGACCAAGATTTCACCCCCCAGCGATAAGCGGTGAAAGTCTAGTCCAAAGGAGTGGGCATGGCCTCGTCGATTTCGGCATTTTGCTGTCAACTCATTGGCGTTTGGTTTTCTTTGTAATGAGTGGTACTTTGGGGGGTGAAACATCCACGTATAACTTGCACAGCCGAACGTTGACGACGACAAAAGGTTGTTTTCTGGCGCCAAGCTCTTAGATCAGGTCTTGGCAGGCCCCTCTGTGTGTGTGTGTTTTTTTTTTTCGCGTATCCAAATCCGTAAGCTGACGTCCGCACCATCCTCAAATGTCTTTTGAGTCCACAACACCAGACATCCAGTTAGAAATATAATGTTTTTTTCTTCTTCCTTTTATTTAAAAATTAAGTTAATTAAGCCTAGCAGTCCGGTAAGGGTGCAGATATATTCCACTAAGTGACGTTTCCATCCCTTTCTTGATCTGTTTGTTTTGTTTTATTTCATTCATTACTTTGTTTTTTTTTGGCAGCTCAACTAACATGAGATACGTGGGGCATCAGATGGTCGTCTGACTGATTGCCGATGCTGTTGCTAATAGCGTCATAGCCTCTTCACCAGGAACCAGGCGTGGATCATGATTGCAACTGCCGGGATCATCCGGCCTAATCTTCGCTTGTGAGTGGCGAGAGAGGATGCCGCCAGCACGATAAAATTCTTTGCTCTCAGTGGAAGCTGTCGTAGAATGGGGCCCAGAGGCATATATGCTTGCCGTTGCAGCCGAACGATCCGTAGGTTCCGCAACCTTGTCTTGAGGTGGGCTTGAAGATTATGCTTCATCACGCGTCAAGAAGGCATCTTTAGCTATGGTTCAATAGAAGAGAGACTTTTTTATTCTAGGGTTTACTGCGTCATACATCTGCATGTTTAGCTGCCTTGCTGCTTGCTGTCCACCTCTCTGTAACAGCAGGGGCATGTAGTTCCATCCATCGACGAACACCCTGCGATGTCAAAGGGGGGATTTTTTATAAGCTGAGCCAATCATGGCGAGCGACACTGGAATATGGAACAAGGTCAAACATAACATTGATGCTTGTCAGCAAGTCGTAGCCATCATACAAACCGGGCCGCATCAACTACCTGGTTTCTGAGCATGCGAGGTGATGTGATGGGGGGGTAGTGATGGGCGGTAATGCAGAGCCCGCATGTACATAGGCTTGAACCAGCCTGTGCACCACTTCGCAGGTACTCGTGAAGCAAGCCAAATCAGTCTGGTTCAGAAAAGAGAGCCCACTCACACCCACTCACATCTGGACACACCAGCGAGCTGGAATCGGCGCTAGGGGCCAGTGTGAACATGGTCACATCTGCACTGTAATTGACTTGTCGACTTGTGCCTGTGAGCTTTTTTGGGTCTTTGGGCTGGGCTGGTGGCCAAATCTGAGCTGAGCTGAGATTCGACAAGCAGCTCCCATGCACAGCGACGCGTGCCCATGTACGAGGTTTCTTTTTTGGTCAGAGGGCTTGAACAACAAGCAAAACCCTCTTATACGACTCACTGTACTCCATACGCTGGCGTCAAGCGGGCTTATATGGCTTCTAATTTTGATCCTGCCGTGTTTGTGAAGGCCTTATCGACCCGGTCGAGATCGCGATTCATTTCATCACGGCCACAATGTCTCGTCTCATCACACATCCCACATCCCACATCCCGAGGGGGGGGGGGGGGGGGGCGCAAGCTGAGTTTGGTATCGTGGACGCCGACACAAGATGAACCCATTGTTTCAGCATTCGCAACGTGAACAGTCGCGGCCGGGTCGCTTTGGGGGCGGCCGTCCCAAGTACGACAACGGAACGCGCCCCGACGCGGCCTGTCGTAGTTGACAATCAATTTTTTATTGTTTTATACCTCTCCATCTGGTTCACCCCTGGCGATTCTGCGACGCTGTCGAGTGAGATTTAGTCGATGCATTCCGTCCATCCTGGCCTGCGTACGAGGCCCTTGTTAACACGGGCCGCGCAGCGGGACTGTCGCGCAAGGACGTGAGGGATAACGTGGCGGATGTACAACTCTTTCTTGCCTTTTTTTGCATGCCAAGGAACAATATGAATAAATTAGGCGTAGAGTGCATTGCACAAGCTGTGGGGTGGTGCTGGATCATCGTCATCATTGCCATCATCGTCATCAAGGATCAAGACCCTGGCCTAACTAGTAGGGAAAATGCATTGCCGCCATCGTCCCTCTCTATCCCTCGTTCAAGATTTATCCCTCCCACGCGCACCCACTTGTCTCGTCCAGTCGCTTACCGTACCAATCCCGGCCCGGTTCATCGACCCAAAGCTCATCGAAGCAAAGAAAAAAAAAAGCAACGAGTGACCCCTTCGCTCGGACAGGGCATGTCCCGTTTGCTGTGTCGGACGCACCGCAAAACCCTCTCTCCTGGCTTTGCAACACATGGACGCCGACAAGAGGGCCAGCACGGGCATGGTGGCGCCGATGAACGCCGCATCAGCTCGGGAGAAAGCTGTCCGCTGGCAAGCCTGCACCAACGGGCATGCGACCTGGGGTAGGTACGGTTCTGGACCTGCAGCCACAACCAAGGATCGAAACTCGCGACAAGCTGCGGCGGCTACTCCGTTACCATTTTGAGCGGCGGCACGGTTAAACGACGGACGGCGCACACATGACCTTTTAAGCTCAAATGATTGTCTTGAAAGAAAAGCCGTTGAAGCGGATTGCTCTGAGACCTTTTTTCCCTCTCTTATTTACGGCGATCGCTAGCAGGGGAGGGCAGCAAGAAAGGCATTGAGAGCTGGACGCCGCGCGGGCCGGGCGGAGACTGAGACAGTTGGCCGGCATCAAGTGGGCCAGCGTGATTCACGGATCACGGCGCCGAGGATGGAGAGGGAGATAGAGAGTCAGAACCAAGATGGTCTCGCCTATCCCGGTGGAAATATGGCACATGCAGCGCGGTACGTGTATCGAGCCGTCTTCGCAGTCGACCCTGACCATGGTGGTGCGGTCCGGATCGTTCGGGACCAAGCAATGCTGTTTTTCTATGTTCCTCTACAGAGTGAGATATGACGGGATTGGTGTTGCAAAACAGTCTTGGGACCCAGTCAAGACATACGTAGTTGGTGCTGCTGCTCGCTCGTGTCGGCCCTGCAAAGATCGCCGTCATGGCTCCACCCTGGCCGGAGGGGCGCTGCGCCACGATTGTCAGCGGCAGCATTGGCTTCCGGTCTGCGCTGCTGCGAGTGAATAATACGCAGAGGGGAGCTAAACAGTAGCATGACTGGGGGCTTGTGGTTCTCAATGGGAGCCGACTTGTGAATGCCCATTGTCCCCGTAAATGCCAAAGTCTAATCCGAAAATTGCGGCGGCAATGCGCGCCGGCTGGGGTCGCGCGACTCGCGACGACAAAACTGAGGCGAGGGCAGTTGGGCCTCATCGCCCGCAACGCCCGACGAGATTACAAGAGATGAGAGGATAGATTGTAATATTGCATCCCGCTTCTATATACGAACCTCCCTCAAGCCCCGTACTCTCGGGTGGAATTTATGGCCGAATGCACGGGTCTGATGAAAAAAAACAAAACCAACCGAACCCCTGCCGGCATATTTCTTCTTGAACGCGCCATTGATATCCAAGCGCGCGGCCCGACTCCAGGGCACAAGACGATGGTTGTTTTCTGAGGCGAATATCCACTGGAAATCGCTTCTCACAGTGGCAATGGATCGGCACTACCTTGCTTGCTTGTCTGTGCAGCTGCCGGGTTCTTTTAATTGTGTTGACTTTAGCATTTGACTCGGCTCGTTCCATGTTCGTTACCAGAAATGTTCGTTACCCAACGGCGTGGTAAAACCCCCCAACCGCCAAAGCTGTAAGTGAAGGAGGCTCTGGAGCGGGTAGGAAAAATAAAATACAATAAAAAAAAAAGCTTGCGCGAGTCTCAGCATCGCCGGGCACCAACCAACCACCGCGCAACTTGTCAACCCTTCCCCAGACAAGGTCCAGGCCTCTTGCTCCAGGTCTCAGGCTCGATGAAAGCCCAGAAGCAGCAGGACAGAAGCAAGCAGCCCCCGCTTATCGTGTCCCTCTGGATCCTCCCTGGGTGTGCGCCAGCGCCCTCCTGCGACCAGAGCGGGCATTTGACAGCGCGATACCCTGCGCTGAAAAGGTCGCTACGGGGAACCCTCGCCCTCCGCAAATCCCACTGGCCACAGGGCATCGCTGCGGCTGACTGACTTGCAAACAGGGCCGCTGCAAGGCCCAGAGGCTGTTGCCCCCCCCTCCTCCCCAGTGAGGAGGTACCCCTGCACAGTGTCTCTTACGGCCCCTCCGTCTCTTGCTTGGCTGGGCTTGGCTTGGTACCGCCCCACCCTCATCCTCGGCCACTAGCCATTCATCTCTCGCCGTTCGACCCTTGGACCCCCCCGGCCCGGGCGTCGCCCCATTCCTCTCTTGCACGCACTCGCCCTTTTTTTGCGTACTGTCCCCTCCCCGTCCCCTGCCCACTCTCGCACTTGCGCTTGCACTTGCACGCACCTACCTGCGCGCCGGCGTTGCGCACCTGGCCCTTGGCCTAGATCCAGTCCAGTCCAGTCCGGTCGCCCTTCCCTTCTTCTCGCCCTTTCCTTTTCCTCTCCGTGCTTGGGTCTTGCCTTATCCACTCCTCCTGCACTCCGCCTCCACCGTCACCCCATCTCCATACAAACCCGTCGACCATCGCTCTTAACCCGTCCATCCCCGTCTACATTCTCCCATCCTCCCCATCCGTCATCCCCGTCGGACCGTTTCTCTCTATCCTCCGTATCATCTCTTGTCCCGCCGGGCCCTACGGAGCGAATCTGCTGAGGGTAGTCGTCGACCGAATAAAGTTGCTGGATGTAAACCGAAATCTTGCATCTCCTTGCCTTCGGTCCCGCATATCCCGTCCCTTAAACCGCGCCCGCCTACCTTGCAGAGGGTTCTTCTGAGTTTCAACTTCTCTGTCCCATGGTACCCGTGAAGCAGTCCTCGAGTCAATTCGAGCCCGCCTCCCACCGCCCCCATCTTGCTCTCGTACCGACCCGCTCGTGAAGATGGCCATCATTCACCAAGTGCTCGACGAGGCAGCTCGCCTCGTTATCAGAGCTGCCGCCCCCGAGGCTTCATCAACGTCCGACAGCAGCCCCAGCGCATCAACAACCGACAGCAGCTCCGACAACAGCGGCAATGGCAACGGCGGAAAAGACAACAACGGATCCAGCTCTCCCCTCCTTTTCTTCGTGGCATTGGGTTTTGGCGTTGTTTTCACGAACCTCTGGTGAGACTCGGCTCTTGCATACTTAGACTTTCTCAATCCAGGCATGGCTTGAGACTTGTTTGTTCTTCATTCTAACCCTATGATAGGATCATTGTTGGTGTGAAATACTGCTTCAGATACAACGCTCGCAATCGACAGCTCCGCATGAACGAAGATGGCGAGCCCATCAACATGGAGAATATGCCCAGGCCCCATCGCCGTCGCCGCGAAAAGAAGTTGATGACGATGGATGAGGTGAATGACAAATTCCCGATGATGAAATACAAGAGCTGGGTTTCAGAGCGCGCCAAGGAAGGTCTGCCCACAGCTGGTGGTGTTTCTGTGCCCCCAAGCCGAGCCAACAGCATTCGAGATGCCGATGGAGTTGTACCCGAGTTTTCAGCCAAAGAACGCGAGTCTACCGACCGACGACCCTCGACTAGTGTTGTTACTGCCGCACAGAAAGAGGGAGAGACCACGGCTGCGACAGTGGAATCCGAGAAGCCCAAGGACACGACAAGACAATCTGTTGAGGCTGGTCAAACCTCCACTACCCAACCCGGAAGCGATCCCGCCGGCAACAACCTTCATCGGATTTCAAGCGAAGACAGCGATGACGAACACATCGATGGCGCTCTCCCACCCGAGATGCTGGAAGCCCCTGGCGATAGCTGTGCTATTTGCATAGATACTCTCGAGGATGACGATGACGTTCGTGGATTGACCTGTGGCCATGCATTCCATGCTGTTTGTGTAGACCCCTGGTTGACGAGCCGTCGCGCCTGCTGCCCGCTCTGCAAAGCGGATTACTACGTCCCTAAACCCCGACCTGTACCTGAAGGTGGCGATGCTGCTGCGAACAACAACGCCAACTTTGACGCTCGCAACAACAACCGTCTTAACCTGCCCTCTGGACTCCGCAACGCTTGGTTCCGATCATCAAGACAATCTCAGCCAGCGCAATCCAGAGTCCGTACCACGGAAGGCTTCCGTCGCGATCAACGTCGAGCCGCCCCGCAGCCCGCGGCAGATCAGTCAGCGCAAACCACCCAAGTCACAGAAACGTCCAACGCCGGTATGATGTCGTCTGTCCGTGACGTTTTCCGAATTGGTCGAAGACGAAATGAGCCTCAGAATGGCAACAATGCCACTGATGTTACACCATCACAGCTTGAAGCTGGAAACCGCGCCACAGCTGCGGCATAATCGCATGGATCTATTTTACTCTGATCTCCTTGATACCTTTTAAAACCTTTACGACACGCACTATCACCTTAGCGATGGCTTTCTCTCCTTTCCAACTTTGTGGGTTGGCACTACCGTCATGATTTATACACAGGAATCGATTATCGCATTACGAATCGGCATTTTTATTTATTTATTACCCTCATCTATACACGTTCAGGGCAGGTGAAAGAAACAAAGAGATGTCTTTTGAGCCATCATGGATAGCTGGATGGATGGCTATATATACCCTAGTTGCACTGAAAGACAGAATGTCTCAGCGTATACCTAAGAGGGTGAGTGGATAGCGGGAGGGATGTCTTGATATTATTGTTTTTAAGGAGGCAGGCTTTGTATCTTGCATTGGGCTGGAAAATTCGGGCTTCAGCTGGAAACGGAAGGAGCGGCGGAGTTTGGTGGTTATGGGCTCTTCGATAGTTGGATGGCGCAAACAGATATTTGTTCCCACCACAGTTGTACCTGATTCGTGACATTCATTCGTACCTATCGTAACTGATTTTACCAAACGCCTCTTGAATGTTTTGTTGGCAGTACATAGCCGTTATGTACCAGACGTTAACAGTAACTAAACAAAAAATTAAAGAAATGATCCTTTTTGAAATCGGCCTCCGAAATTCGCCGCTTTGTTCAGCAGCTCCCTCCTCTGTGCCGTGCCAATCTTCCCTCCCAGAGCCATATCCTTTTCTCTATCAAAGCCTCGCTTACTGGGGTCATCATCCTCCTCAGTCTTTTTACCGCTCTGTTCCCTTCGGTTCTGGTGTTCTTCAAATAAACTCTTTCCCCTCTGTGCCTCAATACTGGCTGCAATCTTGCGCTGCCGTTCCTCTTCCTCCTTAGATCGCACAGGTCCAGCGGTAGCTTCTTTTGTCTTATCCTCGCGGCCTAGCACGGAGTCCTGGAGGCGCTTAAGCTTCTCTTCAGGGGTCTCGGTCCAGATCGAGGAGATGGTCGATGAGCCCGCTGAGGCGGATGGCTTCGAGGCGAACTTGCGGGTGCGGATGCGCGTGGGGTCGCGCTCGGTGTAGGACGAAGATGATGGCGGCGCAAGCATCCACGAGTCTCGCTGCGGTTGGGGTTCAGCTTCGGGCATTTGGGGCCCTAGAACAGGCCTGTTGGCATTTGAGGCTCCAGGGAGCGCAGGGCCGTAGTCATCTTCTGAGTCGGAGGAGGATTCAGCATCATCTGCAGGGCGGGTGGAGAGGTCGGCCGGAGGCGGCGCGGGTCCAACACTCCTGGGAGGCGGTGCAGGGCCACTGTCGGAATCAGAGTCGTCGTCCAGATCAATCTCGTCCTTGTTGCTGGCCGGCAACGAAGGGCCTATTGTGGGTGCTGGAGCAGCAGCGGGTGCGCTGGGGCCGTAGTCGTCATCGGAATCGTCGTCCAGATCGATCTCGTCCCTGTTCTTGGAAGGCGACTCGCTGCGCTGGTGCTTGCTCGGGGGCGATTCGCTCCCCTCGGGGGTTCGCTTTCGCTTTGACAGGTGCGGCGGAAGTTGAGGCCCAATCGAAGACATAGCGGTGTGGCGGGCAAAAGTGATTTTTGTCCGGTTCGGAAGTTGAAGTATACGGAACAAAACCCAGACGCGTAGAGTACCTTGCGGTGCATGCGACTGCCCCAGATAGCAGGTGGCCCGTGCAGAAAATCGAGGTTTGTCTAGCATTGAACCACTGTAGATCAACAACAGACAAAAGAAATTAAGCAGACTACATAAATCTGGGAGTTATGATCAGTTTCTAGTCTTATTCTTTCTTAGTTTATCAAAATGCGTCATTGATTTTGTTAGAATCATATTCCCAGTATTTTGTTCCCGGCCAGAGGCTTTAACAAAGCTGTATCCTCTGCTTGCACGCTGTTTCACCAAAATATTTCGCTTCAATATATTAAACAATAATCTACGAAGTATTAGATGGTTATTTTAAAAGATGAAAAAAAAATCAACTCCCGTGCTTCAAATTTGGACTGCAAATGGGGAGTTGTGACCGGGGTTATTACTAGGAACTACCTAATGTCTTGGTGATATGGACCATTTTCTACTAGCCACAGTAAATATTTCTACACAATTTTTAAACTGGATAAATTTAAGTATCTTTCATCCTATGATGGGCGTCATATTTCTACGGGAGGAGAGGGCGCGGTTGAATGAAGGAGTCGCAAAACCAAGAACAAATAAGAAACTAGTCAAAGCCAAAACTGTGTAGCCCTTTATTTTCTCGCTTCGATGATCCGCAATTTCGAGAGAAAAAAGTCAACTAAGAAGCTCATGCGAACATTAAATTACCTAAATCCCTTGAGAGGCCGGCATGTATTACGGAAGATTCTGGCAACGGAGGTGGACTAGAAACGGCGGACAGGTGATGGATGGGTTAGTAACAGTTCAGTTAAGACATAGGTGAAATCAAGGAGGCATTTTGTTTCTGTTTGTAGCTGAATATTCGCATTGCAACCCAAATTTAGTTAAAGAGGCATCAGACAATAGAACGATAGCCAGGAGCGAGCAAGCAGCCATTAGACAGCAAAGAAACATAGGATCGTGGCGGCAAGCAAGACAGAATTTGGCAGCTGCACGCTGGACTAGGCCGGACAAAGCAATAATATCATGAAACATCACTAGCTCAGCCTAGGGTTCTCCTGATTGCGAAAATTGAACTTGGTAACTCGCATCAGAAGCAAGTTCAGGTAGTTTGGACGCACCCATGTGAGAAGCTAGATCCCTGCACATAAAGGTGACCTTGCCGAAAATCGCAAAAGCCAAGAAGTACCCCAAAATGGTTAGAACCAAAGCTAATGGGTATGTACGTTTGAGAGAGACACTTGGACCTCTAAGTTGTGCATTTTTAGCCCAAAAGAAGACGTCACTGCGCAGCCTGCAAGGTCGTCGGATAATCCCCGGCCCGCGCCCATATCGCTGCGCCTTCAAGGCAGCTGTGGAAAGCGGCCCGTGTGGGAAGCGTCAACGAACCACAGAGCTCGACCCAGCTGAACGACGCCCAGGTTCGCCAACTTCAAATTCTTGGAAGCAAACAGCTGGTTCGGAACAACGGAACACCCGAATTCGGTTGAATCTTCTCATTCCCAAGAACCCAGAGGATTCCTTCGAGATATTATCCACAGCTTCGCCCAACACATCGAAACCCCAAGCTGGAGCTCTCCCCCCAGTGACCTGGTCGCAACCTCAAGCTTCCATTCGCTATCAGCCGCGCCAGGCCATGACCCCGATGCGGTAGTGCTTGCGCATGCAGTGATGGAAGCCACGGCGCAATGGCCGATCCAGAAGAATTGTCTCTCGCGAGAGACGCTATCACAGATGATGGCGACACGATAAAAGATACTTTGGAGGGGGCTGGTGTTGGCAGTGGAGATGACGATGGTGGTTCCTTGAATGAGCGCAACCGCGACGACGATGACTCCCTCAACGGCCACGCAACTCCGGTTCCAATCGGTAATGGCTCGGTCAAGAACCGATACCGTGAAATTATGCAGCAGCAGCACCAGGATAGCTCTGATGTAAGCTCGTTGGCTGGAAGCGATCTTAATGGTCTACCAAAGCGAGCAGGCAGTCCAATCGATTCGGTACTGTCGGGTCCCGACGATTCCCCATCCGTTCAGGTAAGGCTCTACCATTCAACCAAATTATCGAAGGCCTCTAACAGTACCTAGGGTTCCTTGATATCCTCTCCCGGAAGCAGTGTTCTCCCCTCTGTCGCTTCGCGCCCTGGCCTCAGCAGCCCCACGCCCTCCTTCCGTCCCTTTGATCGACGATTCCAATCTCGAATCTCCTCTTCGGGCGTACCCACTCCTCGATCGCCCTCTCCAGCATTTTTAACTACGCATAGTCGCAATGTATCGCTCAGCTCACAGCTCTTGTTTGAGCAAACCGATACCGATACCCCATCGCCGCCGTGGGAAGTAGTTCGGTGGACGCGCCTACGGAAGCTCAATGGACAGGCATTTTCTGAGTCAGGACGACGCAACTTTGGATCGCCAACATGCCTGGCGGTTTCGGCATCGATTGTAATGGGGACCACAAAAGGAATCATCCTTGTCTTTGATTACAACCAAAATCTCAAAATGATTATTGGACCTGGAACAAAAGGTGAGCTACTTTCAAAGTTTCAATATTTCTCATACTAACTTAAGGCAGCTGTCGAGTGTGGACCAATTACTGCAATTGCAATTTCTGCTGATCACACAACTATTGCTGGAGGGCATGCAAATGGCTGTATCTTCACATGGGATACGAGCAGGGTCTCAAGGCCATTTTTGACAATACCACACCTGGAACCTGCACAACTTAAGAACAGGACTGCAGATGGACATATTCCTGACGTTGCAATTACCCACTTGGGATTTCTCGGCACTCGACATACAGCTCTTGTTTCCGCCGACGACAGAGGAATGGCATTCTCTCATCTCGCTACGAGAGGTACCGGTGCACTGGGACGAACCGTTAAAACGCACCGAATCCTCGGTCGATACCCCGATGCACCAATGCCGGCAGGGAAAACTGTGAAGCCTAGCACCGTCCTCGCATTCTCGCCTTTGCCGCTGGGGAATGTTGAGCGTTCAACCGATGCTCTTGGGTTGACGGCCATGTTGACCCCGTATCTCCTTGTGATTGTGTCTACGACTCCCGTTGCCCAGACCCAACATAAATCTGCACGCCCAAAGGATGTTCCCGCTCACAGTGCTATGACCGGATGTTTAGCGTGGTTTCCTGCCGTACAGCTCAAAGTTCCGGACCCCCATACCGGGAGTGATATTTCAAAAGTGAAGTTGGCATATTGCTGGTCCAATGTTCTTACCGTCTTAGACGTGGATGAACTTCCTCGCGAAGACAAGGATCAGCCGCCTTCGTTCAGATTCAAGGCACGAAGCAGATGGAAGTGTGAAGAGGCCATCGTTGCCGTCCAGTGGCTTAGTCGCTCGGTTCTTGCTGTTCTCACTATTTCACAGAGGTTAATCATTCTTGAAGACAGAAGCATGCGAATGACGGAGGCTTTCGATCTTTTGCAAAAGTATATATATCACGCCGACCTGTTTTCAAAGCAGCTGCACACTCTCGTGGAGCAACTTGATGAAGAGGATGCATCTATGCACGGGGTCGTAGCAGACGCATTTTATATGAGCTTCAAGACTTATAAAGGGAGAATCTTTCTTCTTGGGTTCAATGAGGTTTCTATTGGCGCACTCTCAAACTGGGCTGACAGATTAATTGCCATGATGGAGCATGGTGACTACATTGGAGCGATCCAGCTAGCGACATCTTACTACACTGGTGATGCTGACAAGCTCACCGTCGGGTTGCCCGAAGATGCAGATCTACGACACTCTATGGTTCAAGACAAAATTATGGAGATTATTAGCGCCTCGTTAAAATATGCCTTTGGTCAGCGCGAGAAGCACCTGGAAAACGCTGATGACGACCATATGAAGCAGCTGGCAGAGACGTGTTTTACGGCATGCCAAAGCATCAATAACACCGACTTCTTATTTGATGAGATGTATGAGTGGTATGAGGACGCAGAGATATCAGGTATCTTCCTTGAATGTCTCGAGCCATACATTCTAGAACGTGTCATCACAATGGTACCTCCCGTTGTGGTGAAAGATTTGGTTACACACTTTGTGACTAAAGGCTGGGAGAGCAGGTTGGAAGAAATGATCTGCCACATGGAAACCGCTACTCTCGACTTGGATCAAATCACATTGCTGTGTAAGCAGCACAGCCTATATGATGCCCTTATTTACGTCTGGAACCAGGCTTTAAGCGACTACATTACACCAATGATCGACCTGATTTCGCTCTTGATACCTCTCATGGCGAATGGAGACTTCATCCCAGGGAACATGGCCGATGATTTCTTCAGTATCAGCGCGCTCAAAATTTTCCCGTATTTATCCTACACTCTCACTGGCCGCGTGTACCCAACTGGAGAGACGTTGGAGGATGAGATAGCAACAAAGGCCAAGGCAGAGATTTACTGGTTTCTCTTTTCTGGAAAGACCATTGCCTGGCCCAAGGGCAGTGCCCGGGGGTTTATTACGATGCCTAACGCGGAGACACAGCCTTCGTTTCCATACTTGCGTCTGATTCTCAAGTTTGATGCACCAAGTTTTTTGAGTGCCTTGAACGAAGCCTTTGAAGATTCTTTCCTAAACGATTCGCCTGACCAGCAGCATGTCAACGGCGGCGTGAGGGGTGAGTTGCCTGAGGAACAAATATTCGGGCTTACCATCAATCGTCAATACATACTGTCGATTCTTCTCGACGTTATGAGCCCCGATGAGTTTGCCGCCGAGGACACCATCTATCTGGACATGTTTATCGCTCGAAACTTGCCCAAATTCCCACAATATCTTTTGTTCCCAGGTACAACTTTGTCGCGAGTTCTCACTGGACTTTGTAATTATCCAGGGGTTGACCTGGCAGAAGATGCTCAGCTGAGTGCCGAGTACCTTCTCTCCATCTATCATCCTTCTGACATGCCTGCGCTGATGCCACTTTTTAAGAAGGCCGGCTTTTATCGTATCCTGAAGCGCGTATATAAGGCAGACAAGCAATATGGAAAGCTAGTGCAAACATATTTTGAAGATCCTGAAGAGCAGGAGATGGCTTTCGAATGTATTTCGGGCTGTCTACGCCCCCATACTGGACTCAACGCTCGTCAAGTCCAAGAAGTGTTGGATGTCGTCAAGATTCATGCGCGAGACTTGCTTGAGCTTAATGCCGAGCAGACTGCGCAAATCTTTACCTCGCAGGAAAAGGAGCTTCACCAGCACATTCTAGACTCAGCTGAAGACAGCCTAGAGTTGCAGTACCTATACTTAAAAACACTGTTGGAGCCCGGAGAAGCTTCGTCCGAGGAAAAGATCATGTCGGATCGGGACTTGGTTGAGCGCTATGTTCAGCTCATGTGCAAGTTTGAACCATCTCATGTTTCTGACTACGTGGGGTTGGTACAGTCAACGGATCTGAGACTGGAGAAATTAATTCCGACTATGGAGGAGACTGGTGTCATTGATGCCGAAGTTGTACTGTTGGCTCGTGAGGGTCAGGTCAAAGATGCAATGGATCGTTTGATTAAGCATCTTGACACTCTCGAATCAGCAATGCAGGGACTGCTGACAGGTGCATATAAGCAAGAGCACGCTTCTGGGTTCCAGCTTGAGCTGGAAGACTTGCTCCAGGCACTTCAGAAATATGTCCACGTTGGTATTTGGCTTTGTCAGGGGCAAACAAAAACATCCAAAAGAACCAACGTGGTGCAAAAGAAACAAAAGTCTGCTGTTGAGGCATTGTCTCCTGATGAATCGCTCTGGCTGAGCCTTATTGAGGCATGTGTACAAATTACACGAAAACTTTCCCCGGCCATCATTTCAGTCGCCAAAGAGACCGAAGATGAAGGTGAAGAGAAGTTGGATGAGGAGAAGCTTCTTGCTCTCCTACGCTCTTTGGTTCAGCATACATTTACAGCGCTGCTCACAGCAACGTCAAGCCAACCAGCAGGGCAGCCCGGCGCACGCCTTTTAACCAATGCCGGTGCTAATTTGTCATTCCTCCGTGTACTGCGAGCATTTCTCACACAGGCTGCTGCCGCTTCGCCAAATTTGGCAGACCTAAGAGGAGTACTGGCATCAATATTTTCTGCATATGCATACGAAGAATCGATTCTACGATTGTCAAATAGGCTATTGGAACGAAGTCTATTTGTAAATGTCAAGGAATCAGTGGAGCTGCGTCAACGCGGGTGGCGGCCTCGTGGTTCTACTTGTGAGGCTTGCAGTAGGAGAGTATGGGGGCCTGGGGTGGCTGGCAGGTCAGTATTTGAGGCATGGGAAGATAAACAAGCTATCGAGGACAAGAGAAAGAAAGAGAGGCAGGCTGATGCCGCTGAGCGTGCCAAGGGCCACGCAGGCGAGTCAGATGCCAGATCTAAGGGGAAAGGCGTGGACACAAGACCGTCAAGCATGCTGATTGAGCCACCAACCACGGACACGGCAGTCGTCGATGGCAAGGACCAACCATTAGGGTCTTTGGTGGTTTTGGCGTGTCGGCACATCTATCACCAAAGTTGCCTAGATGCGCTGCAGGAGAAGCAAGATAATGCAGCGATGGGACGGGACAGAGACTATAGATGCCCGATTGATGGATGAAACGGAGAAGCCGCTTGTACACAGTGTATGACATACAGAGGGGTTATAATTAATGATGATGATTTCTTATATATATAGAAAAATATGAGTTTAATGGTGGCTGAGACGGATGAGAACTATTGCTTTGATCGAAGAAGCGTTGATAACTGCAGGCTTTTCGCTGGAAAGTAATGTCAAGTCCACCCACTCAAAAAGAACAGTGCTAGAACTAAAGTTGCGGGGCGGTAAAGGATTTAGAGCTGGGGCGCGCCAAATCGCCCGCTAACTTAGGCGCGCGTGCTGTGCTCCGTTCCTGGGACCCCTAGCTCCTTGGCTTCGAGGCACGTCACCGTCAAGTCTCCCACTGTCAACTCCAACCGCAGTTGCGACAAGCCTGCGCCGCCATGTCGGTCACTTCAGACGACGAGGACGAAATCCTCTCCGACAACCAATCGGTCAGCTCATCTGGCGAGGACTCACCGCCCCGCCAGCTTTCATCGCAGAACTTCTTTGCACCACCCTTCTATGGCCGGCCCCCGACACCGC
Organism: Calonectria hongkongensis; assembly: GCA_017140755.1. Taxonomy (NCBI): domain Eukaryota; kingdom Fungi; phylum Ascomycota; class Sordariomycetes; order Hypocreales; family Nectriaceae; genus Calonectria; species Calonectria hongkongensis. The sequence goes on along the minus strand of JAACJA010000026.1, from coordinate 659,349 downwards.
TGCCTCCCTCGCCGTCGCTCACATCTCTGTTGCGCCCATCACGCCCCACGACCCCTGATGCCTCCGACGACGACACGCTCGCGCCCATCCCCCGCGCGGCGCCCAAGGTACCGACGTACGAATACTACGGCTTCGTCCTGTACCTGTTCAGCAGCCTGACCTTCCTCATCTACCTCCTCTGGGGCTACCTCCCGTCGCCCTTCCTGCACGCCCTGGGCATCTACTACTATCCGAACCGCTGGTGGGCGCTCGCCATCCCCGCCTTCACCGTCATGGCGGTGTGCTACACGTACGTGGCGCTGGCGGCGTACAACACCGAGATCCTGACGCTGCCCCTCAACAACGTCGAGACGATTGTCGATGGCGCGGGGCACCTGGCTGAGATTGACGCCAAGGGCCGGCTGCGTGGCAGCCGCAACCGCGAGCGCAAAGTGGAGGGGAACGGAAAGTTGCGGTGGCGTGAGATCTGGAGCGAAGGGACGGATGCGGTCATGGACATACCCCTGGCGGGAGTCTGTGAGGTGCTCTACGGAGAGGGCAGAGAATACTTCGATGAGGCAGAGGAAGATTCATAATGAATAATGCCATGTACGATTGGGAAAAAAAGTACCCAGAGACTTGGACGGGGTTATGATGGTGTTCCGGCGACATGCAGTGGGAACGGGTCGGGAGAGGCTGCAATACTGCCTACAAAAATTAGGGCGGCTATCTAATCATTAAAAATCCATAATTTTAGATCATAACAAATCTGATTCGAGAGTGTATATGGACTCTGAATAATAAACTATAATTTACTAATGTTGGTTGATAGCTATGTAGAAGGGCCGCTAGTTCAACAGTGGGGGTGTATCATGCCAAAAGCAAAAAAGGGAAGATTGCTTGCGGACAAATTACGACGAAAAACAAAAGCGACAAGGAGAAAAAAAAACACAAAATTATCTTGACCCAAAATGTATATGCACAAATGATTGATTAGCATCTCATAAAAATCAATGCTGTGGTGCAGGCGCGGCAAATGATGCTTCAAAAGCCAGTGAGATACCATTAAAAGCGAGTGAAACTTCGCATTGTCTCCTAAACGACGAAATACTTCCGCCGCCGCCATCAATATCTCGAGGCAAGCAAAGAAGGTATCCACTGTGATGGCCTTTTACAGCATATTCAGCGTGAAGGAACCGGATAAATATTTGTGAAATTGGGCCCCCAACAAAAATGAGCCAAACAATATCGTGTGTATTTGAAGAAGAGTGGGACGATTTCACGATACAAAACGCTCATATCAACGTCTCAGATATTGAATATTCATAATTGTATCAGAATTCATCTTAATGTACTATTTCAACTGCTCTTTCTCGTTTCAGTCAATAATAAATGCGTATGGCTATAATTACAACACTATAGAAACACAAGACGTTGATTGTTCCGTGGTTGGGCAAACCTTCTGCTATCTTGGTGGCCCGGACCTCCTCGATGAGCCCTCTATTTGTTACATTTCAAAGACCAAAAAAGAAACACAAGAAGCGAGAGCCCCTTTATTCTCTATATTATTAAACCAGATGCTAGTCTACAAAACTACACATTTCGTAGACCCACCACAATGTCTTCTAAATCAGAATCAATTCCATACCATATCCCCTATTATTGCCGATATACTCAAATCACTTTCCCGAATTTTCCTCCGTGTTCACGCCTCGTTACAACCCTCTATCCATCGTACAGAACAGTGTCAAAACATCAAGCCGTCGTCATAATCATCTTCAGCCAAGTCCTCGAGGCCAATTGGAGTAATGGCTATCTCAACGTGCAGGACTCTGTTTGATCCTGCTCGTTCTCGTCGGGTCCTCATGATCTTTTCCCGGAACCGCGCCTTCATTCCTTCAAAATCATCATCAGCGTTTGCGCCGCTACTATTGATAATCCCATCAAATGACCCGCTCCCTGGTATCTCCAAAACGAATCCCAAGCCTTTGAAGGTGCCATTCAGTGGAAGATCATCCTCTAGTGCTTGGAGAGATATCTCCATGAACTGGCCATTAGGAACCCATTGCTTGTTCCGATTTTGGGAGATGTTCACGGTATAAACCATACTGATCCTTGGCAGAGTTGGTGAATTTTGTTGTGGAGCTCCCCGGCTTTGTCTCAAAGGCTTGGGTAGCGAGCTTGGTCTTGCTGCGGAATTGACCCTGGTTTTTGACGCTGGTAGAGCTGGAGGAGGCATGGCTTTGAGATGCAGGGCTGGCGAATTCGGGTTACTATTAGAGCTCGAAAAGGCTGACCTTGGCGGTTCAGTCTGAGCCCTTTTATAAGTCTGTCTCGAGTCTGCTACCTCACGGTGAGCCTCCGCTTCGTGAGAATCCTCTGCGAGAGGGTGTGTTTGTGTAGATTGGGGCTGAGAGGAATCTGCAGTTCGATAATGGTCTGAACGCGATGTTTGCAGCTGGTTTTCGTGATCTTCAGACTGGTTTCTTCTGATATCATCAGATGGGTCGGTATCGGTCTCGTCGAATGTGTCTTCGGAGACTTGGGCTCGAGCCCATGTTGACTGAGCACTCTCCTCTCCAAGGGTCATGTGAGCAGGCCTTACGCTCGTGTGCGGAGTCTACACTCTGATTAACTAATTTATCTTAATCCAGACTCGGCCGACAAACCTGTGGAGGAACGGGAGAGACACTCGGCGCTGGGCTGTGAGGACCGTCGTATGGATCTCTCATATCCGCTACTGGTGCCATATTTGGGTTCTCCCTTATTGCGCTTGCCTCCTCTGGGAACTCTTCGTCATTACTACTAGGTCGTTGAAATTTCTGTGTTGTGTAGGAGGGTTCAAGAGCAGATGTGCCTGCACCAGTCCTAGTCGAATCATTAGTAAGTTGGCCGAAGCCGATGCGTCGTTAGAAGCCTACCGAGCATTTGAAACCGCTGCTTCATATACGAGAGCCTCTTCTGGACCAAGACCTCTCTGGTAAGAACGACCTACAGGGTCCTCGCGATGAGATTCTCTTAGGCTCTGTCCCTGCGTTCTCGAGTATCCGTTGGATTGGAGATTGATAGGGCTTTGGTTGGCGCGGTCGTAATATTGGCGGGTAGAAATTCTTCTCTTTGGATTTCTCTCGAGCTTCGAATCAAGTGCTGGCTTTTTTTTGCCTTTCCACTTGACTTGCTGGTTAATTTTAAAAGCCAACTGGATGATGATACGTTTAATCCTAACACGGCCGTATCAGCATCATGCAGTTATCAGACAACTTGGAACGCGCCACCGACTTTTTTAAGTCTTTTGAGTATTTAAGTTCCCATGATTCGGGTTATTAGGATTATCCGGCCAGTAGATAGATCCATATCCTTGTTCGTCGAGGAACTTGGATGCCAGTTCAAGCAGACCATCTTAGTGAGAGCGCAGTCGCCATGTGTACAATTCTTGACCCTTTAGACCGCCGCTCGACTTGAAGTCAGTGATATATGACCGAAAGGTTTTGTAGAATTTGACATCCCGCTCCTCGCCGGGATGCCCATAGTCAAGCTCGACGCGGAGTTTCGTGATAGAGGGGATGCTCATCGATTTAGTTGCATTGAATAGTCGGTACTTTGCAGGATTCGGACGCCGAGGACTTGTTGCCGTGTTTGGCTCCATGACTCCTAGAAAATGCAAGTATCGTTGGCTATCGTGTGGAGGCACAGGCAACACAGGAACTGAGTAAAGAAAATTCACTAGGGTGTTGGTTGGGGTTATGTCCCTAAGGATCAAGGAGTCAGTGAGTTCAAAATGGAAATAGAGGGAACTCAGAAGAATTTCAGAAATGGTGGAAATGAAGGGGGTCTGCCGATGCAAGCAAAATTCTTCCCAGCCCATGCACGGCAGAAAATGTAAAAAAGGAGGCGGCCAACTCAACCAGGCAACAATGCCTGATACCAGTGGCTGAATGCTGTAGTGACATGGCCTTCTAAATCAAAGGCTGATAATTACTCTTGGCATGTAACCCTCCTTGACAGTTTCTTTTTTTATCGCAGAAAATGGTCGGGAAACTCGCATCAAGAAGGTATAAATTGCTGATGCACACAAATGAGCTACGATGTGCCAATTTCGAGCAATGTTCGACTATTGGTTTTTTTTAAGAAAACCCTAGTTTTTACATCATGCTACAAACCTATGTTTTTAGTGTCAGTACTTCAATGAAAACTTGATTGACATTATGGGCGACTTTTTTGGGTGAGTGTTGGAACCAACACACAGTTACAGTCCACTCCCTTTTGAGCGACGCAGGGGTGGAGAAACCTGTCATTACAACTCAATGAAACCATTTCCATCCAGAATTGGCTGAGAAATTCTACAGGTTATCTTCATTGCTTTTTTTTTTCATGGTTCGAATGGATGCCTCATCGGACCTTCCCTCCTGGTATGATTCGTGACGGCGTCACCGCTCTTCAATGGTTGTTATCTCCCCCCGGTTTTATTACCAAAAATCGGTGATGCCACACAGCCTGAGGGTTATCTGTTTGAAATGTTGATTTCATACGAGTTCGATTGATGCCTGTCGCAGAAATAATCCCCCAACATGGAGTTACCACACCAAGCTCTTGCCACAGGCTGCCTCCCATGGAGGTTTTATGAACAGTCCGAATTAGGGCACTGCATTATACTCGCAAGGGTTGAAAGCGTTTTTGGGTGGCATCGTAGGCGCCAGCATCGATGGCGCAGCGCTGGCCTTCCAAGGGGGAGACCCAAGTGTTGGCCCATTTTCCGACCGCCATCAGGGCCATCCTGCAAAGATCGCCCCAAGTTGGTCCAGAATTCAATTTTTCACAACAACGAATAATCGACCAAAAAAAGTCATATTAATTTGCGGAAAATCATAGCTTAATCTTATAAGCTCGATTTCGCCCAGTGGTGTTGTTTTGGAGTGCATTCCCCCATCAACAGCCTCTCTGCGGAACAAGAAAGCTGTAAGCGCCCGGGGTCGAAAACACGCCCACTCTCCTCGACCATTATCCCGATGAAATCTGCCTCGTTTTCTTTTACCCTTGTTCAGCCGCCTTGTTGCGACTCAAGCGCCTCAGGTTAGGTAGTCCGCAAAATAACCTATAAATAGGAATGTGTTGTCAAGTATATTCCCTCCAACACATCTCTGCGATACAGTTAGACATCGTGCTTCGATACATGTTACGATATACTATATTCATCCATCATGGACCATGACACAGCACAATTGTCTCCTCAGAAACAAAAACGGGGGATCAACATCAGAACCTTGAGGAAACGCACACTTAAGGAACTACGTGAAAATATTGATTGCCCAGACAGCAATGCGGCCAAAGACATCGAGCTGTTCAAAGCTATAAAACAGTATCGATCCACATTTGTTTCTTCTTTTCCAAAGGGTATGCCAGGCACTGAGCTTCGCGATTGGGAAGCTCGAAGTCACAAGCTCGGGTTTCAACAGATGGCGGATTCTTTTCTGAAAGAACAGAGCAACGGCTCTCGTTTCTGGCCAGACTCTCTCGATGACCCCCACTACCGAAAATACAAATATTCTCAAGATTCTGACGAGTAAGCTCTGGTCAATTGATGGCACAAGACAAAATTGGAACGATGCTAAAAACAAAATGCAGAATAAGCTACAACTTGGCGCAGCTTTACTGGAGAATCAATAATCCCGAAGAGGAACAGCCTGAAAATGCGGAGGTTCCGCGAACTACTTGCGGCTCTAGCGGTGCCGGACGACATCCTCCTAGCCCTAGTCATGGGCGTAATCATGTTGATAAGGCCACCGACGTGACCAACCAACATCTAGGTGCTAAAGCACCTCACATTAATCGGTCAGTTTAACCTCCCAACTTTTATTTCCCTAAAGGTAAAAGGAAAAACCTAACTCATCATCAGTAACGAAAATTCTCTGCCCTCGCCGCCCCCGCAACCGAGATCCCCGCTATTCGATCCCCCCAGCGGCGAACATCCAATAAATGAATACAACATGCTAGATGCCAATGACATAATTGGAGAGCGAGGGATAAGTCTACCCAGAGCACCCGCTCCCGTACCAAATATGAGTAGTGCACTATCGAGCATAGCTGAGTCTTCAACAGTAACAAAGGTGAGTTCATCTTTACTCATGTCCAAGCTAATATACCAATGCTAATACAAGTAGGGTGATGAAAACGGGAAGCGTCCAGCTATCCAAGCGGGACTGGAATCAATCGGTACTCAAGCAAAGCGTGTGAAGCACCAAGGACCAGATCCCGTAAAATCCCGTGCACGTCCTTCGATCCCTATCTATCATACTTCGATTGCCAGCCATGAATGCAAACGCACTTCTGCCAGGTCGAGAAAAACTGTCAACCGCGCCGATTATCTCACGTGGACAGAAGCGTCCGGTTATCTTCCTCCATTGGATGAATCTGGAGAATTGGATTCTACTAGTTTGGATGACAATGCTCTGGATCATTCGACGTCTCGCCTCGCAATGCCCCCACATAATCCGAGGGATGACAGAGAGGCTACCTTAGGAAGATTAGACCATGAGCATGCGGGATGTCCATTTTCCAGCGAGACTCGCGAGAAAATAAGTCCTAGGAAATCCTCCGATATGCCAAAAGCTGTCAGAGAAGAGAAGGATATGCCTAGCCCCGAACTCGATACTGGGCCACCTGTGCGGTTTGATTCACCATGGCTGGAATCAGATACTGAATCCAATCATGAAAATAAACCGATCCAAAGCATCGAGTCTCGTCGGAGCGTTATTCAAGATGACACGAGAAGTGTTGCCGAAGCTCCAATTTCCCCGACAGACTATAATGAGATTCGCGAAACGCCTCGCGAGTTCACAGAACGACACCAAGAGCTCCCTAACGTAAAATATATATTCACCGTCCACAAATCAGAGCATAGGAAAAAGACCGTTGAATTGCAGAGCCTCTTTCCAGACAAGTCCTTGCTCGAAATTATGGAGGACTCGGGTATTCAAAGCACGTTTACAAGGGTAGCATTCAAACTTACGGTGGCGGCTAAGGAAAATGAATGGGATATACCTCGAGACGATGAAACATTATTCAAAGAGATGAAGATGGAGTACGAAAGTACAGTCAAAGATGCAAAATGTTCGGCGAAATCCAACAATGAAGTAGTGCTTATATGCAGAATAGACCTCTCTAAGGTATAGAGATATGTTGCATCAGGGCACTGAGCACAAATAGCTTCATCGGCAGTCTGCCTGATTTTCTTTTGTAGCTTTTGGGGCGGTCTTTTTTTTCAATATCCTCTGTGTGTTTTTTTTTTTTGTATTTCTTCCTTCCTCATTTCTTTATTTCTTTGGAAGGCTTGAGAAGGTTGGGGTGGATCGGATTATGACAAAATCTCTGCAAGCCAGGTTGGCAACTTGGCTTGATACACGATATATGGGCATTTTGGCCTTGAAGATGGTATAGATTACTTTAATAGAAGGATTCTTTCTCCCGTGAGATCAAAAAGAAAGAAACGGAAGAGGAGAAACATGGCACGGGCTGACATAAAGAAGAGCTAGAGTATAGGGTAGGTCATTTTCAGTCCGGTTGTAGCAACGAAAAAATGAACCTGTTTTATTAGCATATTTTGTGATGTGATAGTGAGAAATAAACTTTATATATATCTCGTTATGAAAAAAATATGCCGCATCACTTAGGATACTAGGAAGTGCCGTTGGCTGCTTTGGTTTCCGCTGTTGACACAGAACCAAGTGAAGCGAAAATGGTTCAGTTTAACGAATTAAATCCAAAATATGATTTAGTCCACGACATAACCCAAGTCAGCAGTGTGATATGAGGTTCAATAGCACCTTATAATTACAGGAAAAAATTAAAGAAAACACCAAAATTCCTTGCATCATAATAAACGACTACACAACATGGCTAGACTACCTATGCGGTAAACATGCTACATAACTCCCAGTCCCCGCTCGCCACTTGCCTCCACGAGCTCGATACAGTTGCTTCAACCGTTTCCAATCCGTATTTGCCCTTGCCTTGTTGAACCTGCCTGAATAGCGTGACGCGATAGGCTAGTGCAACTGCCATCAAGTCGATCTCAACAACTTGTGGGTCGTGCATCTTGTAAGAGAGCCACTCATTGCAGTGCTTGAGCTCCTCCTCCAACGGCGGATCAGATTCCTTGGATCGCGGTGCTGGATCGTCAAACAGGAAGCGGTTTGACATGACTGCGTCTTTGGCAATATATTTCAGGGCGCTCTTGGGCTTGTCGCAGAGGGCACGCCAGAGGAGCGTCTCCATCTCCTTGGCAGCGGCGTGGTTACGGCCCTTGATGGTTTTGAGGTTGTCCTCATCTTCATCTTCATCGTCATCGTCATGCTTGGGGCCCTTTTTATTGCTAAAGAAATCCGAGTTGAGCGAAGGCGTCAGGCTACCCTGACCGCGACCAGCAAGCTGCATGTTGCCATTCAGGTGCCGCCCACCAAGTTGGCTATCCCGGCTACTGAGCCCATGAGGGGATGGGTCGGTGGTCAGACCAAGCATGCTCGGCATAATGACGGTATTGATAGTGTCTACCAAAGTTGGTAAGGATGTATTGTAGTTTGGTTGGCGATCAAGACAGTACTGAGCCAAATGTTTCAACAAAAGAAAATGGGAGGATGGAATGGTATATATAAACCATGGCTTGATCCATACGCAACCACCACCTACGTAAACTCTCAGGTCAGGTCTATGATGTACCTGCAGAGAAATCCTGATTGTTGGACCTAAGGGTCATGGTCGTGACGTCAGTCCACCCATCCAAGTTGGAGTCGGATGACAGCGATCGACACAGATTGAGCATTACCACGATCACCCCGGGAGCGTCTTGAGATTGTATATAAATATGAACCAAGGGGATAGCATCAAGTAAACTTCCCCGTTGGCGATATAATAATGATCTACTGCGGTTCATTGGACTTAGTGGCGACGCTCTGTGGAATGGACCAGTGCTGAATTAATCAATGGAGAACAGTCTTAGCGCTAGTTGCTGGCGACTGATGAAAATGGCACGCCATAGTAGTCAGAAGTCAAGCGACTTCAAAATAAATAGAGAATGAAAAAAAGCAGTCAGGTGAATAATCAAAGAGCTGAACGAGACAACTCATAACCATGTATCGTTTTATTTCCCTGCAAATACTCTTTATTTTATTGGCGATTTTCCAACGTGCACTATTTCTGTCGCTAATCCTTCCAGCGCTACATGTTTTTGTCCGTTGAAGCCCCACACCCCACCAGTCGTAGCGCACATGTAAAGCTTCGGTGACAAGGCTCCACTAAAATTTCTATCGTCAGGGTCTCTGCACTTTTTCTTCCTAATCCAGTGTGTTCGCGTTCGCAACCTCGCAGCCAGCGACTTGACCGGGCCCCTCAATCACAATGGATATCCTCAAGATCCTCTCGAGAGGTACCACTAAGAAGACCGGCAAGGGCAACCAAGCTGCCGCCGGTGGTGCTGCGAAACTACCCTCCGCCGGAACCTCAACCAACCCGCAGCTTTTCCATGATGAAGTCCGTGGACAGAAGAGAAAGCGAAACCGCGACGAACCCGAAGCGCAGGCTCCTGTCGAACTGCCTGAAGTCGACTTCTTCGCCCCGAAACCCGACAGTGCTACCAAACCAGCCTCTGATTCTCACGAGGTCAAGCGGGCACCCAGTCCCAAAAGAGCTGCACCGCAGTTTCTCAGCGAGGACGAATGCCGCCAGCTTCTACGATCGCATCGCCTGAAAATAACACTTCTTTCAAAGACCGAAGATCAATCGAAAATCAAGAAGTCGAAGAAGAAGAAGAAGCAGGCTGCGGTGGAGGTGAAGAAGGATACGAAGAAGCAGCTGTTTCCCCAACCATTGAATTCATTTGGCGAGCTCCGAAGCGCATATGGCATCTCACGCCAGGTCTCCGAGAACCTTGTTGCTCAAGGTTATCGCGTACCAACAGAAGTCCAGATGGGAAGCCTGCCAATCCTTCTAAGCCCTGACGTAGCCTTGAAGGGCGAGGATGGTCTTGATGAAGGCGTCGATTTCCTTGCTGTTGCGCCCACTGGAAGTGGCAAGACCATCAGTTTTCTCATTCCCGCAATCAACAACATTATGCGCAGGCGTGCGGCCGAAGACTTGGACAACATTCACGAGCTCGAGGCCATCGTCGTGGCACCTACTCGAGAGCTGGTTCATCAAATTGTCAATGAAGGCAACAAGATTGCTCAGGGAACAGGGATCAAGATTGTTGCTATGAAAAAGGGTACAACTATTTCTGCTGAAAAGCAGGAACTCTCCGAAGACGATTCCGAGGACGAACAGGAGGACAGCGCTGCTGAGTCGGAAGATGAGAAGTCCGAGGATGAGAAAGAGAGGCCCGTCACCAAGGTCGATATCTTGGTGACAACGCCCCTTTTGCTACTCAACTTCCTAAACTCTGGTTCAGCAAGCACGCAAAAAGTGCTGCCCACCGTCCGTGATTTGATTCTTGATGAGGCAGATGTTCTCCTTGATCCCCTGTTCCGGGAGCACATGCTGGGGATCTGGACAGCATGCACCAATCCTTCCTTGCGAATTTCATTCTGGTCAGCGACTATGGGATCAAATATTGAATCGTTGGTTACTGAAAAACTTGAATCACGAGCGCAGTTGTTGGACATTCAGCAAAAGCCCTTTGTCCGGCTGGTTGTTGGCTTGAAAGATACTGCGGTACCAAATGTTACCCATAAACTCACATACACCGCCTCGGAACAAGGAAAGTTGCTTGCGCTGCGTCAACTGCTACGTCCAACAACGAGTGATGACTCGGGACCACCATTAAGGCCACCTTTCCTTGTTTTCACACAGACCATTGACCGAGCGAGCGCTCTGCACGAGGAGCTGAAGTACGACATTCCTCTTGAAGCTGGCGGACCAGCCAGGATTGCCGCGCTCCACAGCGGTCTGGCCGACTCAGCCCGTGCTGCAATCATGCGCAAATTCCGTGCTGGAGAAATCTGGGTCTTGATTACTACAGATGTTCTGGCCCGTGGAGTTGACTTTGCGGGCGTCAACGGGGTGGTGAACTACGATGTGCCAGGCTCCAGTGCCGCCTATGTCCACCGAGCCGGAAGGACGGGTCGCGCTGGCCGTGAAGGTGGTGTTGCAGTGACCTTCTACACGAAGGAAGATATCCCATTCGTCAAGATGGTGGCAAATGTCATCGCTGCGAGTGAGAAGCAGGCTGGGAAAACAGACGAAGAGGCCAGCGTTCAGAAATGGCTCTTGGACGCCCTGCCCAATGTGGCCAAGGCTGACCGAAAGAAGCTCAAGGAACGGGGAGTGGAAGCACGCCGCAGTGGCAACAAGGCCAAGATCACATCCAGGAGTGGCTACGAGAGACGCAAGGAGAATAACCGAAAGGGTGCTATCGAAGGAAGCAAGAGGAGAAAGGTGCAGCGTCACGAAGACAGTGGCAATGAAGATGAATGGGCTGGATTGGGAGACTAAAAATACAAATGGCGGGTGGATAATCAATCGAAAGTGCATGGGGGAACGCATTCAGCTCACTTGCTGCTGAGAGCAGCTCGAGTTCAGCTTGCTGGCTAGGACCATTGTTCAAGTGTGTGCTCCACACATACCCACTGTCGAAAACTGAGTGGTTGACTCGGCTCTGACTGGACAAATAGCAAAACGAATACAAATTTTTCGGAGTACAATACCATGTGAGCAGTGATTGACATGGGGAAATTGCCGCTGATCATTCTCAACGGTCTTGGGCCTTCACGAACCCCTTATTTCGTTGACCAAGAGAAGCTTCAATATTTCGCTCGTTTTACTTTCTTGGCCCTTTTGTGGGCGTCTTGGCCAAGTCCGTACCAAGACGGCTTGTTGGTTGGGCTCACCAGATCCCTGCTTGCATTCGGCCAACAACACCACCAACCACCCCTCCTTGGGATGAGGTGGCATGGTCTGGACAATTTCAGCATCGTGTGATCAATTGACTCGAAAAAAAAAAGACTCATAAAAGAAAAACACATTAGTTCGCCAGCGGTCGCGTGAGAATAAAAAATGGCACATCACCAAACGTCATTCCAGAGAACACGAGAAGTCAGCCTTTGCGAGAAACGCACAGCCACCAGCTTATATTTGCCAAGGGTGAACTAAAAAAATAAACTGCGACGGCCACACAAAGCGCCGAGGCCATGTGCCGCAGCCCTGACGATCTTGTCCCTGTATTTTGACGTCGCTGTTGGCCGCTTAGGCCGGGGCACTATGCCGATTGGCGCCCACCCTAGTCTGTGATGCCGTTGGTGGTGGCTCGAGTGCAGGTCATCTATTATACCTTCGGAGAAGATGGGTCCTCATTTCAGCCATCTGTACGGTACCTGCATTATCACACTCGCAAGGCGTCTTTGCAGTAATGTCAGGCACAGAAACCAATCCATCCATCCGTTCATCCATCTGGAGAGGGGTGGGTGTCTTGGTTCCTTCAGCTCCAACTCATAGCCGCCCGCGCTTTAATAGCCTCTATCGGAAGGCTGTTGGCTCTCCACCCTCCTGCTAGCCCAGGATCTAGATCCATCCACCCTGCACGAGCCTAGTTTCCTCTTCTTGGCATCCTGAAACACGGATACTCTATCCCACTCTGTCCACCACACCTGTGTGTGCCATCGTGATCCCTGGCCGGTTGGGCCGGTTGATCTGCTAGTTATTCCTTTCTTGGACTGGGATCGAAAAAACCCGTCGTAGCGCCCACCACTCGGGCCAAATTTCCTAGGGAAAACAAATGGCAGGTGGAATCATGGGCCAAGCCTTTGCCCAGACCGGCTCCAGGCATCTTAATTTTATTTGAGGACCGTTGGCCGTGGCACTTCCTTTTAGTTCTCACGCTCCTCAGGTGCCTGGGCTTCGCAATTCATCTCCTTCAAAACTTTTTAGTTTTGGTACTCTCATTTAGCTCCCATTGTCGCTCTTTAGCTCTTTGTTTTTAGCTGTTTCCGAGCTCTCTTGACAGCCGAATAAAGGCGCACCACCCCCAACCACACACAGTCTGTCCTTTACTTGCTGGTATGTTGCCAAAACTAAACTGCCTCCCAGCGCTCTGAATTGAGCTAATTGAACCACAGCTACACCAAGATGAAGTACGCATCTGCTGCTATTCTCGCCTCCACTGGCCTGGCTTCGGCCCTGACACAGCAATGTACCGGCACTGCTGCCGAGGAGGGTGGTAACTGGTTCTGCGGCGCCGTCAACCAGATTCTCTACGAGGGTTTCTCTGGCAGCGGTAGCTACAAGGGCGTTACCAGCATGGGCTCCGATGGCCAGTGTGGCGAAGAGGACATTACCTTCAGCGGCCCTCTCGCCCCTCTTGATGAGGGTGTAAGTCACCCGTCGTTTGACAACTCGATGGGATTTCCCTAATAAATTTGTACCAGCTTTCCATTCACGTTCGTGGACCCATCAACTTCAAGGAGTTCGCCGTCTACAACCTCGCTTCAGACAAGAAGCGCGATATCGCCCCGTCGCCCCATGTCCACGCCCGTCGCCACGGCCACGAGAACTTCCACGAGCAGCGCAAGAAGAAGCGTACCGAGTGGGTGACTGCCACCGTCTATGGCCAGGTTGTTTCTTGGCCTGCTACCGAAGCCGCCACCAACTACATCGCTCCCACCCAGGGCGCTGACTACATCGTTGCCACCATCAACGGCGATGTCGTTTCTTGGCCTGCCACCAGCGCCGCCGGCTCTTATGCCGCTCCTACTCAGGCTGCCAGCAACTCTGGATCCAGCTCTGGATCCTCGGACTCTGGCTCCTCCAACAAGGACAGCGACTCCACCACCACCAAGACTTCCACCAAGTCTAAGACCAGCTCTTCCTCTTCCTCCAAGTCCAAGACCGTTGCAGGAGGTGACTGGCAGCGAGTTTCTTACTACAACGCCGAGTCTCAGGTCACCGACAACCTTGTCTTCCTCGGAAACTACGGTGGTGATGGATCTGGTGTGTTTGATACGTGAGTTTAGCACCGTTTGATCAGCAGCATGCATATATTCTAACTTATTTGGTTAGTGTTTGGGGCAACTCCCTTTCTTACCTCAACGCCAACGGTGACGGTGGCTCTTCTTCTCCCCAGACTCTGAAGGACGCCCTCATCCCCTCCAACAAGGAGTTCGCCATCTTCAGTGCTGAGAAGTGTGACGAGAGCTGCGGTTACTGCCGTGCTGACGACGTTGCCTACAGTATGTTTCCCAACCAAACACCTTGAAAGCTGCTGGACCTGTGAATACTGACTACTTTTGCAGAGGGTTTTGAAGGTGGCAACAAGATCTTCCTTTTCAACTTCAAGATGCCCCTCGACGGTGACCGTGGCTTCAACGGCGACATGCCCGCTCTCTGGGCCCTCAACAGCCGCATTCCCCGTACCGCTCAGTACAGCTCCTGCAGCTGCTGGACTTCCGGCTGTGGTGAGGCCGACATCTACGAGGTTCTGGCCTCCGGTGACACCAAGTGCAAGAGTACTTTCCACCTGAAGAACGGCGCCGGCAGCTCCGACTACTTCGATCGCCCCACCGACAAGTACATCAAGGTTGCCACCATCTTCTACGAGGAGACCTCCAGCGTGGCCATCAAGAAGCTCGACGACGACTTCGACTTCAGCGAGGGTCTCAGCGACGAGACCGTCCAGGGATGGTTGGACAGCTTCTCCGGCGATTCCCTGGGCACTAGCTTGTTCCAGCTTCTCTCCTTGTAAGCAGGTGCTGGCAGAGTATGTCCGATATGACGTGTTATTTTGAGCCCTGTAGCGTTGTATATATTTCTTTCTTCAATACCCAATCGCGGAGTAAATTTTTTGGAGCCTAGAGAAAAAAAGACTACCCCTTGAAGAAAACATTCGTTTATGGTCGATAGTGCATGTCGCGTCGTGACTAATGGTTCAGGTTCAGGTTCAGGCTTGGTGATGGCAAGTTAGGATTCGAGTTATCATCTAACGTCAATTAAGTTCATCCAGGGTAGTTGGTGCTTTCTATGATACAGGGGCAGTAGAGCTAGAAAAGTTATTGTTGTTTTATATACATACATACAGGCTCCTTGTATTAGGTAATTAAGCACACCACCCACCCACCCCATTTAATCATGGTTCCAACTATAATTGTGCTACACTGTGGTCATGAGCAGTAACTAATTAAAATACCCAGGGCCAGCTAAGTTTCAGGTAGCAATGTCCATCACGTTTTCTTTTAACGATGGGCTCTACAGGACAAACCATGTGTGTCAAGGGCATGCACGTGTGTGGAGGGCATGCTGAGTACACAAATGTTGAGTTGTCTATCTATACAATAGTTTTTCTAGGGTATAGGCACTTCTACAATAATATACAAGTCCTCGTCATCATACATCGTTATCATTGACCTGAAATGGCAAATGCCAATTCAAGTAAAGGATTCGTTCCCCATATAATCTCGCGTAGCAGCATAGCTTAAGAGCTCTTGATTTCTTCAGCTGCCGAAAGCCCAACCACGTTCCTCAGAGTCCCAAAGCTGAGACAATCGCTGATTCGGTTTGCGCCAGAGAAAAGCATCACCATTCTCTCAACACCGCAGCCCCAACCACCAGTGGGCGGGAGACCGTAGTCTAAGGCTTTTACGAAACTCTGATCCAGTGGGGCAGCATCTTCATCATCCTCAACGAGCTGAATGCCGTCTTCGGTTACCTCTGGGTTGTCTTGGGGCTCGATGGCGATAGCACCATCGGGCTTGTTGACCAGGTTGCGATGGTCTAGTAGTTTCTGTTTTTGAGCCTCTGGATCATTCTCCTCTTCGTACATGTTGGCCAGTTCACGCCCACCAATGAATAGTTCGGCTCGTGCTGACACTAATTGATATGTGCGAGGACAGAGGAAACTCTTTGCAAGCGGCGACATGCATGAGGGGTGGTTCATGATTAGGATAGGTTGCTCAAAGGACATGGGTTCAATGTAAATGGCTGCAAGGCGGTCGAGAAGCTTGGCGAGAGAGTTGGGGACCTCTCCTGGAATATGAATTCCAGCAAGCTTCAAGACAGCAAGAAGCTCAGGTAGAGCACCTTCAGCTGAGAGCTTTGGGAGACGAAGGCCGAGCGCTTCTTCCAGAGCAGGGACGAATTCGACACGCTTGAACGGCCTCTGGAACTTTGCGAGGTCGATGGGTGGCAGGGAAGTGAGTTCAGTGGAAATGAGATTTTGGGAGTGCTCAGCCAGACTGCACAACAGATCCTCAGTCTCCTTGATCAAGTCCTCTAGGTTGCTGTATGCGCTGTAAAATTCACACATGGTAAACTCTGGGTTGTGTGTTCCATCGATGCCTTCGTTGCGGAAAGCAGGCCCAATCTCAAACACCTTGTCGACGCCGCCAATGACCAATCTCTTGAGCCACAACTCGGGGGCAATGCGGAGGGCGAGATCTCGATCTTTGAACTCAGTCGCCCGAGTGACAAAGGGACGGGCCACGGCGCCACCGGCATTTTCAGCCAGGATGGGTGTTTGGAACTCAAGGAACTTCTTTGAGTGGAAGTAGTCACGCATGTGTTTGGTGATCTCGGACCGCATCCGTAGAACGTCCACAACCTCACGGTTCACCAGCATGTCAACATGGCGCTCTTGCATACGGGTCTTGGCATCGGTGAGCTTCTCTGGTATTTGCTCCATGGCTGGAGAGAGCAATTCAGGGAGCTCGGTGGCGGAGATTGTAAGCTGGCCAGCTTTGGTACGAGTTGGTATTCCAGTAATTGCTGCCAGATTGTAAGCATCTGGGGAACAAAAGCAAGCATTGGGATCCTACATATGTGGTCGCCCACTTCTATCAAATTCCTAAACAGGGCGAATTTGTGATTCCTGTGACTGGATTCCTGATCCACCATACAATTTGCCTTGTTGACCATGACCTGCAGGCGCTGAAACTCGTTCACAATGTCTAGAAAGATCAGGTACTTTCCAGCAGCACGCTTCGAGCGAACACGGCCATATACAGTAGTTTTTTGCGCATCGAGATGATCAATGGCGTTGAAGGCTTCTATAAACTCGGGAACGGATACACGCTTCGTCTTGTGTTCTAGTCGAGGGTGGCTTTCGGGATATAGTGGATCCTCGCTCTGCTGCTCCTCCCACAGCATTGATCGACGCTGCTTCTTGAAGGGCGACAGCTCTTCCACCTCATCCTCGATAGCCTTGCCCGCGTCCCTTCGGGGAAGCGACGTGGACAGAGCCCTACCAAGCACGACTCCCTGTGCACTCCATCTTCCCTTCACAACAGAATTGCCTCGGCTTAGGTTCTGTAAACTCCACACACTCCTGGACAAGGAGTGCATTACGGGCCTGCTGGCCAGACGCAGGTACTGTGCAGACATGATCACTACTGTCAATTGGTTAGCTTCGTGATCAAGGACGATGGTGTGAAGCCAAAAAGTGAATGGGTTCCAGTTTGGATCAGACATTGGCAGTTGTAATCAATCACAGCAAGCTGTGTCAATCGCAGCGGTTCTGAAGCGAATATGCGAATTCATCATAGAAACTGGGAATTGGAGGAAAAACATAGTGAGAACTTACAATCATAATGGCATCATGGAACTCGCGCTCCATGAGTGGAAGAAAAAAGGAAGTAAAATTTCAGAGCTTGCGACGAGAATTTTATGGAAGTGGCCCATGGCCGTAGTTTTTCCGGGCACCAGGCCAGCCCCTCCGGTGAACACGAGCCACAATCCCCACCTGCCGCACGACAAGGCTTGTAAGCGTGAGGCGTCCAGCTCTTGGAGCTCACCAACCACCAGGGCCAAGGCTGAAATTTGTTCCAACGCGACATCACCTGGCGCAACTCCACCAAACCCAGCAACTTCCCGTGCTGGATCCCTCAATTGGTTCCACCCCCATCACATTGCGACTCTCTGTGAACAACAATCATGGCACAGCAACCTCTTCCCACAACGGCGCAGCCTACCGACATCTACGGAGGAGGTGCGATAGTTCCCCTGCGCGTCAGTCCCCATGAGCATGCACGCTAACGTTACCATCGTGTAGATGAGGTCTCTGCGCTCGTTCTCGACCCTGGCTACTGCAATACCAGAGCTGGCTTCGCTGGCGAAGATGTCCCCAAGTCGATTCTTCCTTCATTCTACGGCCATGTCACCAAGGAGCCCACGACCGACCTTTTTGGCGACGAGTGCTTGATCCCACGCGCCGACTTCGAGGTACGAAACTATATGAACCGAGATAGCGTGGTCGAGGACTGGGATGTCGCGCCCAAGATCTGGGAGAACATGCTGGTGAAGCGCCTGCAGCCTGACCGCCAGACACCGCCATCCAAGAACGGCCTGAACGACGACCCGAAGGATGAAGGCCAGGATGGCCAGGGCGACGTCGCGATGGACGATGCTGCTGAGGCGATGGAGAAGCCCCTTCAAGAAAGCCCCCTTTTGATGACAGAGGCTCCATGGAACACGCCCAAATCACGAGAAAAGGCCATTGAGATTATCATGGAGAACTGGGGATGCCCAGCTTTCTGGATTAGCCGAACACCTGTGTTGGCTGCTTTCGCCGCTGGCAAGGCTACTTCCCTTGTTATTGATGTTGGTGGCGCAAACACATCGGTGACTGCCATTCACGATGGCATGGTGCTCAAGCGCTCCATCCAAAAATCCCCTGTTGGTGGCCTGTGGCTCTCGTCTCAGATTCGAAGTCTTTGGGATACCTCAGCGCCCAAGATCGATCTGACTCCTACCTTTATGATTGAGAACAAGACACCTGTCGACGCACTTTCATCCCCCCAAGTCCGCCTGCGTCATTTCCCCTTCCAGATCAACGACTCTTTCCGTGCGTACGAGGAGGAGCGCGTTTTGACCGAGTTCAAGGAGTCGGTGGTGGAAGTGTGGCGAGGACCTGGCCGATACAGCTCTCCCGGAAACGAAGAGTACGTTAAGACGCAGCCCGGCCGAGTGTTTGAGATGCCGGATGGATATAACCAGATGTGGCGTGAGCAGCGCTTCCGCGCCACTGAGGGTATGTGGGATGAGACTGCTGGATACCCTCTGCCTGAGGCGGATCGCCTCACAAAGGCCCAGACCATTCCCGAGCTCATCCGTTCCGCACTCAACGCA
Organism: Calonectria hongkongensis; assembly: GCA_017140755.1. NCBI lineage: Eukaryota > Fungi > Ascomycota > Sordariomycetes > Hypocreales > Nectriaceae > Calonectria > Calonectria hongkongensis. Next base: position 640,278 of record JAACJA010000026.1, on the reverse strand, counting down.
GTTGATGTGGATCTGCGCGGTAACCTCCTTGCCAACGTGGTTGTTACTGGAAGCACCAGTCTGATTAACGGCTTCAATGACCGCCTCAACAACGAGCTGACTGCCATGTACCCTGGCCTGAAGATCAAGATCCACGCTGCAGGTCTGACGAGCGAGCGCCGCTTCGGCGCTTGGATCGGCGGCAGCATCCTCGCCAGCCTGGGTACGTTCCACCAGATGTGGATTTCACGAAAGGAGTACGAGGAGAACGGACCCAATGTGGTCGAGAAGCGTTGCAAGTAAATGTCCCGGGAGGATCGTCCGCGTGGTGGACTTTAGGCGTACGGAGTTGGGTAGGGGATGCGCTTTTTCAACTGAATATGGAAAAGCCTAGCTCCAAAAAGAGTTCGGTTTAGACTTGATAGGATGAATCCATGTCAGCAAATCTCAAAATTTGTCTTGCTGTGTTCTATAGACAGTGATCTCCTCCCCACTCGAAAAACTATATGTATTGAATGCATCCAAACGCCGTTAATTAATTAATATCCAAAGTTGTTCCTCTTTACCCAAACCTCAGGCTCGATCTTTTGTCGACTTCTCAGCCTCGATCTCGCGTTCTGCTCGGCGCATTTTCACCCATGCGCCGAGTTCGTTCCATATACTCTGCTTCTCAGCCGGCGAGAGGGTTGCTGCCAGTCCGCTCGTGCTGCTTGCCACAAAGACTTTTGCGCCTTTCCATTCCCCATCAATGATGCCCAAGTTTTCCGTTTCATCCTGCCATCCGTACTTGAAAGCTTTCCCAACAGGACGGCCGTGACGAACACGCCAGATGCTTTCCCAAATACTCTTGCCAACGACGCAGACGGATTCAGGGCGCCATTTCCTTGCTTTATTCTCAAGAATCTCAACGCCCTCGTCCATCTCCTGTTTACTCAGCTCAGAGCCGTTGCGGCTCGGACGTGCCACGATGTTTGTGAGGCCCAGAGAGTAAAGCTTTGGCATCTGGCGATCTTCTGTCGGACTACATAGCCGCGGAGTGATGCCGCTAGAAAACAATAACTTCCAGAAGAGATTCGATGGGTGGGCATAGGCATGCCCGCATCGAGCTGTTTGAATGCCTGGGTTTAACCCGATAAAAAGAACGAGGAGGTTCTCTGTGATGGCATCAGGGAGGAGAGGGAGATGAGCATACGTTGAGGGTGGGGCATAGCCAGATGCAGTTCGAGCTCGCTTCTTTTTGATCTTCTTGTCGCCGTCATCATCATCGTTCCTACTAGCCCTCGTTCTCTTAGCAGAGGAAGAGGTGGATGTGGATGCGGATGGGGATGCGGATGGGGATGCGGATATGGACGATGAGGTGAGACCAAGACGGGGAGACCTTCGTGGCGGCATGGACATGGCTGAAGTGGACTCGACTTCCTTATACATGAAATCGCTTAATCGCAATCGTCCCTTGAATGTCGCGGGCTGGGGCGATGATTCGGATTGGTTCTCATCCACTTCGGAAGCGTGCTCATCTATGTCCGTGTCCCAATTCCCATGCCCCGAAACCATGAAGTTATCCGAGGCGGGTTGATGACACTTGGGTGTCAGGGGTTGTGATCAAGACCGCTGATAAACCACTGTGGTCTTCCACAGCCTGGCTGACCCAGGGGGGAAACTGGTCTCTTTATTCTCTTCAATCTAACTTCTAAGATACCATGGCCAGATGTGCTGCCTATTCTAGGCTGGCTCTATGAGTTCTGTGAAGATTTGCTGGACAATGTTGGAAAACACTGGAAGACGATAGAAGGAGGTGGATGTTGAAGACAGGCTGCTGGTGGACAAAAACGCTGCTATTTTCAGCGCCTTGGACGGAAAACCAGGCCCCGGTCGCCCCGGCCCTTTGGTAGTGTCTGTCAGCCTTTCACACAGCCACATTAAAAATTGACCAGGAACCCACACACCCTCTTTCGGGGACCTTGCTCACCAGCCACCAGCCGCCAGGCATGGTTCAGTTGATTGCTTGTCATGGTAGTGGGGCGGGACCCCTGGACGAAAGACAGCGTGAAGCGTCGGCAGAGAGAAAAATCAGAGACACGAGCACCATGATTTATTACTCGTGGCAGCTGTTTGTTTTGCCAGGTTTTGTTTTGCAAAGATACGAGGTCAGCTGCATGGCATGTCTCGGCTAGGTGCCTCTGCAGCTCATTAATATCCTCAAATTGATTACTCGGGTAGGCTCAATTCTTGGGCTGACATCAGGCAAGGAAGAGCTCGACATGAAATCGAGGCCGGCATTCAGATGCAGCAGACGAATAAGATTCTGCAAAGTCAGGGCATGGGGCGCTAAGATGCTTCAGTAGGCTCACATTCGGCGGCACCTTGTTGGGGGCACTGGCGTATCAGCAGCGGCTGGTCGCGGTACGACATGACAAGGCTAGCACATCGAGCCAGCCAGCCAGGTATTTCTTTCTGCTCAGTTGGCGGGCTCCAGAAAAGGCACCCCGGCCAGCATCACCCATCGAAGACAGCGCCCCAACAATATAGCGGCATAGCTCTCAGACAGCGGTAACATGGATATTGTAAGTCATTAGTGATGCCGGTGCTGGAGCTGGCGCTCCCTTGGCGTCGTAGTTGGCGGGGCAGCTGAGGGGCAGGAGCGGTGGCGGGGTCGTAGAGCTCCAGGTACATCCAGAAACGAGCGAGGAACTGGTCAGGGTAGGTGCAGGTAGGTGCAGGTGCAGCTCGGCTTCATGCCTTTCCACCTGTGTCCTCCCGCCTCCTTGATGACGGGAACGTGTCTCTACGCTGGGTCTTTTCGTATTTATTGACCCCCTTTTCACCTTACGAAAGCTGACTTGCCCCTCTTGTTCCTTCTCTCTCTCTCCATCCTCCCATTCCCCTTTTTATAAAAGACCTCCCCATTGCTTTTGCTCTGGAAGCATCTCCTCCTCCTCTCCTCCCCTGCTACATTGTTGCATTGCCAAAGCTTCCTTGCTCGCACGCAACCCCGCCAAACTTCACACCGCAATCTCATCTCATCAACTTGATCAATTCGCCCATCATGGCTGCCCCCGCTGCTGAAGCCCTTGCCCAGCTCAAGGAGAAGTACACCCAGGCCGGCCAGGAGCACGTCTTCACCTTCTACGACTCTCTCTCTGCCGCTGAGCAGGCCGCTCTCTTCAAGCAGCTCTCCGGCTTCGACCCCGCCCGTATTAATGAGATCACAAACCTCGCCCTGAACCCTCCCAAGGCCTCTGATGCCCCCGATGTCCTCGAGCCCCTCCCCGACTCCGCTACAGCCAGTATTCTCGACTCCAAGGCCGAGGATATTAAGAAATGGTATGACGCCGGTATCGATCTCATTTCCAAGGGACAAGTCGGTGTCGTCCTGATGGCTGGTGGCCAGGGTACTCGACTTGGCAGCTCTGACCCCAAGGGTTGCTTCAACATTGGCCTTCCCTCCAAGAAGTCTCTCTTCCAGATCCAGGCCGAGCGAATCCGCAAGATCCAGGAGCTTTCCTCCAACGCCGTTGTTCCTTGGTACGTCATGACTAGCGGTCCTACCCGCGGTCCCACTGAGAAGTTCTTCGAGGCCAACAACTACTTCGGCCTTGCCAAGGAGAACGTCCAGATTTTCGAGCAGGGTGTTTTGCCTTGCATTTCCAACGACGGCAAGATTCTTCTTGAGAGCAAGAGCAAGGTTGCTGTTGCCCCCGATGGCAACGGTGGTATCTACCAGGCCCTTGTCAACTCTGGTGTCCTCGAGGATATGCGCAAGCGTGGCATCCAGCACATCCACGCCTACTGCGTTGACAACTGCCTCGTCAAGGTCGCTGACCCCATTTTCATTGGTTTCTCGGCTTCTCTTGACGTCGACATCGCTACCAAGGTTGTCCGTAAGCGCAATGCTACCGAGTCTGTTGGTCTGATTCTCTCCAAGAACGGAAAGCCCGACGTTGTCGAGTACTCTGAGATTAGCTCGGCCACCGCTGAGGAGATTGATCCCAAGCAGCCAGGCGTCCTTCGCTTCCGTGCCGCTAACATTGTGAACCACTACTACTCTTTCCGCTTCCTTGACTCCATTCCTCAGTGGGCCAACAAGCTGCCCCACCACATTGCTAAGAAGAAGATCCCCTCTGCGGATCTGAAGACTGGCGAGACCGTCAAGCCTGAGACTCCCAACGGAATCAAGCTTGAGCAGTTCGTCTTTGACGTTTTCCCCTTCCTCCCTCTTCAGAAGTTTGCCTGCTTCGAGGTTAAGCGCGAGGATGAATTCTCTCCCCTTAAGAACGCTACTACCGCCCCTGATGACAACGCCGACACTAGCAAGCGTGATATCATGGACCAGGGTAAGCGCTGGGTGGAGGCTGCCGGTGCCACCGTCAATGGCGAGGGTGTCGAGGTCTCCCCTCTGGTCAGCTACGTAAGTCGCCTACCCATTGTACACCGACAAGAAGTGTCATGCTAACTATTTACAGGGCGGTGAGGGTCTGGAGGGTTACAAGGGCAAGACTCTTTCTAGCGCTGAAGCTCTGGAGATCTAGCTTCAACCCCTGACGGCCGCTTAGAGTTTTGCGAATGACTGAAAGGCGGGACAAAATAAAAAACGTAGCGATGATTATGATTTAAAAAAGAGTAAAACAATGTAAAGACTGAGCGATAATGTCATTTTCCATAGAAAAATTTTACAGTTTTGATTTGGAGCTATCCTTGTTTACTTTAATGTCGTCGACTTCTATATCATGTCTAAATGCGTCTATCGTAGATTTTAGGGGAGGGATATCTATGCCCGCTCGCACATCTCATTCATGCTCAGAAATGAACTTCTCAGCCTCGAGGGCGGCCATGCATCCAGTGCCTAGGAGGGACCCACGCGTTAGCTTACAATTGCACTCTCAAAGATTCTGTTGGGTATACGGGGGATTGGAAGAATGTTCAACTTACCAGCACTGGTAATGGCCTGTCGGTATCGCTTGTCCTGAACGTCACCGGCGGCGAAGACACCCTCAACGTTTGTGGTGGTGGTGCCGGGAACGGTCTTGATGTAGCCATCCTCGTCGGTGTCGATTTGGCCCTTGATGAGCTGGTTGGCGGGGTCGTGTCCGATGGCATAGAAGAGACCGTTGGCCTCAACTGTCTCCTCGGCGCCGGTCTTGTTGTTCTTGATAACGAGGTGGCTCATCAGGCCGTTGTCACCACCCTTGATCTCGGTGGCCGAGGTGTTGAAGAGGACAGTGACCTTGGGGTGTGCGAGAAGGCGGGTAGCCATGGTCTTGGATGCACGGAGGACGTCGCGGCGGACGAGGACGGTGACATGGCTGGCGTACTTTGTAAGGAAAGTAGCCTCCTCGGCGGCGGAATCACCGCCACCGATGACATAGAGGGGCTTGTTGCGGAAGATGGGGACGGCACCGTCGCACACGGCGCAGGCGGAAACACCGTTTTGCCAGTACTTGTCCTCACCGGGGAGGTTCATTCGACGGGCAGTGGCACCGGTAGCGAGGATGACGGCATCGGCGGTGTGTGTTTCTTCGGGACTCCACTCGAGAGAGTACTTGAAGGGGCGGGAGGAGAGGTCGAGGGTAGCGACAGTCTCGCTGATGACCTCGGTGCCGAAGCGCACTGACTGGGCCTTCATCTTTTCCTGTTGGGGATGTGAGACCATGCCTAGTCATGACACGAGCAAATGCAGAGGGCACTTACCATGAGCTCACCGCCCATGACACCTTCAGGGAAACCGGGGAAGTTTTCGACATCGGTAGTGGTGGTCAATTGACCGCCAGCGGCGGTGCCATTGGCCATGAAACCCTCATAGAGGACGGCTATGGCGTGTTGTCAGTATGCGATCTACAGTCGACTGGTACGATGGATGTGCACATACGCTTCAACTCAGCTCGGGCCAAGTAGATAGCAGCAGTGTGGGCAGCAGGCCCGGAGCCAATGACTAGGTTTACGTGTCAGTTCATATTCTTCGCGTCCATCGTGGTTCTCGCCTGGTGTGGTGGTGGAGGGGTCGTAAAAGGAGGGGCACTGGCAGCTCGACGGGAGAGGGGCAGCACATACTAACAACCTTGGTGTGCATTTTTCTAACGCCAATATCGGCAGCGGCAGAGGGACGAGAAGTTTTCTGGATAGCGGTAGCAGCGACTGCAATAGAAAGCCCAGCGCTAGAGCGGAGGGTTCGTCTGAAAGTTGAGGAAAACAGTTTGGCGACTTTTCGGGGGGGAAGATTGGGAAAGAGAAGGGGGAGTGGGTATGATATATGTGCGTATGTCGGTCGAGGTCAAGCACGTCTACGCATGTACTGCGAGCAGAAAAAACCTTGGGCTTGTTTGGTTTGGTCTGGCTTGACAGAGCCTAGCAGCTAGGAACCGAGGGACGGAATTGGATGGACGCAGATGGATCTGGACGCTCCGCTTTGTCGCAACGGTGGGCGGCGGGGTATTATCGGAGTGTGCTGGGGGGCGTGTGGTGTGTGATGTGGAATCTTCTGCGACGGAGGCTGAGAAAGCGTGCGTGCAAGGCAAATCAGCGCAGGGCAGGCGCCAAGAAGGGGAACAAAGCTCGACGGGGAGCCTGCACAGTGCAAAAGGCAGCGATTGATTACGGCACAGGGCACGCCAAGCAGGCAAGCAGGGGGCTCTTGGGAGGCTCGACGGACCGTGTGAGCGACTTCGGCCGCCGGTTTGGAATCTCTCTGGCGACTCTGCTTCTCTGCTGATGCTATGACGACGGTGCAGAGCACGCGAGTGGGCCGAGTTTGCGCAGCCGCCGTGATTGGCGACTGAGGCCGATTTCTAAGCCGTGGGTGCGGGCTTCCCGTAGCTAACTTGGGTCCCTGTTGCTGGCTTGTGCGGGTGCTGTGGAGTTTCGTAAGAGGTGAAATTTGGAATCATGAAGGCGAGATGCCAATTAAGAGCCATCATGGCAATGCGAGAAGGCGCCCGTGGGCATGGATCTTGGCGTCTGTTTTAGGAAACCAACATGAGTAATCACGCATCCCGCGCCCTGTACTCCTGGTTCCAGTCCAGCAAGGTTCTTATTATTGAACTACGAGCCTTGCGAGAGTCAACGAGGCCGTTGCTAAACTCGGCGCTTATCAACCAGGCCTGCTTTTGTTTGGAAAATGCTTGCGTGCTGCCTAGACTGCCCCCTTGGGAAACAATGCTGTTCTTTTGGTTTTAAGCTACGGACCCTGGTCCATCAAAGTCAACACTTGTTTTAGCGTCCATCCTCACTTCCGTCTCTCATCCCAAATCTCGCCCCCAGTGACCCGATATCACGTTTGAAGAACTTGCCAAAGTTGCGCAAGTTCTCATTAATAGTCGCCTTTTCTAGTCCGCTTGGTGTCGCGCCTGCGCCACTGCTTTGTGAAATATCTCGGGCTGCACTCAGCAACTTCTCACCCAAAGATCCTGCCTCGAACCGCGGGCCTGATGATCCCATGAGCGGAGATAGTGCAGCCGCCGTAGGGTTCATCATCGAGCCACTGCTACCACCGACGCCACTGCTTAATCCAGACGATGTCATGAGCGGACCCAGGAGCGGCGAGCTTGCGACAAGTCTCTCATTCGGTGTGCTATCCCGGTGAATGCCGAATAACTCAATGAGGTGCCCTTGGTCTATCTTACGCACACCCTTCAGATCTAGCATCTTCCTAAAGTTGGTGTCGGACCGGTCCGCGATGTGGATCAGGTAAGCCTGGACAAGACCCTCTGGGGGTGAAGGTTGCACTTGCAACGTCTTGAGTAGCGGGTCTAGTCGGTTCATGCATTGGTGAACTCTCCTCACGAAGCTTGGTGGAGCATCCTGCGAAGAGAAGGATGCATGATGTAGCAGCAGTTTCTCGAATGCCTTGGTGAGCACATACTTATCCAAAAGCATCTACAAAGCGAACCTCGTTAGCTTTACGCTCTCCCTCATCCGTAGATCACAATCAGGAAACTTACCTGCTCCGCGCCGACTTCGGATATGGGTCGGCACTGAACAATACCATTGATGTAGCCCGCTGCGAGGTGGTCCACGAGGTTGTCGCAGAACGCCCTCGCATATTGTGGCTTCGTAATAAGTCCTAGTAGCTCCGCAGTTTTACCATCAACGTGTTTGATAAGCTCAGCAACATATGAGCTCTGATCCACGACGCTCTCCATCGTACTCCAGTTGGTGTTTCTCATTTCTCGCCATACACTCTCGCATTCAACCTCAACCATTCTCACCATGGCCAGCACCGAAGCACTGGCAACTCCCAGAAAGGCGTCTGATTGTGACGAAAGATCTACCTTTGGAGCCAACTCGCTGTCAATCCGCTTTTTGATGCTCTCCTCGAGCTGAGTTGTGTTGATGTGCCAAAAGTCCGCTGTATTCAAAACTAGCACCACGTCTTGAACATCCGGGCCCTGCGGTCCACTGCTCTGTAGCCGATGCAACAACACTTGCTGGGCATACTCATCCAGATAGCGTGCCAATGTCTTTGATAAGTCCAGTAGCCGAACACCAGTAGATAGTTTGGCGCATTGGGCAAGAGTCAGCTTGTAAAAATGGAACAACTCAATTGCCGATTGGATGACCGCCTGCGGCGAGAATTCGTCGTCCGGTGGGATAAGCGGCTGGTTGCGATACTTGGGCATCATAGCAGCAAGCTGTTTGTCTTGAGACTCGACCCAGACGCTGAGATAGGGCTCAAATGCAACCGAAATGAGGCCATGGAAGCTGTGCGTCTTTTCTTCAACAGAGCTGAGTGTATCGATACTCGCTCGCGAAGAGGTTGCAAACCGCTTCTCAAGGCTTTGCTCAAAGTCGAGCGTCTCTTGTAAGCAGCTCAACAGCAGATTGACGTCGATCTTGTTTGCATCAGTCCGCCGCATAAGCCTCTCCAAGATGCCTTTGAAATCATCTCGAGTTCCGTCGCAAAAGGCCGTCGCCAGCGTCTCGTTCGCTCTCCAGTGAGGTGGGAAGATCATGGCGTGCTCATCATCATGCGACTTCATCATCCTCTTAAACCATGCATACCGCCTTCCAATGTTATCAAGACTGCCCGCCTCGTCATTGCCTCGGAACACTTGACGGTACTCGCGTAGCTCGGTGTTGACATACCAAGTCATAAGCCGAGACTTGGCCGAGTCGCCCAAAGCATCCATGACGAGGCATGCCTCCACAAGCATGCCTCTTCGAAGGCCAACTTCCCCCTTAGCAAATGCTATCTCAAAGTCCTCGCATACTTGCTCCAGAAGTTCCCGTTGTAGTTCTGAGACGCCCCTGCTCAATGTGGCAATCTGCTCAATGCTTCGGTAGCTGTTGAAGTGCTTCATGAGCTGCAGAACTGCCTGCAGCAGGCCCGCACATTCTCTATACTGCCGTGTCTTGGCCAACCCCCTGAGCTGCTCGTATGCCGTGGTCAGCATCTGCAACCTCTTGAGGGCCGTCATGCTCAGGGTGAGGTTCTTCTTGGTTCCGTCGAGTCGCTTAATATCGGCCGTCATCGATGTAATGTTTTGCTCGGTTTCTATGGCACGCGACCGCACCGTCTCGATCTTGCGAAAGAGCTGGGCGAGTTCGGCTTGGGCCGACTGCATGCGCTCGAGGCTGGAGTCGGGCCCGTAGGCCTGGGCTGTCTCGAGGACGGATATGTCGTCGGATAGTGCATTCTGGTGGCTCTGGAGAGTTTTCGACACTTGGCTAATGGATGAGACGGCAGATGGGTGCGAGAAGAGAAGGTTGAGATGATCTATAGGGTCGTAGTCGACTACAGAAGGAGCCGCGTTGGCACATGAGCCGCGTCAAGAGGGTCAAGGGGTGGAAGAGATGGACGACTCACCTGCGTCCAGGGCGGAACTCTCCGCCATTGTTCCATTCATCTTTACACAAAGTTTCCTGCAGAATCACAGTCCCTGGTGCTTCAATCGGGGGCTCCAAAGCATGCGAGTTTGATTCTTGGAGCTCCTCGACTTGTCAGCGCGTGTAAACTGTCATGATGCCTTAAAAGTGGGGCCATCAGCCCCAGATGGGCATGGCTGATAGACATAGATGCCCCTGAACATCTCTGGGGCAGTTTGGCTCATGAAACGTCTGCTCAAAATCGGTACCAAAATGAACAGGTTCAATATCGTAAAATGCACGCAAGACGTACTTGACATCTTCAGGTGTAATGTTTCTTTTTTTTTCTTCCTGAGTACAAGAAGTGGGCAACACTGCAGTAGAAAATCCCTTGATGTACATTGCTTCATATATTCTCTGACATTGCTCAATCTATCACAAAATACTTCGTTCATACCTCTCCAGCTCCTTCTGTAGCCCTGTCAATTTCCAAGCTCTCCTTTTCCTTGCCCTTCTTCTTCATTGAGAATCGCCAAGTACCCATGCGCCCCTCTTTGGTCTCCTTGCTCTTCGAGCTCGTTGCGCCCAAGGATGGGCTGCTTGCCATGCTATCGAGGCTACGTCCCAGCTGGGCAGCTTCTTCACCCAGCTCCTCAGCGTCGCCAATGCTAGATCGGTGTTCTGCTGACAAGTTCTTCTCTGAGTAGGTCGCACTGCCAGGTCCCTTCTTAAAAAGTCCCGAGTCCTTGCCCAAACGTGACGACAAACTGAACTTGCTGGAGCTCCCCTTACGGAACAGCTTCTTAACCACGTTCTCGGGGTCCTTGTAACTCGATGGTGCCATATCTGTGGTTGAGTTGGAGGCAGTTGTGTCCAGGTTCAGCGACTCATGCGATTCGGAGACTGAAATCAAGGTATGGACTGAGTGTCCATCCCGAGATACCCGCGAATCAGATGGTGAGTCATCAAGGTTATCTGGTATTTCAAGAGAAGGAGTGCTGGCGCCTTTGTCTTTGCTCTTAAGCCTGCCTTCGGCGGACTTATCCCTGTGCCGTTCCTTCTCCTTGCCCTTGGACTTCTCTTTTTCGGGACTAGGGTCCCTCCCTCCACGAAAGATGTTGGCCATAAACGTTGGAGCCGCAGGATTCAGACGCTGGCTCATAGATGCTCGATGACTCGGAGGGCGGGAACCAATAACGCCAACTTGGCTAGGCGAAGTTTGGGGATCCAAAAGATCATTATCATCCAGGATCTCGTCATCCGCAGATGCCAAGGTAGTCTCCAAGGCTGAAGGAGATCCATGAATCGATGGGCGGCGGGAGGGGTTTCGTGAAGGCCAACGTCCTTCATTGGGGGGTGACCAGAGGCGATTCTTAGCAAGCATGGATATTTCTCCCGGTGCCCCCCAAATAGGGCCACTGTCGGTAGAGGGGCGGGGAAGATCTGATGATGCAATGGAGGCGGGTCGGGAGTTTTCCGGGTCTCGATCAGGTAAAAGAGCTCCGGCCGAGCTCGTAAAGGGGTTTAATCGGCGTGCAGAAAACGACTTCGAGGTTGGCGCACTTGTTCGTGTTCCCTCTACGGTTGAGTGGCGGTTCATCCATGAAAAGCTGATCCTTCGTTTGTTGCCGAACATTTCATGCTCGTCTGTCCCGCGGGGGAAAGACTGGCTCTGTCCTGGTTTCAGGCTTCCAATCGGGATTCCACCGTCCTCCGGGATTTTTGGTGCTCGACTACGCTGGAATGAAGATAAAAGGCTAGTGAGCCTATGGCCTGTTGCTGGTGGTGCTGTCGGCGATGATGTCAGATTAAGTGAATGCCCGTCAGTATCTGTATACTGAGGAAATGGCAGGTTGTGAGAAGAGCCATGCGGGCTGGAAAAGAGGCTGCGAGAGTGACCCGAAGAGGCCGGGGATTGCGGGTCGTCTTCATCGGCGGTGATAGCTTCAGGGAGAAATGGATTGTGCTGAGTCCTCGGGTCAGGTTCAAATGTTTCATCAAAGATGTCAGAAGGCAGAAGGGCATGCGCAGTCGGGCTCAGGGGGCCACCGCTAGCTCTCAGCTCAGACTCCGATTCATGGTCATCAGGACCGTCCGCTGCCAGATCCATGAACGGCCCAGGTGCAAATCCGGAGCGCGTGAGGCCTGAAGACGCAAGAAAGTTGCTATCAGGAATGGAGAGTTGGGCAGGCGGGGAAGAGAGGTTGAGAGAGTTGCTGTTCCCACTATGCCGCTTGTTGACTTGTGGCTCAAATTCGATAGGCACGGCATCTGCTTGGCCGTAGTAAGCGAGGCCAGATTGGTGCTGAATGCTGAGCTGTTCGCCGAGGACTCGAATGTGTTGATCCAAGTGATGTCCCTTCTTGGTTTCCGCCACCAATTGGTTATGCAATTCCTTCCGTCTTGCCTCCCACTCCCGCCGGACTTGGAGATCCATCTCTTTAAATTGCTCGTCGTCTCCCCCTGGAAGCTGCTCGCGTGCCGCCTTGAGGTCCTGGAGTTGTTTCCCCTTCTCCTTCAACTCCGCCTCTAACTCAGCACACTTTTCTTGCAGCTCCCCATTGGTCTCGTCAAGCTTGTCAACATCGCAATCCCGTTTTTGCTCCAACTCCGTCTTTTGCGCTTCAAAACTTTCCCTTTCCTTCTTCATCCGCTCAATGTCTTTTTCTAGCTTTGCAATGTTGTCTCGGACTTTGGTCTTCTTAGTCTCCTTGTCCTTTAATTGCTGTTCTTTCTTTGCTCTTTCCTTCTCTGCAGTGCGCATCTGCTCCATGGTGCTGCGGACCGAAGCTTTGAGTTGCGTCGTCTGTTCTTCTTTCTCCTTCAAGGCCAATCTCTTGCGCTCCTTTTCCCTCTTTAATTCCTCCTCTTGCTGCTGAAACTCTGCCTCATCTTTGCCGCATTGCGATAATGTATCATCAATCTCCTTTCGAATACTCTCGAATTTCTGATTCAACTCCTCCAAGGACATTTCGGGGCCATCGGAGGCAGACGGTTTAATCTGAGGCTGGTCTGTACTCGCCACTGAAGGAGAATGTTGTCGCCGATTTATCGTGTTCCGACGCTGGGCCGGGGTACCCGCGCTCATGTCAACGGGAGGCACAGAATTGCCATCAAGGACAGGCGCGGCTTCCACGGAAGGCACAGAACATCGTTGAGCATCAAAATCGTCATTGTCAACATCGGATTTAGTTCGTGGATGGTCGTTATCGGCGAAGCTGGTCGGCAGTCTCGAATTTCCGAGTTGAGGTTTTCCGTCTTTTCCAAAGGTTCGCAGGCGGACCACAGGGCTTCCGGCTTGAAAATTATTCGCCCCTACTGCAACCACTCTGATGTTGTAAAAATGGTCCGGCTTCAATCCCGTAACTGTAATCGCAACTTCGTTCCCTGGCGAATCACCCACTGGAATAAATGTAGTTAGCATCTTTAATTGCACAATGCGGACCAAATGGCCCTGCGAGCGGTATAGTTAGGCAACCAACCATGGACTCCATTGACTTGTATTGAATATTTTTGCACGGGCCGATTGCTTGGAGGCCGTGACCAACTCAGGGTGGCGGCATCGGCTCGAATGCCGGCGAGCGAAACGTCTGGGGATTCTGGGACATCGACTCCGAGAATGTTGATCAGGTCGGGAACGGGCTTCCAAAGGGTTTGCCATGAGCGGTGCAAAAGCCTAGAAAACGGCAACAGAGGTCAGTGGAGGCGGAAGCCGCGGGAGGCAAAGCAATCGTCTTGGATCGAGAGGGGTACGGTTGTGGCAGACTGACCAGACGACAGCACCGAGTGTCAAAACCATCTTGAAATGGCTGATTAGTAGCACATGGAGACGAAAGTCGCGCAATTCGTCGAGAGTCGCCACGGAGACGGACATGTGCAGCAGGACGCGGCGAGGGTCGAGAAGCAGGGTGAGGCCGCAGAGCAGTGCATAGAAGACGGCCTTCTGGTAGCTCGAGTGCGGGCTATAGACCCACCAAAAGCCGAGGACGCTGAGGATGAGAGAGGTCAAAACGGGCAACTCCCATGACATGTTCTCAGCGCGGTCCCGGCCTGGAAAAAAAAAGTACGTCAAGACGGACCCGGGCGTCGTGTCTCGTTGTGTCGTGTGGGTGGGATAGGATGTCAGTCGGCAGATGGCAGAAAAAAGGCGTGGAGTTCGAGCTCGGGACCGGGTGCGATGGTTTCCCCAGTAAATCTCGGGAGTCGATTGGCGGGTGATCGGGGCGACGAGGACAGGCTTCAAAGCGCAACTTGGCACCGTGTAAGATGCTGGGGTGCGCTGTAAGGCTGGCCAGGATTTAGGGCAGTTAAGCCTGTAAAGCCCTGGCTGATGTGGTAGTAGAGCGCTGAAACGCCAGCGAATGGGTCGCTAAAGTCCGTTTTTCCTGCACTGTGTCTTGGTTGTTTCTGGGGCCTTTGTTGACCACTGGAGATGCTCTAATTCGTCTGCCGGGAATGCTGATCACAGCGCTGGCGCTTTGATAACCACTGAGCATTTTGACCCGGAGGTGCGCATTGTGTGAGTTGTTCAAATAAATGCGTAGCAACAGCCCTCATTGTAAACAAAAATCCGATCCATTTATTTCTATGAAGCGTGCTTTCCCCCATTTTTGCAACACAGAAGATGGCCAGCGATGTGAGAAAGTTGCATGTAGGCTTGAGCTTGAAAAATGACATGCATGGAAATGGCTTTTACCGACTAGGGCACGACAACAGAATGTTGCGGTGCTAGCCGATGATGTTTGCGGTCGTCATGGAGCGTGGAGTATAATCTTCAGCATATGATACGTCTGGCCGCGCGACCTATGAGAGTTAGGCTGCGAGACAGAAGCAGGGTCCTGCGCCATGTTAGAGTTTGCCAACGACGACACACAACGCCAGTGGCGACCCAAGGCTACGGAGACTCGGCGGGAAAAGGCTGCAGCTGCAGAGTAATAGTACTAACTGGGTTTGATCCGTCACACGAAGCCTAGACCTGGGGACGAGTTACCGGATAAGCAGAGTCTCTTACTGGGTCCGGCGTGGGCCGCCTTCGTGACCGGATTTGGCCGAGGTCTGATTTGGTGTCTGGGTCGTGCGAATTCGGTGCATCATGGTACAGTGGCTCCGAAAAAGTTTTGCTCAGTCACCTACGATCTCAAAATTCTTTTGATTAGAATTGGAGAATTATCAATAAATGGTAGAAGATTGAATATGATGGCCTGAATATAAAATATTGTCTAGATAATATTTTGTTATTTTATTCGTTTCCGTTCTTTTAAGCCCGAGAACTCCTACGTAAAAACAGGTACTGAAAATCAGTGACTGAGTGGCTGGATGACTGAGTGAACTTTTTACAGAGCCATTGCAATGGCTGCCTTAATGATGAGACGAACCAGAGAGGGAAACAAACCCTCCAAAAATAAAAATAAAAATGAAATAGCACATGGGAGGTGGTGTTTCAAATGACCATTTTCTTCTAAGAAACGCCGAGTGTTTTTCATCATAGGATGTCAGACCGGGGAAGTGGTAACATCATATGAGCTATGTTTCGTTCTCGTTTTGTTTTTGCTTTGTTTCCTCGAGTTATAATAGAGAGAGTCCTGAATGTTTTATGAGTTTTTCGGTTCGCCATTTTTACTTATTAGGTTCTTAATCATGTCTTTGTCTATGTCGATATGCACATTGTCGTCCACATTACGGTAGTGGATGGATTGCAGGTTCAGACACATCCACAGGCTATTAATCATTACCCGCTCTCGCCTTTCCTTCATCCATGTGCTTGTGTGCTTAATATGCCCAATATGGAATCTGGTGTCATATCTTTTCATTACTGGTGCCTGACCGAGGATCATGCAACACCGAACGCAGCATGGGAATATGCGGGTGATTGAAGAGCGAGCACGTGAAACACCAAGACATTCATGCTTTGCCACGCGTAAACTCCGAGTAAAATGGAGAATACCCAGGGCCCCATGAACAACAGCAACAAGGCTGAGCACCAAGGCACCAATAGGCAAGGTACATGGATGCGGTGCCAGCAGAGGGGATTATGCCCACCGCTCATTCAGTGAGGCAAAGATCACTTACAGCCGAGTGCCCATCATCTAGCGCAAGCTAATGACATCAACACGCCCCCGGGATGTTGCAGGGATGAATCAGGCTAGATCCTCTGGAATGGAAGGAGACGCGGTCATAGAAGAAAAAAAAAGGCGGGTAGTTTGACCGGAGAGCATTAGCTCCAGGAGAATTCTCTCTCGTCATGGGCTGAGAAGCCATGGGACGAAGCACATGATCACAAACTTGAGCCGCGGCTCGTCCAAGATGCCCCATGCGGCTTGGCTCGGATCAGGCAAGTTTGGTCGGGACCACCAAAAGATGATGACTGCCCACGTGGGAATGTGGCCGCTGCATATGAATTGCCTTTTCTTTGATGGGTATCTTACACGAGGTACCAAAGGTTGTTCCGAAGAGTGAGGTGAGGACATGTCTCGACAGGGGCTGTAAGTCATTGTCGCTCGGGCTTTCTCCAAGTCTCGACCTGAGGGACTGAGCAAGCCAGCAGCATAGTAACAATAATAAGAACAATGCTAACACGTACTACTTTAACAAGCAAGTGGGTTGCCCCATTCCACTCACTTCTTCTGTCTTCTGCAGCAGCCCAGCATGCAATTGACCCAGATGCACCATTGTGCGTGATGGCCTTCTCGATCAGACGGGGCTGTGGCTGGCTGTTCGCGAGGTCTGGCCTGGTCGTTTGTCCACTTGTCACTGTCATGTGGCACCTGATGATCCATGCAAACGCTCTGTCGGCTGTCTCAATGTTGGGCCCCGTAATTATGTCAGGTACTCCACTACCGCCGCCCACCAAACGCCGGGCGCTTCGTCTGACGGCGTGGTGACTTAGACGGCCGGCCACCAGGGAGCTCGAGAGCGCCGCCTAAAACCCGCCAAGCGGGATGCGCATCTCGCTACGTCCTCCCTCTCTCACACTCTCTCCCCTCCTCATGATTGCTTGATGCTCTCCCGCCTGTGCTATTACTTGCAGAAACCGCAGATGAACCAGCGTCGTCTCTGTCCAATACGTAGCCGCCTGCATCTTGCATTCCGCAGCTGCAGCTTACAGTGGTCCAGGCCCCTCGTCGTGTAGCGCTCAACCTCACCCGCCACATCTGCCCCCAACAATCCACTGGCTACGGCGCTCACTCGCTCTCGTTCTCGCACTTCTCTCCCACCGTCCCAACTGCTGGCCTGCATACATACCACGCACCCCAGCTTTTCGTCCGGCAGACATTTCCGAGTTCCGCCCAAATATTCTCGTTCGTTCAGCTTTTAGAGGGCGTATATATTTCTTCTTTTTTAATTTGGTTTGCGTTGCAGCATTTTTTTTTTACGCTTGTCAGCATCGCCGTCCTGACGTCAACACACCCCGGCTTCCTTCAGCTGTCTGCTGACGTTCCGTCGCGGGATCGCCATCGACTCCCCTCCACGATTTTGCGCCGCCGGCCGTCGTCACCACAACTCAGTCCACTCTTGCGGCTGTGCGAAGATGCAATACGTTCGAAATATAAGCGACTCGGTTTCGACAGCATGGAACTCGATCAATCCAGCCACCCTCAGTGGTGCCATTGATGTCATTGTTGTCGAGCAGGAAGATGGCTCTCTTGCCTGCTCTCCGTTCCACGTCCGCTTTGGAAAATTCTCCCTTCTAAGGCCGTCAGAGAAAAAGGTCGAGTTCCAGGTCAATGGCTCCAAGCAACATTATTCAATGAAGCTGGGAGAAGGCGGCGAGGCTTTCTTCGTTTTTGAGACCACAGACAACATCCCACAGTCGCTCCAGACATCTCCTCTTGTTTCCCCCGCTTCCAGCCCGGCAAGCAGTCCACCGTTGAATGCCGCCCACGGCTTACAGGAGCCAGAGCTCCTAGAACTCGATGGAGGGGTCGACAAGCTTCGTCGCCCAGGACCTACTGTCCTTCCTCGGGCAGATGAGAACGGTATGCTCCATCATTGTATACTACCAGCCCAAATCACATCTAATTGACATATTCATTCAGGCATGATCACTCCTGTATCATTTTCCCCCGGGCAAATAAGCTCGCGACCGGCCTCCGGCGATTGGTCATCCCTTCAACGCCCTCACAGCGACGACATCCTACGACAATCCGCACGATCCCCAATTAATGACCGTGAAGATTCAATGCAGGGTGAAGGCCCTGCCTCTGATCGATCGCACAGCCCGCCGCCCGTCGCCCCTCCAAAAGCACTTGAGCGTGCCATGACTCTCTCCAGGGAGCTGTCTGCCGCGAACATCCCCACAAAAGTGAACGAGACTGGAGATCTTATGTTGGATATGTCAGGCTTCAAGAACAACGATGAGGATGTTCTTCGTGCAGAGATTCTTGCCCGAAAGATTCTAACTGAAGAATTAGACGGCAACTATGATATTGGGGCTCTCTTTGATTTCGATGAACAGGGAAACCTGTGGATCTATAGCAGCGAGAATGCCAAGCAAGCTGCTATGAACAAAACGATCGAATCCTCTCTCAAATCGCACCGAGAAACCGTGGCAGCTGATGCTGTTTCAGACCCTGGTTACCAAAGTGACAACAGCGATATGACGACGACGCCAGCACAGCCCTCTCACCGTCGATCCGAGTCTGACGCTGGTCCCCTTGACATGCAGACGCCTCCCCGAACTCCACCAGGGCCAGGTCACGCGGGAGATCCCAACAGGAATTATGCCAAAACGCTTCGGCTGACTAGTCAGCAGCTGAAGGACCTGAATCTTCAGCCTGGAGAAAATACCATGAGCTTTACTGTCAATCGAGCAACGTGCTCTGCCAAAATGTTCCTCTGGAAACATGAGACTCCAGTTGTTATTTCTGACATCGATGGCACAATCACCAAGTCGGATGCTCTTGGGCATGTGCTTAACATGATTGGACGTGATTGGACGCATTCTGGTATCGCCAAATTGTACAGCGATATCAGCGCCAATGGCTATAATATCATGTATCTAACAAGTCGATCCGTCGGTCAGTCCGATAACACAAGAGCATATCTTGCCGGCATCGTTCAAGATGGCTGCAAAATGCCTCCTGGCCCTACGATTCTCTCTCCGGATCGAACAATGGCAGCCCTGAGGCGGGAGGTCTACCTGCGAAAACCCCACGTCTTTAAGATGGCTACTCTTCGAGATATTCGCAGTCTATACGGTCCAGACTTTACCTGCTTCTATGCTGGTTTTGGTAACCGTTTGACAGACCAAATTTCCTATCGAACTGTAGATGTACCTCGCAACCGAATCTTTACGATCAACTCCAATTCCGAGGTCTCAATGGATCTTCTTAGTCTCAATCAGCGCAAAATGAGCTACGTCAACATTAACGAGGTCGTGGATCATTACTTTCCCCCTGTCAGCACCCTGGTCAAAGGTGGTGGTGAAGAGTATACCGACTTTCAGTACTGGAGGGACGATCCGCTCGCCCTGGCAGACTTTTCTGCGAGTGAGAGCGATGAGGATGACGTCGACGAGGACGATGAAGATGATGACGAACATGAGGATCATGGAAGCGTGTACGAGGAAGATGAAGAAGATGACATTGATGAAGAGGACATGGACGACCCTATGGCTGACAGCTATATCTCTCGTGCATCCGTGGATGAGTTTGTTGAAGCAGAGAGCGAACTTGCGGCCAGCGTTGATGAAGAACGGTTGAGAGCCACCATGGGTCAACATGAGGAAGACGCTGAAGATGAGGATCAGTATGAAGAGGCCGATGATGAAATTGATAGCGAGGATGAAGAAGATGTTCTTGAACCAAGACACAATGCTCATGCTGGGGGCACCTCGGCGAGACGCAAGTCTATCATTGTCGAGGACGTTCCCGCTGAGCTTATCACTGGGGTTAGTCGACTCTCGGTCGAAAAGCAAGCATGAGAAGGAGGCTTTTAAGCTAAGTGAGTGAGCAGAGGACTGACATTGTGGCTGCCGATGGCACCAGCCCTTCCCGGGCATTCAACCATTTTTAGAGCATCTCGATTACTGAATGAGATTTCAACAACTCACGTATAAACGAAGGTAGGAAGGAGGGCATACACGGTACATGGTAGGAGAAGGAAAGGAACAAGCATGCTTTACGGATATCGGGAGTACAATATAGCGTGGCGTTGGGAATACCATTGCATTTGTATGTATGATCACAAAGTGCTGTACAGATACAAAAAAGCATTGTCATCTAGCATCCGGTGTATCAGAATTGACATATCACACATTACATCTGCTTCGCATCGCTCTTCCAGCGTATAGCTCTTGTCTGTTTATTTCAAAAACTACCCAAAAATCAATCCCATTTTGTAGCTACGCCATTTCCCTCCCCCGTTTCTACTATGCAGACATGTGTTCAATTCGGATCTCTACTGCTCGCCTGTGGGCCTCAAGTTCCTCAACCTTGGCAAGCTCCATAACAGCGGTGCCAACATTCCTCAAGCCCTCAGCGGTCAGGTTAGAGCTGGTGATGTGTTTCTGGAAGGAGCCCAGGTTAACACCAGAGTATTGCTTGGCGAATCCATAGGTTGCTGGAGGAAAAGTGTCAGTATATATATATTACACACGGGGGTATTTTGGCGATTTTCAGTTACTTACGTAGCGAGTGGTTGACACCAGCAGAGTAATCACCCACACTTTCAGGCGTCCATTGGCCAATAAATACACTGCCAGCGTTCATGACCTGATCTACTACCCTCTCAGCATCCTTGAGTTGGAGGATAAGGTGCTCAGGGGCATATTCGTTGCTGATACGCATAGCCTCGTCAACATCCTTGACCAGGACGGTAACGGAGTGAGCGATAGAACCGCGAACGATATCGACACGGGGCAGTGCCATGGCTTGCTTGTGAACTTCGTCCTCAATAGCTTGAAGTTGTTCCTCGTTCAGGTCCACAGCAATGAGGATAACCTGACTATCCACTCCATGTTCAGCCTGAGAGAGCAGGTCGGAAGCAACAAAGGCAGGATTTGCATCCTTATCAGCTATTACAAGAACCTCCGAAGGACCAGCAGGCATATCAATACCAACACCGGCGTTAGTATCGTTGCTAACGTGCATCTTGGCTGCCGTCACAAACTGGTTGCCAGGTCCAAGAATCTTATCGACCTTGGTCACGCTTTCCGTGCCGTATGCCATGGCAGCGACGGCCTGGGCACCACCAGCGAGAACAATGCTCTCGGCGCCAACCTTGTGAGCAACGTAGACAATCTCAGGTGTGATACGGCCGTCCGCGCGAGGAGGTGATGCGAAAACAATCTTCTTGCAGCCAGCCACCATTGCAGGCACACCCAACATCAAAGCTGTGCTAGGCAGAACGGCAGTGCCTCCGGGAATATACAAACCAACCCTCTCAATAGGTCGGGCAAAACGGCTACACACAACACCAGGCATGGTCTCAACCTGAAGAGGCTTCTCTTCGTTCTGGGCAGCGTGGAATTTTCGAATGTTCTCGTACGAAATATCGATTGCCTTAATGGTTTCAGGAGAAATATTCATGAGCTCCTTGGGGAAGGGTGCCTTGAGGACGGGTGAAGTCAGGGAAGTTGCCTTCTCAAATTTGTGAGTGTACGACAGAACTGCCTTGTCGCCACCAGTTCGGACCTCCTCAATGATGGGGCGAATGATCTTCAGAATAGCATCAGGCGACTTTTGAGAGGGTCTCTTCAACTTCTCAATAAGCTCGGTCTCAGATGTCTTGGTCGCATCGATTCTCTCCATAGTAATGCGGCCCTCTGCAGGCTTGGGGGCGGGGGCAGGAGCAGGAGCAGGCTTAGGCTCCTCGGCGGTCTTAATTCCCTCCTTCTCTGCCCACTTACCCTTAGCATTACCCGCTCTCCTCTTGACCTTAAGACTCTTAGCATCAAGGTTAGCTTCAATGTCAGCCAGGCTGACACCAGCACCGATAGCCTTAGTCAAGGCGAAGTAAATGAGGTCTGCGGCTTCAAAGGCAATGTTCTCTTTGGTCTTTCCATCACAAAGCTCTTCCGCTTCCTCCATAATTTTAGCTCGGAGAAGCTTCTCATCCGAGAATAATCTTGCGGTATATGAACCAGCAGGGGCAGACTCCTTTCTTGACTTGAGGGTTTGCTCGAGGGCAGCAATTCCAGCGAGGTCACCAAAGCATCCAAACTGCTCAAGGTGACAGAAGCGACCCTTCTGGTTCACTACAAACTTGAGGGCGTCGTTGTCGCAGTCAAGTCCAATCTTGACCAGCTTCTGAGTGTCGCCTGAAGTGAGCCCTTTGACCCATAGTCCTCGCTTTCGGCTCTGGTATACGCCAGCTTGTGTTTTCAATGCCTCTAGGATGCTTTCCTCGCTCGAGTATGCAAGGCCCAAGGCAATTCCCGCTTCATCGGTGACTACAGTGGGGATAAGGTTGTCCGGGCGATCGGACTTCCAGTAGGAGGCAATAACCTTGGATAGCAGCAACTTGCTGCTGTCCGCCTTGTCGGTGGTGAGGCTGGCCGAGGAAAGAATGGGAATGGCCCTAGCTTTAGATGCGGCTTGAATAAAGGACTCAAGATCAATGCCATCTTTAGGTTTAAGGAAGAGGTTCTTGATTTTCTTAGCTTGAGCTTCCTCAATAAACTTGTCAACGCCGCTGGCTGAAGGGTCAAAATCCTTGATCAAAAGGCCATTTTCTGAGGCAGCAGAAAGATCCAGGTTCGATACAGCAGGAACAACACGAGCGCCAAAATCCTGGCATTCAGAGATGTTCTCGGCCTTGACAAACGCTTTTCGGACCCCGCTATCGAGAAGATCAGCCACTTCGGAGGAAGAGGACACCTGGGTTGCGTCCATCAAAACATTGCCGGTGATTCCATATCGAGCCCAGTCAGATGAGGCATTCTCGAAGAATACAGCGCCCAGCAGAGACAACTCCGGGACAGAGAGTCCACTGGTGGCAATTTGGCCGTCAGGGCCGGCAACGCTGACCACAAAGGGCAGAGGGAGTGTCGTCTCCATGCTGGCGTGGTCTTTCTGGAATTATGCCGAGTAATTGGAGTTTCAATCTGTCAATAGACGACTCGATTGAAGAATTGAATGAGTCAAAACCAAAAAGCTAGCAGTGACGATGAGTCCTGCATCGGCGCTTTGGTGGGGCACTACATTTTGCCCCTCGCCCAGTCACCCCTCCTTGCTCGACTTATCGTTCACCCAATCCAGCTCCTTTCACTGGCTGTGCTGGGTAAAAGATTTAAGGTGTGGTCTGTGCTCGGACGGCTGGCGTTTTTCGGGCCGTTTATTTTTCCGATGCTTGCTCGTTACCTGAGCCTCGCCAAGCTGCAGCCGATCGCGAAAGCACAGGAAGCTGAGGTTCGTTAAGTCAAAATCATCCAGCTTGGCGTCAATGGCATTAGGCTTGTGATGAAACCTTTTCATTATTAATCTTCGCACTCAATTTTTCGCGTACACATCACCTCTTGCCCGGGATTTTCGAACCATCGCAACCACCGCGACCATCGTCTCTTCCATCAGCCACCTGAGTTTCATTATCTCGGCGCCTGCTCTTCCAGCCATCATTTGGGCTATTCATCTCCCCGGTGTCGGCGCTTTTTCGAAATGTCGTCCAGCCAGCCCCAGACAAATGGCGTGCCATCTTCATCAGCTGGCACGTCTCAGACCATCCCAAACACGCAGACAACCACAGCTAGCCAACCCGCCGCCGCCGCCAGCTCGCAAAACGCCCCTCCGCCAACGCCTTCCACTACCGCTCCACGACCTCGCGACGCCCGACTCATTGAACTCCTTCTAACATCGCAAGGCGTCACCGCTTACGAGCAGCGAGTCCCTCTGCTTCTCCTCGATTTCGCGTACCGTCACACCTCCTCCGTGCTCAGCGACGCGCTTCACCTCTCAGGTGACCCGTATGTTACACACGCAGGCTCAAAACCGTCTGCATCTTCTGGCGCGACCGCAGCAGCTCCAGGCGATGCCTCCATAACCGCCAATTCGGTTAAGCTCGCAATAGCAGCAAGGCTCAGCTACCAGTTTCGCGGAGGCAGCACTGGCGGTGGTATCAGCAAGGACTATATGCAGGAGCTGGCTCGTGAGCGCAACAAGGTTGCGCTACCCAAGATTGTACCCAACGAATGGGGTGTTCGACTTCCAAGCGAGCGATTTGTGCTTAGCGGCACGAGCTGGGGCCTAAAGGATGCTTGGGATGAAGATGAGGAGGATGAAGATGAGCAAGGGGGCGATGCTATGGAGGGAGTTGAAGGTCCAGACCTTGAAGATGTTGGCGGAGACGGTGTTGAAGGTGGAACAGTAGACGACGTATTCGGAGACGATGTTGATGAGGAAATGGCAGAAGAAGGCTAGTCAGCCACCGGATCAAACATCTCGACTCTCCCAGGCGAAGCAATGGTCAGATCTCGATAGGGATAAGATGATAGGGCTCACATATAGAAGCCACAACGATGGCGTTATTTGGCGTTCAGGTTAATAGGTTTACTATTATATAGATACCTGTGGAGGCAAGGGAAAATACAAGCAGAATTAAGCAGCGTTTACGGATCCTCTAGTTGATTAACATATAATACTTATAGCAATGCTTCTGGCCATTGGCTGAAAATTCCTGTCTTGCATTTGGGCTAATGCGCAACAGGTCTCTGTATCAACACAGCAAGACAACACATCATCCACATAATCATACAATAGCCGGCTAGAGACATGAAACAATAGTTTAGTGATTTTACTTGGGTACAAGTACAGAAACTAGCAAGCCACACTGATACGACGAATTGACAAGGGTCAACTCTACGTCAAGCACACTGGCACGCAACCATTACATAATCAGACACACATTGATCACAACTCCACGTTACCTAGTATGAACAAAGAAACTTTATGGTACACTAGGCCTGTAACGGTATCTCATACACTCTATACCCTGGTCTTGATTTTGCAAACCTGTCGGCCCTCTCTACCTTAAAACTTGGGCTTCATAGTGTTACGGAGTCTCTGGTAGTCGAACAGACCCTCAATAGTACCCACAGCGCTGATAGCAATGTCACGATCCCACAGTTTTCGGTTGGCGAAGTCCATAATGTCCTTCTCGGTAATGGCATCAATCACCTTCTCGATCTCGGCGGGAGACTGGCGGCGGCCGGTGGTGACGAGCTGTCGGCCAATGTCCTCAGCGACGGCAGTGGTGCCGTCGAGGGAGAGGAGAATGGAGGCCTTGAGCTGAGCCTTGGCACGCTCAACCTCGGCTGCGCTCACGTTGGTGCAGAGACGCATCCACTCGCGGATGGCAAAGTGGACAAGGTCATCGACACGCTCGGGCTTGTCGCTGACGAGGTAAATACCCCAGAGACTAGAGCAGGTTAGCTACTTTATCGTACCAATAGTTTGCAAAAATAATCTCACCCAGTGTCGCTGTAGCTGGTGGAGAAGCTCATGAAGCTGTTGGCAATGTCGTGCTTGTGAACAAATCCGCTGAGCTTGCTACCCTGGTGAGGGGCCTGGCCAACTGCCTTGTCGTAGTTTCCGACGATAGCCTGAGCAACGAGAGCAGTGAAGTAGTCAGGGGAGCTCCAGCTGACACCCTCAACGGCAAGGGCGATGTTGGCGGTGGGCATGTTGTCGTCGCGAACACGGACATCAGAACCGAAGAAATCAGCCTGCTGCTTGGAGAGCTGGTAGGCCTGGGTTTGGGGAGTGCTGGTGGGGAGGCCAGAGAAGTGCTTCTCAGCAAGCTCAACCAGCTGCTCGTGGGGAATGCCACCAGCACCAACAAGGACCATGCGGTCGGCAGTGTAGTTGTTCTTGATGTAGTTGGTCAGCTCGGTTCGGGTGATGTCGCGGATGTTCTGGCGAGGTCCAAGGATGGTGCGGCCGAGACCCTGGTGCTGGAAAGCAGTGGCGTGAAGGTGGTCAAAGACAACCTCCTCAACCTGTTTCTCAACCTCCTCGGACTCGCGGAGGATGACGTCGCGCTCGCGCTCGATGGCGGACTCCTCAAGACGCGAGTTCTGGAGGATGTCGGAGAGGATATCGACGCACTGGGGGACATCGGAGTTGAAGGCCTTGGCAAAGTAGACGGTGTTCTCGCGCTGACGGGGTGTTAGTGTGGTCCAAACTCGTCTCCCTTCATCCGACTGACCGAGGTGTAGGCGTTGAGGTGACCACCCATGTTCTCAATCTCGAGTTCCAATTGCTGCTGGGATCGCTTGGCAGTGCCCTATGATGCATGTTAGCAAAGAATTGTGACCCATTGATGGAGGTTCGGACCTTGAAGGCAAGGTGCTCAAGGAAGTGCGCAGTGCCATTGTTCTCGTCGGTCTCGGCCCTCGAACCAGCGTCAATCCACACGCCAACGGTCGAGGTTTGCGCGAAAGGAGAGTGCTCGGTCGCAACCTGGTATGTACGGGTTAGATACGGTATCGGAGGACATTTGTCGAGGCCAATTGGCCCTGCCGAGGGTGCTCACGGTCAATCCATTGGAAAGAGTCGTCGTCTTGGTCTTGTTGGAAGCGACGGGTGTGGCAAAGCCTCGTCGGAAAGGAGTGGTTGCCGACAGACCAGCACGGTTTCGCAGACCCTGCGAGAGGTTCAAAGCCAATCTCCGGGACGCCATGACGGAGGTTTGGAGGGTCGACGCTGAATTGAGTGGTTTGATGAAATCTTTCGATCCTGCTCGGCTAGAAGCTTTCATGAGATAATTTGCGGCCTGAGCTTTAAGGCGGAGGGCTTAGTCATTCCGACCAACTCCGAATCAGAGCGAGGAGGGCCATGTCTCTGGCCAATCAGAAGGCTATATTACTAACCCTCCTAGTCCGTTTTTGGGCCGCCGGGATCCCCACCCGCCACAGACACAGGTCTGTTTTCGTGGCCGAATTGCCCAACCAGACCGAGCCAGCGAGCCCCAAGTCAAGCAACCACACCTCTTGCCAAAGCTATCTAGTGCATAGCAAGATCCTGGATCTCCCCAAGAATTATTTGTTCCTAATTTTTGCTAGCTGTTATTCTATTCTGTTTAAGTTTAAGTGTTCCACTCTTCAATTCCTACTCTCAACCGCAGCTGGTTCAATTTCCAGCTCCCCCACCCTTGCAAGCTCGCTCTTTGATCATGTCCTCGAACTTTGACGAAGCCTTCCAGGCTATTAACTATCCTAAACAAAAACCCGCCCCCCCTGTAGTTGCTGAAGCCCTCATGGCAACTCTTCAAAGCTATCCCCCTCTCGGGCAAGTCACCCCTGTTGCGGATAAAACAGTTGCTTTGACCGCAATTCTTGAGGTTCCCAAAACCCATGCATCCAACTCGTGGGAGGTCTCGGCCTGGCATTCAGTAGATGGCTTGGAATGGAAGGATGCCGTGCTCTTCCCCGTGGAAGAAAGCCATGCTCCCCAGACCTTGCAAGGGCAACCAGAAACCCTATCTCGGTTTTATTTTGCATCATCCTTGTCTTTCGAAGTGTCCGTGCAATTTACCCTAAAGTTCCGTGCC
Source organism: Calonectria hongkongensis (assembly GCA_017140755.1). Classification (NCBI taxonomy): domain Eukaryota; kingdom Fungi; phylum Ascomycota; class Sordariomycetes; order Hypocreales; family Nectriaceae; genus Calonectria; species Calonectria hongkongensis. The sequence goes on along the minus strand of JAACJA010000026.1, from coordinate 613,017 downwards.
AGCCAAGACGCAGACTGGAGATGGATTCGGGATGAGCAAGGCTTAGATGATGGCCGAATCATTGTGCCCTCTTCCACCATATCATCAGATAAGCTAGCTGACCTAATCCCGGATCTGAATTTGAATGAATGGACAGTTTCTTCGTGCCTGAGCCAATCACCCAGGACATCTCTCTGGGCTCTCGAAGCACCCATTTCGCCTGCCGAGGGTGACAACTCAACTTATGAAGATATTTCACTCGGAACTCCCTGGGGTTCATTCTTGAGGTAAGTCGGCTTTGTAAAACTCTCTGTCACGATTTATGGAGCAAAACCCAACCATCGTGACTAACACGATTAGATGGTTTGCCTTGGTACGTCAGTGGTCACCATGGCTCGCTCCTCGTCATGGTAAATCCCAGTTTTCGTTGGATAAGGACGCTATCATGTGTTCTTTTATGAGCAAAGAAGGCAAAAACCTGGTATTCCTAGCTATTAGTGGCATTGGGCACGTCTTGCCAGTTTTCCGACGCAACTCCAATGGCGCTATCTCTGTTAATGTAAGAAAAGTCATGATGTGTCTCAAATCGCTGCCTCGGCTAAACTTACCAAGGCTCGAAACGATGGTGTCTCAGAGGAAAAGGCTACTATATTGATTTCCGAGGGCAACAGCTTTGAGAATGCAATTGCAGCTGTGATGTACCACGCGAGAACGCTGGTAGCGAGAGCAAGGCAATTCAACAACATGGAAGTTGAAGAATCCAAGGCCCTTTCAAACGATTTCAAGGCAGAATGGATGGAAAGTTGGTACGACGGACTCGGATTTTGTGCGTTGCATTCACATTTTTTTTTCACCTCGCATCTCTGACATTAACTAGGCACCTGGAATGCGCTTGGGCAGCAGCTCACAGATGAGAAAATATTCAACGCCATTGATACACTTTCAGAGCAGAACATCAAAGTGTCCAGTCTGATCATCGACGATAATTGGCAGTCCATTGATGACAGTAAATCAAGTCAATTCCAGTATGGTTGGAAAGAATTCGAGGCAGAGCCCAAGGCATTTCCAAATGGATTAAAATCTACAATTTCTCAAATCCGAGAGAAACATCCGCATATCCAACACATTGCTGTTTGGCATGCACTTCTTGGATACTGGGGTGGCATTTCACCCAATGGCAAAATTAGCCAGACATATAAAACTATTGAGGTGGATATCGAACAAGCCGTCCGCGGTAAGCTTCCATTTGACAACAAAATGACCGTTGTTGCAGAGGAAGATGTATCGAGGTTCTACTCTGATTTCTATCGATTTTTGTCCGACTGTGGCGTCGATGCCGTAAAGACGGATGCCCAGTTTATGCTGGATGCATTGGAAAGCGCTTCTCCTCGCCGTGAGCTTCAAACTCGCTATCTCGATGCTTGGGTCATTTCCATTCTCCGATACTTCAGCGCCAAAGCTATCTCATGCATGTCACAAATACCACAGGCGCTGTTCTATTCCCAGATGCCTGCAAGCCGACCTGCCATCCTGGTCCGCAGTTCGGATGATTTCTTTCCCGAAGTCCCGTCGTCGCACCCCTGGCACGTATGGTCAAATGCCCATAACAGCATATTTATGCGGTACCTGAATGTGATTCCAGATTGGGACATGTTCCAAACTGTGCATGAATACTCGGGATTTCACGCTGCAGCCAGATGTGTTAGCGGAGGGCCAATCTATATTACAGATGTCCCGGGACAGCACAATTTGGACTTAATTAGACAAATGACTGGCCTCACTCCAAGAGGTAGAACAGTGATTTTTCGCCCTAGCGTGGTAGGAAAGGCAATTGCCCCTTACACTGGCTATGACGATGATTCAGTTTTGAAAGTGGGAACTTACCATGGTAGGTCACGCATGATCGATATTCGGAAGCTTGGCTAATGGTGACAGGTGCTTCGCAAACTGGCAATCCGATTCTGGCTATATTCAACGTTTCGACACGACCGCTGATTGAGATGATTCCTTTGTCAGCTTTCCCAGGAACGGACCCAACAATCAGCTATGTAGTACGAGCTCATACGACAGGAAAGGTGTCATGTCCAATCAGGATCGGTGCCCCAGGGTCGCTTATAGCTGGGTCATTACCTGTAAGAGGCTATGAGATCTTTAGCGCATCTCCCTTGTCGAAAGCCTCTAGCAAGAAGCATGGTTCTGTCTCGGTAGCAAACTTGGGGCTTTTGGGTAAGATGACTGGAGTCGCAGCGATATTTATGAACGAGATCAAACAGATGGAGCATGGACGAGTCAAGATTGAAACTCGAATCAAGGCATTTGGAATTCTCGGTACGTCATTGGGGTCAGAATTGCGAGTTGGTCGAGTGAACTAACAGTCTGTGCAGGTATATATGTGTCAACTTTGCCATCAATGACAATTGACGATGACTTTTTTGGCACTATGCAAGGAAAGCCTATTCCTAGAGAGGCTGTAGCCATTTCAAGTGCTGATGAGTATGTTCTCGAAATTGATCTTGGCAAAGCGTGGGATGCGCTTGGGCTTGAGAGCAAATGGAGCAACGAAATCGAGGTTACGGTGCTGGTTAGTACTTGAAGACTTTTTGAGAGAATTAGCTGTTTGTGGGTGTATTATGGGGTGTTTTGAATGCTTTGTTCTGTGGCATGCAGTTTCATATTTCCAAATTGCACAAATCAAATGCTTTGTAAGTGAGGTGTAAATGATGAATAATACATGCACACGACCAAATGATTTGCTCATTAGTTTTCTAGCTAATTCGGCCAATGACGACGGCTCCCCTGCAGACAACGACATTGATGCAGAGGATGTATTTCTCATGGACCTATCATCGTGACAAATTGTTGACAGAAATGTACGGGGACGTCATTGGCGCAAGCTGATAGTTCAGGGTAGCCAGGTACCGGTGTCGGGTGACGTTCTGGTGGTAGTGGGGGAGTGCATAGAGGGGTAGAAAGGGAAAAAAAAAAAATTCTTGCAGCGAGACAGCGCCCCACACGCACACTTTCAACCCAAGCTGCTCGTTCGTTGCAATGCCGACAGACTGCCCCGCACCAGCCCGCTGGATCGCGCGTCGCAGCGGGCCAGGGTCCGGTATAAAAAAGTTTTCGGTCGGTCACGCTCAATCTTTTCTCTTTTCTTTCTTACGGGAAGAAGCGCTCCATCAATTTTAGCAGTCGGTTCAGACCAAGAACACACAGCTTGCTGTAGCGAATCGACTCGTTTCCGTCTTCGACCTCACCCCATTCTCTCTCTCAATCGCCCACCATGTCGGCCCAGGTTCTTGACCACAGCACCGCCCTCGACGTGCTCAAGGAGTACTCGTCCAAGGATGGCCTCGACCTCCACGAGCTCATGGACACGTCCAAGCACGGCGGCTTGACCTACAATGACTTCTTGTTGCTCCCTGGCTACATTGGCTTTGCCGCCTCCCAGGTCGCGCTTGACTCCAAGATTACCAAGCGCATCACCCTCAAGACCCCCTTCGTCTCGTCTCCCATGGACACTGTCACCGAGCACGAGATGGCCATCCACATGGCACTGCAGGGCGGTGTTGGTGTCATTCACCACAACTGCTCTCCCGATGCCCAGGCCGACATGGTCCGCAAGGTTAAGCGATACGAGAACGGCTTCATCCTTGACCCTATTGTCATCGACCGCAACACCACTGTCGGCGAGGCTAAGGCCCTCAAGGAGAAGTGGGGTTTCGGTGGTTTCCCCGTCACAGGTTAGTACCACACACAAAATTTTTTTACTCTCGATGACCTCGTTTGCATGATTATAAACCTTTTTCTATATAACTTTCGTTCCACTGCATAGACGGACACCGTCATGAGGACTCCTTATACTATGACAGCAACCATTCCAATTCCATTTTATTTCTCGTTGACACATCGTTTGCGACATGTTGACTGACTGGGAATATTACAGAGGACGGCAAACTCGGCTCCAAGCTCCTGGGCATTGTTACCAACCGTGACATCCAGTTCGAGGAGGACTACAGCCAGCCAGTGTCCAAGGTCATGGTCACTGAGCTCACCACCGCCCCCGACGGCGTTACCCTCATCGAGGCTAACAAAATTCTCGCCCAGTCGAAGAAGGGCAAGCTTCCCATCGTTGACAAGGATTTCAACCTTGTCTCGATGATCTCGCGCTCCGATTTGACCAAGAACCAGCACTTCCCCTTCGCCTCTAAGCTTCCCGACAGCAAGCAGCTTCTCTGCGCCGCTGCCATTGGCACTCGCCCTGAAGACAAAATTCGTCTGCAGAAGCTGGTCGATGCTGGTCTGGACATTGTCATTCTGGACAGCTCCCAGGGCAACAGCATGTACCAGATTGAGATGATCAAGTGGATCAAGGGCGAGTTCCCCAACCTCGATGTCATCGGCGGAAACGTCGTTACTCGAGAGCAGGCGGCCTCCCTGATTGCTGCTGGCGTTGATGGTCTCCGAATTGGCATGGGCAGTGGCTCTGCCTGTATCACCCAGGAAGTCATGGCTGTTGGCCGTCCCCAGGCTGCCGCTGTTTACAACGTCAGCCGATTTGCCGCTCGCTTCGGTGTTCCCTGCATCGCCGATGGTGGTGTCCAGAACGTTGGCCACATCGTCAAGGGTCTCGCTCTTGGCGCCTCTACTGTCATGATGGGTGGTCTCCTTGCTGGTACCACTGAGTCTCCCGGTACCTCCTTCGTCTCCCGCGAGGGCAAGCTGGTCAAGGCTTACCGAGGCATGGGCAGCATTGATGCCATGCAGGACAAGAAGGCCGGTGGCGGTGGCAAGGATAGCCAGAAGAGCAACGCCGGTACTGCCCGCTACTTCTCCGAGGGCGACAGCGTTCTCGTTGCTCAGGGTGTCTCTGGTGCCGTTGCGCACCGAGGGTGAGTCTATCCTGCACGAATGAAAGAAACATGCTAACAAGTCATCTAGTTCGGTCAGCAAGTTCGTCCCCTACCTGGCTGCCGGCCTCAAGCACTCTCTCCAGGACAGCGGCATGCGCAGCCTGACTGAGATGCACGAGGAGGCTGAGAAGGGTAACCTGCGCTTCGAGATCCGAACCGCCAGTGCCCAGCTGGAGGGTAACGTCAACATGGAGTCGTATGAGAAGAAGCTTTACGCGTAATGATTTAAAATGTGTTAGGAAAGGTCACGGATGGGTATGATGATGAAAAAAAAAGTTGGGTTGGGCGGATTTGGTATTTGCATTCAGTGGGAGAGAGATTTTTGAAAGTTGGATGAACATATGACTTCAAGAAGACTCGAGTACCGTAGATCTGAACCGGCGTTTGAAGAATCACTAGAGGTGCGGCATGGCGTTTGATGAAATATACAGCCGATACGGCATTTTGAATTCATGACTTTTTCTCATACTGAAGTGCTGTCGGGTCATGCTGGTTTGGAGAGGAGATGATAGAGAGAGAAGGCACTCATGGCTCATAGATTGATTGTCCTACATTTTTTGACGGTCTTGTTGAACCTGGTAGAATAATGGCGGCTCACTTTACGGAAGCAATTGTATCATGTACTCACTCAATTGACACTCTGATTTGAAACAACACTGCGCAGAAGATTGTGTAAGTGTAAGTACATCGTGCACAAGCAGTGTGTACAGCACAGTGCAACAATCACTGCTGGCATGCGCTCCGCCAACCATTTCTCTTCTCGGACAAGTTTCCAAAATAAAAATAAAAAAAGGACGTGTATACGACGAGCCAAACCGAAAACGTGAGCAGTGATGAAAGGAACTGAAAATAAAACAAAAGATAGGCTAGGAAAATGAAGGGGGACTGCGGCTGGGCGGAGGGAGGTGTCACCGCCCGCAAGCGACATCATCATGACCGCACTCGCCTATATTTTTGGCACTCTGCGGTGGCATGATTCGTGTGTGTCCTGGGGGATAAGCGGATGGGCCTAATCAATAAGGAAATGTCCGACTCCACCGATGATCATGGCATTCACGCGACAGGCGAAAGAGAAAAAAAAAAAAAAAAAGGGCCAGCTGAAAAAAACGGTGCGACAGGTCTGTCGCTGCCAAAGTGGAACGCCAAGCTGAGTTAGGTGCCTCGCGCACCCCTGCCTAGATAATCGAGCATGGGAGGACGAGGAACGGAAATTTTATGCTGCATCACTTCACACCCACCCATTGATGCAACCCAAATATCAAATGTGGTTTTTTTCTTCTTCTTGTTGTTCCATGCAATACATTTATTACTCTCATGTCCTATCATGCCATCGACGATAAAAAAAAAAGAAAACTGGATGATGGTACCTCCAAGTCATGGGGCATTTCTGCTAAAACATTGCAACTGACTCGAGCGATGATCAAAACTAATGCCAAGAGACACCAGTAAACAATAAAAAAAAACAATGACATCCGTGCCGATGTGGGTATAATCCAATCCATGTGCCCATTAAGCACGCCGATCCCAGTCCTGTGCGTCTTACCGCAGACTCGCCTTTTCTTTCCCGTTCCGTTTCCGTTGTGTCATTGCAACATTGTCGCTTTTTTTCAGAGCCCTCAATAGCCCATTTCATTTTTTACTAGGGACACCTAGTAATGCTGGGGCTGGGGCTGGCCCTGGTGAGGGTTGTAGACAGGTGGCTGCTGCTGGGGAGCATACTGCTGCTGCTGCTGTTGGGGAGGGAATGATCCCTGGGGAGTTTGGTGATAGGCAATTTGAGCTTGCTGGGGAGGAGGGGCCTGATGTTGCTGTGGGGGAGACATCTGCATGGTTTCTTGTTTGGTATCATAGCCCTGTGTAATGGGGCCTTGCGACAGACGAGCCTTCACCTCCTTCTCCTGTTGAATGAGAGCACAGCAGCCACACCAGTAGCTCACACAGCAGTCATTCATTCCACTGCCCTGGATGCCGAATCGCTCACGGATTTCACCACGCTTCATCATGGCGTAACTAGTTGGGAGAAGTCAGAGAGGTACTTGATTGATTGGTCATAATCGGTGCGGTGACTTACATCCAACCACAGCCAGTAACGCATTGGATACCGCAGAAGATCATACAATCGCTGTTGCAGCTGTCGGCCGTCTGCATGGTGGGATCGCGCATGCGGTCGGAGGTCTTGCCAAGCACTGCGACGAACTGTGTTAGCCATATTCACTTGCGCTTCATCTTTCATGGAGGAGAAAACATACAGACGCAGGGCAGAAAGGTGCCGAGCAAGCAGGTCTCGCAAGGACCGCAGCTGCAAAGGCCATTGGACCACTCTTGGTTCTGGACATTGGGTCCCTGGGAGTACTGTTGAGCCATTGTGATGGGTTGTTGAGCTTGGTAGCAAATAAAATATACTGATTCAAAGCTGAACGGGAGTTGGATGGATTCGGCCGAGCCAGGGCAAGACACAACACGATGGACAAAGGAGGACTGGAGAGGGTGGGAGTGAATGGCAACCAAGTGCTTTTAAGAAGGCGCCGACTAAGGCTTGAGAAAGAACTTTAGTGTTAGCAAGACTTCAGACGCAGGCAACACCGCCTAAACCCTCATTTTAATAAAAGCGACAGGGACGCTGGCGGAGTCAAACTTGAGCCGGCTTATCTTGATGCACGCCCGTCGTACCGTGTACGAGCTGCTGAGGAGAATCCATGCTGGGTGGCTTTCTCAGAGCTCCCCCCATCACACAGCTCAGGTGGGCTGTGTACCTGCAAAGGACGCAGATGGCCAGCCACGACGCAGCTAGGGCGCCCTTAGCGTCCTAGGGCTGACAAGGCGGTGGTGGGGACTGGCGAGGTTCCGGGGTGCCTGGTCGCTCCTCGTCGATCCGTCCTTGTGAGGATTTGCCGTGTTTCGATCTTCAGAAGGACCCTGTGCTGAGCCGGTTCACATGCGCCTCGGGGCGTTGTTGGCTGAGCACATGATTTCCTAGCCGCAAAGCTTGTCAATTGTCCAGCCGTGAGCTGAGGGAGCTGCGAGCTAGCATGCCCAATTCGAGACGCTGGCTGGTTGTGAACGGGCTGGAAGCCATACCACCTTCGGCGCGTTTAATTTAGGACGAGTGGGCCGTCTTTGCTACCCAAGAGCCCCAAGGTTGACACGTCGATTACAGTCTGACGGGGGTCAATTGTTTCCTCGAAGCGGTCCCCTTTGCGAGATACAGGCACATCGTATCTGCTGTTCATCCGCCCGTATATGGAGCCCCCCCCCGATATCTCCTCTCTTTGTGATTGCGGCCCGGGTTCAAGTAGCCATGCTTCCCGATGTAGTTGTGATCATTATGTATTAATGTTTAAGACGGCGTCGTGTATTTGCCGCCTCTCCAACTGCTGTCTGTCGACTGAGAATTACATAGTCTGGGATCACAGTCTTGCCCCCGCGTAGCTTTCTTTCCCTTGGCGAGTAGTCATCTTTGCTGAAGCCCAGCTTCTCATAGAACTTTAGACCGGCATCGTTGCTTACAAAGCATGTGAGCATCACCTTCTCTACCACGGGAATATTTTCTGCAACATCCATGAGGTACCGCATCAGTTGAGTTCCAAGTCCTGTCCTGTAGTGATTTAAAGCGTTTAGCGTGTGTATCTTGCAGATTTTACATGTGTGTCTCCTGAGGCGTCACCGTTGCTTGTACGGCATGCCTTTTTTTTTTCTGCACCGTTTTGGTCTCTTGGCGGCAGCACCACCACCAACCAAAAGGCGTCTGTGACTCAGATGACGGAGGAGGGAGCGTTCAGCTAAACTTACCCTTGTAGCTCAGCCCTTAGATGGATTTCATAGCAGTACACCACAGGCTCATGGTTTTCAAACGTTGGCATCATCGACGTGAATCCTTTGATGACGCCGTCTGCGTTCTTGACGAGAATGTACCTGAGGTCTGGCGATCGCATCTCCTTTTTCTTCACAGCCACATGCCAGCCTAACGATGAAGCGCGGTAATGATGACCGCTCGTTTCATCTACAAGGTTGAGGCAGGCGTCCAGCTCGTCGTTGCTCAGGTTGCCTGGCCGGGACAGGCTCAGCGTGTAAGCCACCTGGGTGCGGGGATGTGTCCACCGCGGCCAGCTGTCATTGCTGCATGAGGAAAGACGTTAGATTTGCACTTTGTCACTCCTCTCAGCTTCCAGCGAAAAGATGGCTATTCTTACCTTGGCTTGGTGTATTGGTTGACAAAGTCATCATCGGAAGCTTTGTTTGCCGTTTCAATCGGATGCACTGGCTTTTGTTGCCGTCGTCTTTGGCTGCGTGTCGTCTTTGGGCCCTCGGATACGGGGTTGGAATCAGACGCGTGTGAATCTGGAGAATTGACTTCCGCCATTGGCTCAGCACCTTCAGCTACCGTACGTGATGGTAGCGAGTGCAGTGTGTAGGCAAGGTATGTTTCTTGCTGGCCTGGCTTGGGCCAGCGATGCCACTACTAGAGACCGCTGGAAGGAACCGCGCGAATGGAACCGAGCCCCACTGCCCCAGCGCCATGGCCTGGCACTACGATTAGCCGAATCTTTTCCGTCAGCAAAACGAACTTTTGAAGCCCAGTTCATCATCTAAGCCGGACCAGTTTCGAGGTTCCCAATTCCTCTAACCGACCAATGAGGAATATTCTGGTGGCATGGTTTTCAGTATCCGTGTGCTGACCCTGAGCCGTGGCTATGCCACTCGCCGAGGCAGCTCCCGTTTTAATGGGACCTTGAGCTTGGACGAGGTATGGAGTTGCCCAGAGCCTTGTGGCGGCTGAGCCGTTTTAACGAGATATAGCGCTGATGCCATAGCTAAGTTTATCCAACGTGGTCGGGTTCTCTCGCTTTACCGGACTATTCTACGCGGTACCAAGGGAATTGCCGACCCAACCACCAAAGCAGAATCCCGGAAGTTTGCTCGCGATGAGTTTGAAAGACACCGGGCCGTGACAGATCCGGTACGTCCCTTTGGCTCTCTCTTATCTGATGTGGATTATCCAAAGTCCCCATGACTAACACTGCTGCTGGTTAAGGCTCACGTGAGATATCTCTTGTCAACAGGCAAGACGGAGTGGGAGGGAATGGAGAGGTATGTCGGTAGTATGTAATATAGCAGTATTTGTACATGTCGGAGGTCCCCAACGAGTAGACCACCCTCTGAACCTCCAATTCTCGGGCCACATGCGCCATATTTCACCTAAGCGTTGTATATCGTGTATACCCACGTCGTGAGATATCTTGACCTCTTGGATGCTCGTCTCATTGCCGTCATATGCCTTCCATATCGTACAGATCCAAATCATGATGCCCAGCCCAATTCACCACGGAATTAGCCTTGTCGCTGCTTGTGTCGAGGGTTCGCCTTGCAAATAATGTAGAGGTATCCGTTGTGTCGCTTGCCGGCCTTTCGTCGAACAACCTGAAAAAAGTCAATGTTAGCCCATCACGCGGGATTCTTGCCAAACAGCAACCAAGACCCAATTGGCAAGGCTGGAGAGGCCAATGCCTCCCCTCAATTCCTATCATACCTTACAGTGCTCGCAGCGCTTCTTGACAGAGCTGTGAACCTTCATTCCTCGGGTCTGCTGCATCAGGGCTGTTGGCGTAGCCGCAACGTTGGCGCTGGCGAAAAGCGAGGGGACGGCGCCCATCATGGAGAAAGGACCCCGGGCTGTAAATGCACCGAGTGCATTGCTTGGTCGCAGCGTCCTCACGGACAGCGAAAGGTTTCGCAGGAGAGAGGCCATCGTGGGTTCGTTGCGGCTATGGTCGAACCAGGATTCCAGGTGGTGTCGAGGTTTGCCGCAAGGACCTGGTTGGACGATCCATCGCCAAGTCACGTGCATCCTCCAGTCCTACTCAGTCACTTCATGGGAAAACCACCAATGTGAATAACTAACTTTTTTTATCTGATTCGTATCTCATACAGTAGCAGCACCAATTGTGCCGATTCCATTCCATAAAAATCTCATAACCCAATTTTCTGGGATTCTCCCTGTAATTCAACTGCTCATCCTGATATCAGTCCCGTTCCTCACTCGGCTGACAAAAAAAAGTATGGCTTCCTTTCCAGGGTCCATAGCCGTTTCCCTTCAATGAATCATTGGGTTTGCTTTCAACTTTCAGGTTGTTTCAACTCAACAACCAGGAGTCTTTCCCCGCACATTTTTTTTTTTCTCTTTTTTCTTTTCACGATAAAAAACGAAATCATGTATCCCAATTGCACTTGTCATTGAGTAGGGAGTGGAGACATGAACATGAGTTATCAATGGACAAACCCGTAGATAGACGGAATGGCAATGCCTCAATGACGGGGCTTGGGATAAGCTCACTTCTCTGGGAGAGTGAGAGGGATACCCATCATCCTGAAAATTGCCCCTAGGGGTAGTGCCATATCCCTGTTCCTGTTTTCTGATGCCTTTTTTTTTATGTTTTCTTTTCTCATTTTTCACAAACACTTGCTTCCACTAGGAAAATCCAGGTGGAGCTCCTATCAGGAATCAATTTGGTGGGTTGCATGGGTTGGCGTCCTTTACTTGAGACTCCGATGGGGATGGGGTGACAAAGCCTTTGAGGCTGGCCGCCTTGTAAAGGGTTGGCGCAAACTCGAAACCAAACCCAAGGGGCCCTCTAGCGCGTCGCTGACCCTCAAAATCACTGTTTGGTTTCCCTTCATCGACTCGGAGCATCTTGAGAGGGGGAAGTCTTCCCTGCCAGTCCGAATAGGTGTTTGAGAGAATCTGAATCGTGATTCGGTTCACATCGGTCATCATGGCTTGGTAAACGGCTCGGGTCTTTGCAGGTGACCATTCGCGACTCATAAGTTCTTCGAGGGTAGGAAGGTTCTGAACAGAGTCTTGATGAATCTTTTTATCCCGGACAAGTTCATACACATGATGAGGTTGGTAAATTTGACCAGCGGCATTGATCTGAAGTCCAGGAGGTGGGCTTCGAAGGTTCTTGTCGCTCGCCAGTCCAAAGATATCCTCACAAGCACACCAAGGTAGAGGTGCATCTCGATTGAAATCTTTAGGGTTCCATTCCGGGAAAAGTTGGCTCAAAGTCTCGCGTAATTCTGGCTTCTGATGGTCGTCTTCCATATCCATCGTCTTGCGTAAGACGCATCCGGCACAAGATCTCTCATATGGTGCCGCGATTCGAGCAGTTTGAGTAAAATACTCTTCAGGCATCTCATATCCACAGGAAGAGCAAAAGAATAGAGAGGAGGCCATGTGGATGCTGTAGTACTTGGGCCAGTCGTTTGTCTGGTTCTCCAGTCCCTGGCGAACCTGTCTCAGGATGTCGTACAATGCCTCTCGCCTTAAATTGGCATGGCGGCGAGGGGGCATTCCGCGTGGACAGTGCTGAAGATCGAGCAAGCGCGTAATTGCGTCCAAGTAAATCTCAGGGGTCATCGGAATAAAGGGCAACTGAGAGAGGTATTTGCGAAATGCCTTGCCATCTTCAAAGAGTAAGCCGATTTTCATTTCCCGAGACTTCAAGTAGGCTTCTAAGACGATCCGCAGGATGCCGCGTTGAGCGACTTCGGGATGTAAGGCGGACCAAGTGACACCGTATGCAGCAGGAAGTTCAGAATCATCATCTTTGTACGGCTTACCGGAGTTGTAGTGAGGGAAGAAATCAAGAGCATCAATAGGAAGCTTATTATCAGCTTCCCGGGAACCGTTGATTTCGTGAATCAAGTCAAGAAGGGTGATCACATCCCCGAAATGAATCATGGGACAGTCGTAAATACCAATCATGGTAACATTGGGGCATGCGTGGAGCATGATTGCCACCATTCGCATGTCAAGGAGCGGAGTGTTCAAGAAATGGAGGGTTTCGATTTGGTCCTTCCGCTGGTGAACCGCGCCCACTTTTCTCATATTAGCAAGGCTCACATAATTGTGAGAGGTAAACAACTTACAGAGTTTGAAAAGCCCGTCTAGCGATGTCTGAGCATAGGGACGATAAACCAAGTCCTGGTAAGGTTCCAGAGAGTTGACCTTGTCTTCAAGATCTTGAATATGCGGGAGAGACCGGATGGAAGCCACGATGTGTTCAGGATAGATCGTGGTCATGAGAGAAACCCGTGCATTTTGAGCCGGGGTGAAAGCATTGCCTTT